>VZSE01004958.1:1248758-1336843 GCA_013398275.1 Promerops cafer | reverse complement strand
TTTTTCTCCCTCCCCTCCCCTCCCCACCCCTCTCATCCCTTCCCCTCCCCTGAAATAGTAGTGTTTTCAGTACACAGAGGAAGTTGCTGTAACACCAAAGTGAGACTGATAGCCTAGGATAGATATGTTTGCACTTCTCGTAGCTTATGCTCATGAAAGACACACACACACAAACACACACACATACACAGATTAAAATGTGAACATTGAGCATTTTTAACAGATTATACTTCATTCACTTTTGTTATTGTTGTTGTTGTTAGGATTATTTTTTTTGCTTTTCCCAGATGATATTTTTCTTTTGAAATAGATAGTGGATTTTAATTTATGAAATTTTATTGAAAAGTTACTACAATATGGTATTTTTGTACCTCTGTTCCCAATAGCTCTAATATTATTAGACAGCAAGATATCTGGCTGTCTGCAATATGAATCACTGAACATTTATTGTGAAGAATGGAATGCTCTGCATTGCTAGAATTGCATGAAAAAGGTCTTTAGCAATACAGAAAAGGCTCTGGGACCTTGGATGTCAGTTCCGGGAGAGATGAATTTATTGGTAGAGCAATCTCTCTCCTCAAACTGACATCTGAGATCCCAGAGGTTTTTTCAGTAACACTGAGGATTTTCTTTTTTTCATGATTTTCCAAAATTATAATGCATGCTGTGTGTAAGATTCTGAAAAATTTCACACTTGAAGCAATAATGACAAACTTGGGCTTTAAAAATGACCACCCCTCTTTCAATATTACTGAAAACCTTTTGGATTTAGCCGTAATTTGCTTAAGAAAGCTGGAAGAAGCTCTTTGCAATGAAGGGCAAAGGAGACCAAAGTTCAAAATCAAATGGCTACATTTACTTTTTATTGAAACCTCTTCTATGTGTTCAGAATGGGTAAATGAGTCAGTCTTGAAAAATATGCTGCAAAGTCTCCATACATCTAAATTAGACAGCAGATCATCAGTTTTATGTCTCCTTTTCATTTCACTTATTATAGTAGCTCTCGTATCATTACCTACAGTTCTCAAAGAAATTGCCCAAGCCTACATATTTTTCTCAGACAATATTGTGAGTTTCCTGAGTTCCCTTTCTTAAACACAATAGTCAGTCTGAGTCTGTAGGAGTTTGCTATTAATTTGAAAGGCAGCTTTGCTTTGTCTCACCGATTTGGGATAACATTACTATCTCAGCCCAACCAATGCTTTCACTTGAATAGAGAAGAATGTTCACGTAACAATCCCTTCTCTTTCCTCCACATATAATTCCCTAATATGCAGGCATTATATATTTGTCTTTGCAGAAGTACATCCCTTAAGGAAGTTTATTATTAGCCAATTTGATTATGAACATATTTGGGGATCAAAAAATCACAGAATCACAGAAGGATTGGAAGGGTCAAGGATCATCCATTTCAACTCCTGGGCATGCACAGCACCATCCCCAAGAGTCACACCATGTGCCTGAGGGTATTGTCCAAACACTTCTAGAACTCGGGCTTGGTGCTGTAACCACTTCCCTGAGGAGCCTGTTCTAGTGCCCCAACACCCTCTGGCCAAAGAAACTTTTTTCTCATGGTCAACCTAAACCTCACCTTGCACAACTTCAGGCCATTCTCCCAGGTGCTGTCACTGGTCACCACAGAGAAGAGATCAGTGTCTCCCCCTCCTTTTTCCCTCACAAAGAAATTGTGTTCAAGCTGGGGCCACCCCAGCTCAGAACAGAATGGGACAATCCCCTCCCTTGCCCAGCTGGTGATGCTGTGCCCTTGTCCAGCAGGATCTTGTGAGAGACTTTATCCAAAGCTTTACTGAAATCCAAAAAAGATTACATAAACTGGCTTCTCCTAATCAATAAGATGAATTACATTGTCATAAAAGGAAATTAGTTTTGATAAGCAGGACCTTCCTCTCATGAAGCTGTGCTGGCTGTGACCAGCAACTGTGTTATCTTTCGGGTGTTTTTCAACATCTCTCAGGATAATCTTCTCCATAACTTTGCCAGGCACTGAAGTGAGACTGACAGGTGTGTAGTTTCCAGGATCCTCCTTCTTCCCCTTCTTGCCCATCAGGAACAATATTTGCCAGCCTCCAATCAGCTGGGACCTCTCTGGTTTCCCAAGACTGCTCGGAAATAATCAAGCGAGGTCTTTCAATTGAAAGGTAAAAGTTAATATTAGTGGAAATTCTCAGAGTTTGCAAATCTGTCCAGCTAAGGATCTCAGCTTTTATAAAATCCTTAACTATTAAAAAGCACTGATGTTGTAATGTCCTTCTTCAAGTGCATAACTCTAAAAGTAGCATCTTTCAGTATTATGGCAGAATAGTAAAAAAGGTGACTCCACAGATTCTTTAGAGAGATAACCCTGAGTATGCTCAGTAATAATTGAACTAATTAGTAGAAAATGCTTAATATTACATGAAATTCAATTACTATAATAAACAGCAATACATAAGCATGCCACATTTTTCAGATTAGTTAAAGAAAGATTTTATTGGCACTGATTTGCCATGCATAAACTGCTGTTTTTTAAAAGTTATTTGGTGGTGGAATAAATAACAGAAAAATATCTGCCTGTCACTTGAAGGAAATAATTAGATAACAAAAAGCTGGAAAAAATGATGTGATGAGAAGAGGCTATCTTCCAGTTCAATCATTAACCAGCCTGTTTCTTTTCTTCTGGATTTTCCTGCCAAGGTGAAATATTGTGTTTTTAATATGTAATATATTGTACAGTAATATCAGTCAGTGTTCACGCTGAATATGGAAACTTTAAAACATCACATGTGGATACATAACAATGTACCATTAAAATATATTAATATAGTCTATTCAAAAACATCATTCTGTGTCTGTGCAAATGAATAAGTGAATCAATTATTTCAGATCAGCTGTCAAATAAGTGGAAAGAATAATTTCATTTCAGGTACAGACATATTTTTAGGCTGAAAAGATTTTACTTATTTTGCATTAGATTTAATCCTTTTTTATGCTGTTCATGTTGTTATTTTGTATTTACTTCATTAAAACCAACAAATCAACCATCAAAACATTCAAGTTTTCTTCACACATAAACTTTTTTTGGTGAAATCTTTGAAATAACTTTGTATGATTTTGGAAATTACTTGAATCCTACCTTCCATGAACCCCAACATGGATTTATTCCGGTGAAAAAAGTATTTTGTGAAAAAATACTAATAAATACTTTCCTTCTAGTGGTTGAACACTGATTACATCTGTCCCTAGCAGAATGATAGCCAGCAGAAAAACCTCCTTTATATGTTGCTGAAGTATCACTGTAGGTTAAGTTCAAATGCTAAAGTCATCCCTCACCTAATGCTTTTGAAGTCACTTAAACCGTGATCAGGTTTTAGCCATGGCGGCTACAGAAGCAGTTGTGCTTTGATCTCACAGCTTTTCATTACTTGGAAGTTCACAGTGTTTAGTGTGCCTGTAGCATGGTATGAGAGAGAAAGTACCACTCTCTCATCCAGCACATTCAAAAAGTTTTGTCTCTCATACTGAGGCAGCTCTATTAACTTCAGTGAGACTGGCATGACTGAAAAGAGAAACCAGACTAGGAATTACCCTGTTGCTCATACTTACCTTAGTTGCATATATTTATCTATGTCTGTCAAATGCATCACATAAAAATGTACAGCCTGCCCAACAGTGATATATAGTGTCAGTTTAATGCAGTGCTTTGCACTTTGCATTCCTCCCTCCAGTTCCTATTACAGGTGGCCATCACTAAACTTGGATTCAAGGTAACAAAGATTTTCCTGGCAGCAATGCCTTTTTCTAAGCAGACTCCATGAGTAATTGTGTGGGCAGCTTTCGAGTTGCCTGTGGGTCACTCATGATTAGACTGCTGATGAGAAATCTGAGCTACCTTCTCCCCTTGCATGTCATTTCCTTTTAATTCACTTTGATTCAGGGAATGTATATATATATATATATATATTCTATCTAGCTATGAATAGAAATAAGCCCCTGTAAATCAGCTAGTGCACCTGTAACAGAAACAGGCCTGTCATAAGGCAGTACAGGAATACGTGTAAAACACTACAGATGTACAGGTTTCATGAAGCTTAAGGATATCCCCAACTTTTGATGTCTATCCCCACACTTTTTTAATATGTATACAGCAGGGGAAAAATACACTTTTTCCTTTGATTAGATGAAGACACACATTTATTTTAGATTAACAGAATTTAAATTATTTTCTTTTTGAAAAATCTTGCATTATAATGTAAAAGCTGTAATTTGGAAAGGTCACAATCCTATATTTGGAATCACTGAAATGTTAGTGGATAAAACTCATTTTTCATCCTCAAATTTTTCATTTGTTGCTTTCAATAATAATATTTACATTTCCATTCTGGTGTAAAAAAAAAGGAAATCCTTGTCTCTTTCAGTAAAATGGACATAGATAGGAAGCCAGATAATTGCTGTGTGCTTGTACCTAACGAAGAGGGACAATAGCAAAATGTAATCTTTTGGAACAAAAACTGAATTTAGTTGTGAGGAATACTGATGTCAGATGGAAGATGCAGGATGATTTCTGCATTTGCTTTTGACACCATCAGTTTTCAGAGCAGAACACAGTGCTGTTTGTAAAAAGGAAAGGTCTCTGCCTGGAACTCACAGGGGTTTTGAGAGAGCTTAGTAGCCACTGATGTGTGGTTTATAAATAGAGAACTCTTTTAAAAGACTGTGCCAATGTCAACTCTGCTGTCTGTGGTGTCTCATGTCACTGACAGGGATTCACAGCACCCACCTCAATGTTTCAATGATCAGGAGTATGGAGTGTCTAAGGAAATACATGTGAAGGCAGGGTCAGAAAATTAAAAGGAAACTTCATATTGAGATTCTACTATAGAACATATATAAAAAGAAGAGAAGGCACAAATTGTAGCCTTGAGTCAAATACAGCACCCATGAGGCAAGCAACAGTTGTGCAACGGGATCCCGTTTGCAAGATTTCACCCCTAATTACACTCTGAAGCATCTAGGAATATACAGGTCAGTGTTTCAGCTTTTCTTATTGATATTTAAGGTTGTTGGCAGCCCCTCTTAGGTGCACAGAGTTCTAGTGTTTCCACTTGTTCTGGAATAGAAATTGGATTAAATCAGAAAGCAGCACTAAAAGCATGATAATTTTAGGTGACTGTTCTGTAATAACCACATCTTAGTGAGCTGCATACTTGCTATCTGTCTGTTGTGGGATTCTTCAATAGTGAGATTGGTTTTGTATTTTCTCAGTACTTAAAAATGTAATATTTTATTCATAGGAAATCTGCAATCTGGTAATTGCTCAGGACAAGAGCAACTATTGTTTTATGAGCGTTACAACTTTGCCCAACATATGTTTGAAAATCAAGAAGGAATAACATATGGCAAGGGATTCTGCATTGTAAAAAAGTCTTACGAAAGGGAAAAGATTACAATGACACAGAATGAGAAAGTGTATTAAAATGAAAGGTATCCCATGAATATTCAGTCAATAACTCTTGTTACTGCTGATGTGCACTAAGAACTCCTGAGTACTGAGCAGTATCGGTTAGGTGTAGAAAGACAGATAGTACATCTTTACACCATTCAGATAGTTTGGCACAAAAAATATACATTAAAATTTAAGAGGCTTCTGTCACGTACATAGCACACTGGAATCCATGTTTGCTTTCTACTTGTGTTGCACAAGATGGGCGTAATATTATTACAGAACTCTGTTCAATATTAATTTTTTTTTTTCAAAGCAGGCTTTAATACTCATTTTTTACTTCTTTAGCAGCTCTTGACAACAAAGGGCACTGTTCAACATCAAGTGTACATCTTGGATCAGAGATAAAAGGTCGAAAATGTACGGCAATGTCCAGTGAATGGAGTGAAGATTAAAATTGCAGCAGGCCTAGTTATCTGTGTCTTAGTCCCTATGCTAAGCTCCTGCATTTCAAGATAAGCAGAATTTAATGGGAACTCTTATATTCCTGTTTTTTTTTTTTTTTTTAAATATATATCTATAACACAGGGTTTCATTTACTTTCAATACTATTGTTATGTCTTGCCATGTCTATAAAATTGTACGATACAGCTGTTATGCCGAATAAATTTCATCTGGCTTAGACAATTAAATTATTTTTAAAACATTGTTCTTCATACATAAGAACAGAATGTTAGTTATTTAATGAACCATGTGAGGATTTGAAATTTCTGCTTCTCTAACAATTACGCCTTGCAGTTGCTTATCTGAAAGAAGGGGGAAAAATAGAGATGAGTAAAGGTTATCCATGTGACTGAAATATTCTTAAGAGTACATACTTCTACTTAACTGAGAAGGAAAGCAAAACAAAAAAATCAGCTGACGGAGGGACAAGACATGTGCAAGACATGACTCTGAAAGTAATTTACAGACATTTACCTTTCATGTCTTTTACTGACATCCCCGAGTGCCAGGGAATGCAATTCTACAGTACACTCCAGTACAGAAATGTAAACACCAGGTTAGAAAGAGCACAAGTTAACAGTGTCGTATTATTCATTTTTGAAAGTCATCTCTAGTAAATATTCTATGAACTTAAGTCTTAGGATTAACATTTCCACCCCCACCAATACTAACCTGAAGGTGTTCCATCTTGTTTCAACATATAAGGGTCTGGTGGGGGCAGTAGGTCCACACACATACATGTTTTATATAATCCTTCTACGTGAAGCAACATGCACGTGTGTTTTACAATAAACGTATCCCATTAGATGTCTCACAATAAAATAAAGCCAAATAAGAACATAAGTGTAAATTTTAAATGAAATAAATAATTTTTCCTCAGTGTTAGACCAGTAAAAATGGGGGTATCACTCAGTACATATTCTGAAAAATTTCACAGTGAAGTTTTTTTTATTTGAGCATTGTATCTAAAAATTTGATCTGGTGGAAAACTTTTGAAAAAGACATGAATTGGATCTGTGTAACAATAGTCTTAAATTTGTAGTAAAATAACTTATTTTTATTTTTAAGAACAACCTAAATATTTGAGGTGGTAGAATTTATTATGTAAACACAGGCACATATTAAATGCTACTTAATCTGAAATGAACACATAGTATACAACAATACTTGTTTCTGTTCTCCATTATTTGCACTAGCTTACACTGAGCAAAATCTTTAATGTAATTTCCTAGAAATAAACAAAATCACATGTTCTGTAATGCAAAATTATCGAACATATAAAGTGACAATGAAAATAAGAAAAAATGGACGCCGTGAACCCAGTAAAGAAAAAAAAAAATCACATAAATTATATGTCCATTTTTAACAATTTTGTATTTTCTGTAGACATTGAATAGTGGGGTTATCATGCTTAATTTATAATACCTGCCAGGATATCAATACTGGGCAAGATGCTGGTACTGAAGAGAGGATTATTATAAATGTATGAAATTCAATGCTAAATGCAATACAAAAAATGATTGATTCTGAATTTTGCCATCACCTGCTATGCTCTGTATAGCCTCTGGCTTTCTAAACCCATTTGGTAGAGCTGTGTTTCTTTTTACTCTAGTGCTGCTAAAAGAATAAACTGGGGAAACGTTCCCCTTCTGTCCCTAAAGCTGGTTTCTTTGTTTGTTTGTTTGTTTGTTTTTCTCTTTCAAAGCAGCAGACCAAAGAATATTGTTGGGCTTAAGTAGTAGTGGTGTCTAAGCTGGGAGTCTCCTTTTATGTCTCAGATGTTGACAGGAAAGGGAAAGGGAATTTCAGTACCAACAGTGGCAACGTGTGAGGCAGCCTCCAACACAGGATGGAGGCCTCCAGCAAGAACTCCAGCTCCCCTATGAGATCAGATAACCTGCAGAGAAAGAGGCAGCCAGAAAATACAGAACTCAAATTATACTTCTCTTTCAAACAACACTTTTATTAGCACTACAATACTTTCTAATATTGAGATAGTTATTCTCATTCCAATATGTGATACTTAGACAGTATTGCTCATCCAATACATGTATGTTTTCAGATGATCAGCTAAAATATATACTTACTAATGGACATATAAGAAATACTTATGCATGTATGTTAGTACGTGTTTATTTTTAAAAATCTTTTGTTTTACTTACCTAGTTGCAAGAACATTTGCAAACTCAATGGGTACAAACTCCTGAACACATGTAGGTGCTACCCATAATATTTACCAATAGTTTCTCAAATACGTTCTTGTCTGACTCACCAGTATGACATGACATCCCAGGACATCAGCAATACCCCTGGTCTGAATCTGTGGAGTTGCATAGATTTTGTATAGTCAAATCATCACACAAAACTCTAGCCAACTGTTGAAGAAGTCACCACTCAAACTGAGGCAGCCAAGTTCCTGCACAGAGCCCACTGGGCAGAGACTACCTGAATCAGGGGTAAAACATGGATAAAAAGATTATATTTACACACACAATTGCATATAAAAAACTACAGAGAGAAGCATATACCTGATTACACATATGTCTCTTCCACACGAAGAGACAGTATGAATTCTGGTTGGAGCTAAGTCAATTGCACAGTTATATCTTCTTGTAGATGCACTGACAAAGAATGAAGCTACAACAGATAAGCAGGCTTGTTTTTGTTGTTGCTGCCCAATGCAGCACCAGCAATTACACAGTGCTGATCGACACCAGCCACAGAGCACAGAAAACCTCTCTCACTCCTCTCAGCTCTCACTGATGACCAAAATGCAGGAAAGCAATGCACACATCTGAATAGGGAGCTGGTTGTTTAGAATCCAAGTAAAAAATGTGGAGGAAAAACAAAGATGACTTAGACACACTTTCATGCAGAGTTGGTTTATTGAATGATGAGTAATTTAAATCCTTGAGATTCTGATCTTTATATCTATTACACAGTTGTAAAAAGCTTTAGCTCAAAGTCCATTTCCAGGAGGTTACACACAGTACTATATTACTAGAGAAAAAAATAATATAGAAATAGAAAAAAAACAATCTCAAGGAAAAAAAAAATGTGGTTAGAGTAGAACAGCTTTTTTTTTTTTTTTTTGGTGGGGGCTTATCTCCCAGTAGTATGCATTATGAATGTAAATTTGGACACCATTTCCAAAAGCAGAAAATTCCCAAAGTAACAAAAATTCACCAGAGCCCTCAATACAAAACAGAAGGTGTAATATCCTGATAAATAAGCATCATAAAAAAAGTTAAATTAAAATGATAAAAAAGAGTCTTCAGATGATTTATACCAGGTGAAGGTCTTGTTCATAGAATTGAAGCATTCACCATTAGACCAAAGTATATTTTTCTCAGGTGATATTCAATCTACTTTTCCTCAAAATACCTCAACTGCAACATGTCACCTCCAACAACAATTCTACAGAATTTTTTGCCTTAGGATGGCCTTTGCAACGATATATATATATCTCTATATTCATACCTGGCAAGCAAACCCAGCTTCTTCCAGAAAGATTCTTTGCTTCTGTTTAAATGTCAAAAGTAGCCTACAAAAGCGAACTGTTGCCAAACCCAGACTGTATGAATGTCACAGTGATGCATGCTACATACATACTGTTTACTCATTTTTTATGCATGTCAAATTCTGTCAGATTCACCTTAAAGAAGTGCTGTATTTCAGAAGCAGCTACCTGCAGCCTACAGTAAAATAATACTTACGCTCTGCACGGGTCAGTAGTTACCAGAGTTTTGCACCACTAGGATGAATTATGGCACTTTGCACACCTGTTTCCCAAGTTTTAACACATCTGAGTTTCTACTATCAGAAAAAGGCATTATTAAAGTATTTCAGACACAATCATTCAAATTACTATTTCCCTTACTTCTACATACAGTTAACATGGGTGATTTTTGTTGTGTCTTTGGTATAACTGTAAATTCTTTTTTGTCATGGAAAGATCTCTTGGACAGTTAACCTCCAATTTTGAAAGATCAAATTATTATAGCCAGTGGTATCAGAAGGCTTGCTATGCCACTGAATTTCACATACGAGCTTTTAAGAATTGATGTATTTCATTCTAGGTCAGCAAATTTTCAAATTGAAACCCATGGTTATATCATGTAAGTCCAAAGCTGATAGTCCTGTGTCTACATGGAGCCCGATGGAATCACAACCCCTCAGGGACAAAAGGAATGTGAGTTGGTGCCCTTTTGTAATCATACCACTCTTGTGATAATTCAACACAGTGAAATAAAAAAATACCATAGTCTCTCTGCTCAAGGGATTATTTTTTGAATGTGTGTGCCTTTAGCTTCTTCTCTTTTGGGGTTTGTAAATTACTGCTTTAACTAATAAATCATCTTCTCTTGGCATCAACAAAACCCCCAAGTCCTCAATCACACAAATATTTGTATTACCTTTAGGTGTCAAGGTCTTTGAGGTGTGGGCTGCAGAGGTGGCCCTGCATGATAATCTAAGACAGGAAAAGTCTAAAGTCTTCCATTAGGTGGAAGGGCAGCACAGCTTTCAGTGATGCCCACTGAGAGGACTAGAGAAAATGGACTCTCACTGTAATACAGGAAGTTCCATCTGAACATCAGGAAACATTTTTCACTGTGAAAAAAAAGTAAGGTAGGTCAGTTTGACTGAGCACTGACACAGATTGCCATGGAGGCTCTGTCCTTGGATATGTTCAAATGCCTTCTTCAACCAGAAACACTTTAACCGATTATTTTTTTCAACCACTCATCTTCTCTGAAATTCAAGTGAACACACTGACTTTCCGGTCAGTGGTTTCACCATGATATTCATGGTGGTGAGGGAGGTATCACAACTAGTTGTCAACATCTGGAGTCCCTTTGTTGGAAGCAACATGGTGCTCATGTTGATGATTTTCACTTCCGCAATTCATTTTTGTATTCTTTTTCCACATGTAGGGTCTTTTATGACATTTTTTCTTCAGTCATCTGAAGGTCCAGACTGCATCCAAGTTTACTTTGTGTGGTGCCTTTTACATATGTCAGATAATGTTTCTTTGTGCCTTTTTTGCCCCTAAAACCAGTTTGTCCAGCTCTAGACCTGTGTTACTTTTTAAGTGACAATTACTGAGCTGGTTATAGATGCAAGGTCTCTCTCCAGGGCTAGGGGAAACTCAGTTAGATTTGGCAGCTCAAAAGATATAAGGCTGCTGGAGCTGCATTCCCCCAGCTCCACATCCCCAGCTCCAACAGTAGTGAGGCTGAGTGGGATGACCCTGGGCAGAGTGCTCCTCAGGAATGTGTAATTTGGATTCATGCCTTCCTATGTCTCCGTGATCCTCTGATCCTGTGGAGGCAGACTGGGTGATGACTCCTGTGGTGGGCCTTGGAGGAACTAGACCAGAATTTGAGCTTGCCCATCCACTGTTGTCTCTGTCCTCCTTTGTGGGTCCAGATGAGCTTTTACTACACAATCTCACCACCTTGTGACCCATTCCTTATCACCACACAGTTGCACTGTCTGTGCTGCATCCTGTGCCTCTGATTTTGAAAACCTCTACTGTCCTTCAAGACAGAAATATGTCTTTCTACCTGGAAAAACTGCTTGTTACCTGTATATCTGCTGCATCCCACGGCAAGACCGACTGGGTGCCGCAGGGGGAGACTACTGTGTAGTCCCTAGCAGCACCCCCAGTAGCTCTCTCCATTTAAGTTCTGTCAGTCATTTCTGTTGTATCCTCCTCAGTTATGTAATCCTTGTCCAGCCCCTTCTTCTCAAACCTTCCCTCATCCAAGTTGTGTCTTCCCTCAATCACCCTTGACCCACCCCTGATTCAAGAATGCTCTATGTTCTCTGTCCCCTGGTTGGTCCCCCTTGTTGTTGCTCCTCCTTCCCTTCATCCCAGTTGGATGAAGCCCTTTGTCCCTGCCTTTACTCCTCCCTGTTCCCACATCTCATTGGCCCCTGGACCTTAGACTCCACCTTCCTCGTTTCTCTTATAACCCCTGGACCCTCCATTGCTCTTGGTTCTTTTTCTCCGGCCCTTTTCTGTGTGCTTGAATAAAGTCGCAGGAACTCCATGCAAAGGAGCCCTCCTGAGTTTTTATTGCTCACTGGATTTTCTCGACAACATCACAGCACAGTGCTTTGGGCACAGCTATCTGGCAACTTTTCCTGGGACGCTCTTGGGAAGGTAGCAGGCATAGGCTTCCCAGACAGCCTGGTCTCACCTGGCAACATATATCAAATTGTCATACCAGACAAATATAAAGAACAGTAAACCAGATTATATGTGGATACCTGATCCATAGTTAGAGAGATGCTTCCATGGTGAAATCAAGTAAGAGCTGGAGACAGGTCAAGAGAAAGATATTCAGAGCAGACTTGGCAAGCCTTTTTCCTGAGCCAGGGCAAACTCAGTACAAAGTTTATGGTCTGTTACTAACACTGGCAATGCTGTATTATGAAGCTACGTGGTTGCACTTTATCACAGTAAAGCAATCAGGAATACAGGGTCCTGTCATCTAGACCACATCTTTCAATCCACATCAGTAACAGCCCTTTGGATATGTGGTCTGGAAAAACTTCTGAGTAATCAACTATTCATGTCTTTGCAACCTAGGGACTCTCAGAGCATTGTTTTGTGGTATACAAAGAATTTCTGAAATCCCCTGGATGTTGACTTTTTCCCCTATATCTTCATGCTTTATAAACTTCTCCATGCACTGTAAAGGCCATATTCCCTGCTGCACTCTGGCCTTTGGAAAACAGATCTGCATGGATGGGTGAAGACAAACATGATTTCCTCTACTTGTACATAACCTGAAGAATGTGAATCAGCGCCTGTTGATTCAAAGATTTGTGTCTTCATCAGTGCAGTGCTGTAGTTAATGGCAGCAAATTCAGGATGTATGAATACCAATGAAATCGAAAGAATTACACTACAAAGGTGTAAATCTCCCATACTAGAGCTGAACGACATGCCTTTATCAAAGAGTCATCTGTTTTTACCTATCCATGTAGACAGATGTGGGTCTGTGGATACACAGCGCTAGGATGTGTCTTCCAAATTACTTTTCAAAGTGAGCTGCCACAGGACCATGTCCACATCTGGGGAGTAGATGGAATAACTGGGCATTTATAAATTGCTATTTATTGTGAGCATGCCTTGTAAAAACCCTGTGTTTTCATCAAGCTGTCTGAAGAAATACTAGCAACTGCAGTCCTGATCTCTGGACAGCCACAAGGTTAGCAACTACAATTTTTTTGATGCTCAATGACCCACATATTAAAAGACCAGGAAACAATACTGCTAATTGCCAGTAAGGTGCCAGCTACTGATTCCTTTCTGCACTTTTTCAGCATTTATCTTCTCAAATAGTACTGATGGATGATTTAAAATGTTAGACAGAAAAGTAAGTGGCTTGCAGGAATTTGTAAAACACCTTCCTACTTGATAAGAACATCTATAAGCAAAAACTCTTAACAGCAGTCTCATGACAGAGACTGACTTTTCCAGAGCTGGAAGAATGATTCCAATCCTAACTCTGCACTTATATAATAAGGGCAGAAAAATATGGGCAAAGATCTTTATATAGGAGTTGATATTCCCACAAGAACTCCAACTGGGAATTTGTATTTGCAGAATTTTTTGTCAGTTAATAAGCCTTCTTAAAATGGGCACCGATTATTAACTTATAAAATAGTTGAACAAGTAGAAATAATGCAATATCCTATAGAATGCCTATCAACTAAGTGGAAATTCAATGTTTATAAATAATGTAGGTGATTTTGATAGTTTTAATTGTCTGCATCTGAACCTTAGAGTAGATTTGCTACTTTGTCACAGGACTATAAGAAATTGACATGTAAGAGGACCTATTTAACTTTTCATAATTAATTTTTGAATAGCTTTAAAAGCAAATTAAAATACAGACAGTTTTTTCTCTTTAAATAAGTGATACAACAAGATATTTTTATCTGGTTTGGTCAAGTCACATCAAATTATGTCACATCACAGAATATGTTTAATCTAATATAATGCAATACAAGTGAAATGTCTGCATCAAAATTTAAAGGAGTAATTTAAAACAAAGTTTAAAGAAGTGAAAGTAAGAAATATAATACTTAGTTTTCCTTATTCCAAACATTTCACTGCTTTCTTGTCACAGACAGATGCCCCTATATTCTCAGAGTAGGTAGCAGGTACTTCATATCCAGATGGTTACAAATAATATTTAAAAAAAAACAAAACCAAAAACCCCAAACATCAACCTCACCCCTGCGCCCCTCCTTAAGATTCCACTGAAATGCCACTTACTTTTTGCTTGTAATGGGTCTTGACAAGAAGATGTTCATGCTGTGTGACTTTGAAAATGCCCTTTTCTGGCAGACAGCTTTCCTGCCAGTGCTACTCTTTGCTGGCTTTAAACAACAGGAACAGGGGCCAATTTAAAGTCCAGAAATTTACTAATTTGAGACGCACAGGCTCCCCATGAAGCAATTGTTCGTTTGGATGGACATATTGTGTTCATTATTCCATAGATATTGAAGACCTTAAATATTCAACGACTGAGGCATTCTTTGCACTGTCAGTAACATGTGAGGTGATTGTCCAAAAAAAAGAAAGTACATTTCTGTTTCAGAATGCATAGCGTGATATTTCAGCCTACACAGATAGGAATGTACAAAACATACGTATATACTAGGATTAAATTATATCCTGTGGAGATGAGTTGGACAGGTTTAAAAGAAAGAGAAATTTTCAATAGCCTTTGAACAGGATACTCTGAAGATGTGAATATATGCTTTATTCATCTTGTTCAAAATATGGAGATTCATTCTCTGCTTCCTTTGAAGAATTTTCATATTTCCTACCCTCCCCACTAGCTGGTATCTTATTTTTGTTCAAATTATTGGGTAACCTTGGTACTTCTCCCCCAAGCAGTTTGCTTAGGTGTGCTAGAAATTCTTTCTACCTTTCAAATAGATTACATTTTTTTTTTGTTTTAACAAAGGGGGAGTAATAGAGGACCAAGGAATAAAGAAAAGCAAAATAAAAATAAAGATAATCTCTTGTGCTTTAAAATCTGTGGAATTATTCTCTGAAAGTAATTGGGTGGAAAAAAAAGAAAAAATACTTTTATTTTTCTATATTTTAAACATACTGATCAATCAATGATTTCATTTTCCCCTAGGTTCCTGCTAGTAATACAAACTCATCTTAAAAATTAAAGATCTGGCCACTGGTACCTCAAATTTCTGAAACTGTAACCCACTTCCAAATGAAGACCAGTACTAAATCCAGGACTGAAATATTAAAGACAAAGCATCATGATCTTGACTATTTAGAAAGTAACCTTTCCTAGAAAAGTTTAGTTTCCTAAAACTGTAGCAATGGGAGTGTTTTAGGAGGAATAAGATCAACCCCCTAAAATTTAAGCCTTAGATGTGTTAATCAAATTTGTGTCTCAATCTGTTTTCTAATCTAGCCTTGTCTTCCATGCACTGTGCTTCCTCATGGATATAGATTTAGACTGATCTGGAGAGGTGCCTTAGATGGGAGAGTCTTTGACAGTTTAGCATTTCTAATTTGTGTTGTTTACTGAGCACAGGTAAAATAATGGAAAGTATGCATTCCACAAGCATGTCCTAAATCCAGCTTTTTCAAAAGACTGCAAGAAACTTTTGAATTCCACTTACATCCCTTCAAGAAATTATATGAAATCTTTCAAAAACCTACAGATGTCTACTTTTTCTTATAGAGTAGAATTTTTTCAAAGTTTAATATACAGTTGGGATTAAATTTCAATCTATTTTTTCAGGTATAAAAATAGGATGGACACTTGAGGCTAAGTCAAATAGGGAGTAAAAATGTTCATTACAATATAAAAAATATTTTTATTGGACAAAGGGCACAATTTCCAGGGGCTACTATGCTAGACTGTACAGACACTTCAGTTAAACAGAAGGAGAGAAGGAGAAACAGACATGCAGACAGATGATCTGATAACTCTGCCAACTGCTTACTCACTTCTTTGAGTAACACCTAAAAGTAACAATCTGTTGTCTAGCTTACAGTATCCAATTTCATTCTGTTATTTTCTCTATGGGTGTTTTGCATAGTATAAAAATACTTAGATATAAATCTGTGGTCCTGATGATCTGTGTTTGATTTTTTTTTTTTTTAAGCTGATATGCTCAGATAGCTCCTAGTATACTATTTATAGAATCAGAGACCACAGCACTGTATTGTTAGAGCAGTACAAGTAAACTAGCTTTACTGACAAAGTTTGAGTCACATTATATTGGTTCAGCACACTGTTACAATGTATTGGTTTTGATATCAGAATCACAGAATGGCTGAGGTCGGAAGGGACCTCTGGAGGTTGCCGGGTCCAGCCACCCTGCTCAAGCGGGGCTGCCTAGATCAGGCTGCCCAGAGCAATGTCCAGATGGGCTTTGGAACATGTCCAAGAAGGGAGACTCCACAGCCTCCTGGGGCAATCTGTGCCAATGCTCAGCCACCCTGACCTCACTTTCTTCACAGTGAAAGGTGTTTCCTGATGTTCAGGTGGAACTTCCTGTATTTCAGTGAGAGTCCATTGCCTCTGGTCCTCTCACTGGGCATCACTGAAGAGGTCCTGGCTCCATCTTCTTCACACCATCCCTTCAAGCACTTCTGCACATTGATAAGATTACCCTGAGCCTTCTTTTCTTCAGGTTAAAGAGTCACAGATTCTCTCAGCCTTTCTTCATATGTCAGGTGCTCCAGTCCCTTCATGTTTTTTGCTGCCCTTTGCTCTCCTTTCTCCGGTATATCCATGCTTCTCTTGGATTAAGGAGCTCAGAACTGGACATATGTGTGGCCTCAGCAGCACTGAGTAGAGAATATACACAGACAAGATGTCATGGTATGAATTGGATACCCTAGCTTCATTAAAACACCAGCATAATGGGACAGAATACATCCTTGCATCGCTTCAAGCACTTGGAATGAAGGTAGAACTTCCATGTGGGTGCCACTGTGCATCCCATGTGTTCCTACGCATACACGTGTTCCTGTTATTGTATGTCTGTTTCCAGTAAACCACTTAATGACCACAATACTCCTGTAGCATTTCAGTTAAAATAAATGGTGAAAGGTGAAGGTATGAGATTAATATGCTGTTCATAAAAATCAGGTCTCAGTTATGAAACAAAAGCTGTTAAATTTCCATTATGCCTCCATGGAGGCAAAGGTTGAAATATGAGCTTTAATCTACTCAGAACCAAAGTAATCCACACAAGAATGTTAAGCATTAGGAATATTCTTACTGCAGGGACATCTTAAAAAAACCCCACCAAAATACAATCAAACCAAAGCTCCATGGGATTCAAGCATGAAATACCATAAATAGATTGCTAAACAAATGTATTTTTAAACAGCTTAAATAACTGTACTACTTACTGAATTCTCTGAAGGAAGTGAGATTTTTTTTTTTTTTCTCTCCTCTTGATACAGTATCTTGCTGGTGGTCTCTCCCATGAGAATACACATACACAAGTGTTAATATCATATTTGTTCAAGGTTTCAAGTGTTTCAGAAAGGGTGAGGTAGAAAAACTATAGCTGTTTAGAAGCTAGCAATTTTTATTCACTAGATGTCTAAATATTATCTATGGTCAGTAAATAGAGCCACCAACAGAGCAAGATTAAGCTAAAATTGGTGTAGAAGTTCTGTATTTTGCAATAATTTCTAGAGGTTCTTATTTTGAGTAGAAGAAGCCTTCATAAACTACTTAAATGATTAATTTTTTAGATGGTAGCAAGATTTTAGGATGATAGAAGTTAAGTAACATTAATCTCATTTTTACTTTTCGCTTAGATGTATCTTGCTCGTTACAAGTATCCTTATGAAGAATGATAGAACTAGAAGAAATCTCAAAAGCTACAGCATCCCTTCTTTTTTTCCAAACCCATTTTGTTAGCAGGCTCCAAGTACTCAAAGTAATTCAATGTATTTCTTTACTTTAGAATCTGATCAAAAACCCAAAGTCACTTGAAGGCATCCTGATAATTCAGTGGGCTATAAATCCTGTTAATATTTCCTCTATTACCCTCATTGCTTTTTCTCTTATTTGGGATACCAAAGACTGCAAAAATTGTTATCTAAAACTACTATTTCAGTTCCTCTCCAACAAATAACTTGAAAAATGATAAAATTTATGAGTTAGGTTTCTTTTTCATTTAGATTTTCTTTTTAAGATGAACATATTATACCCACATTGACAGTGATAAAATGTAATGGAATACTTTCTTTGCTATGATAAATAGAGACTCAAAAATAACCTTTTAGATCAGAAATTTTTCACTGACACTGTAAATTTTACTTATTTACTGATTAGAGGCATTATAAACTATCCATATATACTTTTAAGTGGATAATGGTCTGAATGGTGCGCTGTGGTTAAGATATTGGTATATCAGCTTCAAAATATTTTTCATTAAAAATCCTTTTATGTTATCTACTGTTTTTTTTTTTCTCTCATTTGAACCAAAAACTTCTTAAATAAGGCAGTATTTTCACTGCTGAAACAGAGTCACAGTTATGGAGGAGAAATATATTTGGACTTCATTATTTCTCCACAAATTTGGAAGAGAAAATCCAAGGCATTTTGGCTTGATTTGAAACTCGGATATTCATTTGATAAAACGTTCATAGCACTCCTGCTGAAATCAAGCTATAGTAGTGAGCCTAGTAGCAGATCTATCCTTATTGTTATATTTCCCAAGCTATTGGTAGTACAGGACTTTTCTAATAGATGAAAAGGTGAATTTCTTTGCTTTGTTAAGTTTTTGTTCATAAAAGTCTGTTAAGGTTGAGGAAGGCTTTCATCTTTCTTAGTAATAGAGAATATGAGTCATGGATCATTAGACTGAAATACAGTAATAAAAGGTTGATAGTAGTTTCTCTAAGCCAAAAGAAAATAAGGCATGAAATAAGATTAAATATTCTGAAATACCTAAATAACTCAGGAACCTAAAATCAGTGTTTAGATGTATGTTATTATCTTGGATCCTATAGAGATCTGGAAAACAAGAATTCTCACTTCTTGCTATTGGTCTCTGAATAGTCGTTCTGGATTCCCTGAATGGGACTCATCTCATCTTCCTTAAACATCTACATTGCATCTGAATTAATAAACCAGGGCTCTCTTTATAGTTGGTAGAGGATAATAGGCACTCTCAGGGCGCAGTTCATCTGACCTACTTCAGATGCCTATTTTAGGATAAGAAGAATTGTGACCTAGAAGTGCCTGTTTTTCTTCTTTGACTTCTAGGGAGCCTGAAGTGATGAGCTCAGGTGCAGGCAGTCTTAATGTGTATGTTTAGCCAAATTAATTCCTCCTTTTTTCTGTGATTTATATCTTTGGGAATTTTGTGTACCAAAGTACTTATCCATACTTGTCTGACTTTTCTTCATGAAAAAAAAAAATCTATCTGTGCAAAAACATTTATTGCATTACTGCTCATGTTAGTGCTTATGTTTTTGCCTTATTACCAGAAATATAATTAATGTGCAAGGAAATAAAATATAGCAATATAATTCCATATTTAGTCAAGTGAACAAACCCCTCAAAATATAAGTTATTTGAGCTCAAAGACAACATGACATTATAAGTTATGATTAATATAGATAGACTAAACACCCAGCTGCAGGTATTCCTGGAGGAGATAATGAAGGATTATGTCTCTTTCACCTAACTCCCCATTATCTTTCTTAGCTCTGGTTCCCAAAAGTCACATGCCAAAATCTATATTAAGAGCAAATCCCATTTAAAAAAACCCCAAACAGCAGGGAAGAATGTACCTATCTTGTGGAGAGCTCTACTTGCATATTTTTACTCATCAGTTGATGGAATGAAGTTGTGGTCACCTCTTGCTCTGACTGACACAGCAGAATGGGCCACTTGTGATGCCCTTTCACTTCAGGCTGCAGCTGTTCCCAAGAAGCTCTGGAAGAAAACGCCAGAACAGGGAGGTGAACACGGTTATATTGAGGTATTGAAGATAAGTTAGTACTTTTTCTTGTGTCTTTCCTCATACACACACCATTGTCATTGTTTATGACCTATTTTTCATTGGTCCAGCTGGTGTTTTAAAACTATTTTCATATAACATGGGACAAGTGAGCCAACAATGAATTTCTGAGGCTGGATGTACTACCTGTGTCAAGCAGCACATTAATCAAATAATGTAGCAGCTTGTACAACTTGCTAACTATCCTGAGGAAGATCTCTGACAGAACTTTGTGTATGGGGTTTTAAAGTTACTAAACACCACTGCTCAGTCAATATCTAAGTTCAAAGTAAGCTATTAATGAAAAAAAGCTAAGCAGGCCTAGAAAAATCGCAGAATTTAGGATGGTTTTGTCAAAGAGCTCAAAAAATGATGGCCTGCTTTTCTGAGCTTTTGTCTTCCAAATCTTTAAAGATTACTTCTATTTAATTTTCATGTTTCTTCCTCCTTCCTTTCATTTCAAGTTCCTTTCCCAGTGCTCAGTTCCACTTGCTTAGTTGGTAGACATTTTTATGTTTGTCTGTTTCACTCTTTGGCTTACTGACTCTTGATTGTCTACTGAATGAGATCTGGGCACAGGACAATCTTTTCTACCCTGCCCTAGTTTTCGTGGAAAAGAAAGCATGGTGGAAGCCACTGCACTCTTCAAAGAGTTCAGTCAACAGCTCAGAATTTCCTATTTCAGCAATGTGTGTGACCAGCTAACAAACAGAACAAGCAGAGAACAATGTGTATATCCTTCCAAGAAATTTTTTTCATTTTTGAAATTTATTCACTGCTTGCGGCTAATACACAGACCCCTCAGGCGGTGTAGCTGTCGTACAAGTCAGTAATTATGTTATACCCAATCTTTATTTGTTTGGGAAAAGTAAATACTGCACCTTTGCTTTTGAAGGCAACTACAGAACCGTATTGCTTTCTTACCTGCCCCTGGAATGAAATAGAATAAGTGTTTCTGTCCTTTCTTTTTTTCTAATTGAAATATGTTAGTTGAAAAATATTATACTGTTTTAATGATGAATAAACTAGAATAATCCAAAACTTATTTATATTCATAATGGAATGTATTCACATGCATTGTTTCTGTATTTTTTTCTGAGAGCTGAGGTTTATGTATAAAAAGAACAAAAGACATGCTCTGTTAAAAATAAATAACCTAAATCTGATGTTGAAGATATATTTTCCCGTGAAATCACAAATCCCATATATACAGGAGCCATATATATAAAGGAGTCTACTATAGATAACTGAGCCAGGACAATGATGTCAGAGAGTTAGTCTTTGAAGAACTAAGAGACACATCAAAATCAGGTGCCCTTGTCCTTACGGGGGTCTTCAACTTGCTGAATGTTAACTGGGAACACCACACAGCTGGCACAAGCAGGTCCAGAAGATTCCTAGAACACTTGTATGAAAACTTTGTACAGGGAGCTGACAAGGGAAAATAACCTACTGGATTTGTTGCTTGTTAACAGAGGAGGTCTCATGAGTGAAGAGGTGATTCCTGGCTGTCTTGAACAGAGTGACTAGGAAGCAAATGAATTTAAAATCTCTGTTGACAGGAGGAAAAGTGCCAGCAAAACTTCAAGAGTCAAGCAGTTGAGGGAGAAGGCTGGCTTGGCTGAGCAGGGATCTTTTATAGCTAAGGAAAAAAATAAAGGTGTATGCCCAGTGGAACTGGTCAGAGCACCAAGCCTGACAGAGTTCAAGATTCATTTAGACAACGCTCTCAGGCATATGGTGTGCTTCTTGGGGCTGTCCCATGCAGGGCCAGGACTTGGGTTTTAATGATCTTTGTGGCTCCCTTCTAATTTAGGATATTCTATGATTCTACATGTATTTATAGAACAATTACCTGCAGGTTTAAAGCAGAGTAGCAGCAAGACATGTTCTTCTAGAATTTCATCCTTGGGAAACTTCCCCTTGCTCAGCACTGATTTGTATCAATAATATCCTTAAGGAAATATATCCATCTTCCCCTTGCTTCCTCTTTGAAGGTTTGAGCTGGATTCTGTATGAATGATCCCTTATTTTCTAGAAAATGCAGCAATCCTTTTTTCTTTCAATGCTGTTAGTCCAATGTTGCTTTCAGTTCCATTTAAACAGAAAATTACTTATTTGAGAAGTGGAAGGAAAATGTTATCATTTCCTGATAGTAAATTATACATATTGCCTTGGTAAATAGCATTTTTGTGAATAATCAGGAAAAAAGAACTAGTCGTTAAATGTGTTTGAGATGAGTCTTTCGTTTTTTTGACCCCTGTTTAAATGAAGATGCTGGCAGAACTTGTAAAGCCACTTTTTAACCAATCTAAAAGATGAACCTAAATATCCACAAAAAGAAAGTTAGAGCATTTCTTGGAGATGAGTTGGCAACAAAAATCTTGGTTGAAAAGGCTTATCGAGTCTAGCCATTCAATTACATTAATCCTTCTTAAATTCTTTTAATAAGGTAATTATTGCTATTATAAACTCAGGAAAGAAATCTGTGTGCAGAGTTGGAGACAATGTAATCAATAATGAAACCTGCATCCTGCCTCCTTTGTTAATCACTGCTGAAACTCAAGGGGAAGAATAAAGCAGTATCAGTAACCATATATCAAATGCACAGCTAAATTACATTATCCCTGGCCAAACCCATGCTGATATTCTTCTGTCTAGATATTTGGTCTATAACTAATTGGACAGCCAATTTAACATCTTTATGAAGGAGATAATTTAGGATGTTTTCTTACTGCTTAGAATCAATAAAAAGAAAAACACTTTTTTTCTTTAAATTGATTTAATTAAATGTCTCACCATTTAACCTCAAAAACTAAATGAACAAAATATTTTAGGGAATAACTTCCTATATTTTTCCTTTATGAGTAATGACTTAGTATTTCTCAGATTTTCCCATTGTATTTGCATTTTTTATTTTTTAACAGCTTCTGTGAACTTCATCAGCCTGTAAAAAATTTCATTTGTCAAAGATATCGTATTTGTCCTCACTGAAAACATGACACCCACTTGCAGTACCATTGCATACAGTTAGTACATCCCAAATGCATGACTTAATGTCTATCTTTATTCAATTTCACAAGGTTTCTGTCAGGCCATTTTCTAGCCTGCTCAGGTCCTTCTGAATAATATTCATGCCCTCCCATATTGACTACTCTGCAAAATTTGGTGTTTTCTCCCTGGAATACACTCATCTCATCCCACACAGCATTAATAAAAAGTTTGGCTCCACTACCAATACTCGAGGGAAAACACTGTTAACTGACCTCCAGCTGGACTTTGTACCTGCTGATTACTACTTCTGAATTCTCATTGCCAGCCCACGCTTATCCATGTCACCAGAAGTCTCATCATAAAAGATTATGTTGTTACTGAAGCACAGTTTTTTTACTGGTAAATCTATGCTGACTGTTTGCAATCACCTTTCTCTTTTTCAGGTGCCAGAAAATAGCTTTTAGAAGATTTGCTTCATCACCTTCCCAGGGGCAGAGGTGAGGTTTGTTGGCACATTGGTAGGTGGATGTGATGTTTACATGTCAAAGTTTTAGTAGCAGAGGTCCTGCAGAGGTGGCACCTATGATAAGAGAACAGAAGCTGCCCCTATCTTGCAGAAAGCCAGTTCCAGCTAGCTCTAAGATGAACCTGCCACTGGCCAAAACCTCTGTAACAAAATATTTAAGAAACTGTAAGAAACTCTCTTTCAACAGTTCATAGAGAGAGGAGTGAGAATATACAAGAAAAACAGCTTTTCAGACACCAGTCAGTGAAGAACTAAACAAACAAAAGGTGAATTAGGGCTTAAGTCTTTCATCATTAATGGACAAACCATCCTCACGGACAAACTGTCTCACAATTGTCTAGACATGAGGAACTTTCTATCCGAAAATAGAAACATCCATGTCTCTCCATGTCTATCTGAAACCTGCAGGTTGTAGCCTTTACTGGGGTGGGATCTTCAGGTGATTCAAACAGGAAGGATGGTATCTTCCTTCCTGAGTCTGTAGGTGCCTTGTGAAATAAGGCAAGAGAAAGACCAAACCAAAAATATCCACGTCTCCTCCACCCAATTTATTCTGGTAATGTACATGTGAGTAATAATAAAAATAATAATAAAAATAAAAATATTGGATCAAGAATAAAAGAGATAATGCATGTCATGAATGCACCTAAGCTTGCAGTTCTGCAGAAGCAGCCTAGGTCCTTATACATCCGAGTTAACTCTACCTGTAGGAATCATATGAGACCATATATGAAAGTAGTGAATTGCAAGAGAGGTGATGTTGCCTGAAAATTGCGGATCTAAATCAGTTAAGCAGTAGCAAATCTGGTGAATGGCTACCACCTAAAGCAAAATCTTGGTGGTGAGACAGATATCCACTTTCCTGCTTAACTGATTATATAACAAAAAAATTTATATGCATGAAGATGAGCATAGATACAAACTGAAAATTCAAGTTTATGACATAAAGTTTTGTATTCACATGAAAACCAGATGGCAGAATACCTCTCTTTCAGTGGTTTTAGTATGAAACTGGGTAGATTTGTATTGGACATAGGAAATGCATTTTTATGAGAGATGTGAGATGCTGGAATGGGTTGCCCAGAGAAGTTGTGGATGCCCAACTTCTGGAGGGTGTTCAAGGACGTGCTGAATGGGGTCTTTGAGGAGCCTGATCTTTTGAAAAATGTCCCTATCCTTGGCAGGTGGGTTGGAACTTCCAAACCATTCTGTGATTCATACTGTGAGTCTACAAAACTTCAGGCAATTTGTGGTTCGTTTGATCAGTGGGTTTGGTTTGTTTGTGTGTTTGTGGGGATTGTTTGTTTGTTATCAAGCCTCTAAAAGGTTCCTTTGCTTTGAAAATATTTGGATTCTTTATGACAAAACTCATTTCCATTAAATCTGAACAGCTACAAGTACACAACTCTGACACAGAGAAGATAGCTAGGTGTTTTTATATATACCTACCAGCTGCAGTATACTACATGGGAAAACTGACAAATAACAGAATAAATGATAAAATTATCTGCAAATATCAGTTAGCAAAACAAAAATGCAGCTCTAGCTGGTGGATCAAAGGCCTCTTTTGTGACAGATAACATTCTGAAAAGAAATGTATAGAGAGTAGAAGAATGAGATTTTCTTCAGCTGGAAGCATTCCAAACTGATATATTTGGTCATTTTCAATACCCAAGTTGCATTAGTGCTTGCCATAATCCTCAGAAGAAAGAGATACTTCAGAGATATTTTAAAAGAAAAATTACAATGGAACTTTGAGAAACAAAAGAACAAAGAAAATCAAACTTACTAATATGAAGGAGATATTTAACAGCCCTTTTGTCTGAATACTGAAGTTTATCAAAACATGAGGCTAAGAAGATGAGGAAAGAATTGCAAATGGGGGGAATCAAACTCTTCCTGTGCCTGCCTTCTCTGCTGGATATAGCACTAGTTACAGATTTAACCCAGAAAGTGTGAGACTGCATATGAACAAAGAAAATAAATTTGGTACAGCTTATAGATGTAGATAGAAACTGCTTTTCTGGCATCTGAAATTTTTGTGAAAAAAGAACTTAAATAGTTGAATTATTTAAAATTAATTGTAAAAACACTTGGAAAAATATTTGGAGACAAAGGCAGCAGGAAGGATAATGATGGAAACTGGATTTTAAAATTAACATTGTTTTTATGATAAGTGATTTTTCATGAAAATATATTTCAACATGTAATTTCAGATGATTACTGTGAATAACTGACATTCTGCTTTTTGACCCTGGGAAATACCAGCATGGGTAAAAAAGCACCAAAATAATAACTTGTAATTTAAAATACAATTATCATTAACAAGGAAAAAAGAAAAGAAAACAAACAAACAAACAAACAAAAAAACCAAAAAACCCGCCCAAAAAAACCCCCAAAAAACCACACCAGAAGTTTTCTTCTCTGTATTCTTTTGAATTCCAGTGTTACTCTGAAGTTTTGCTTTGCTAAGATGAGGTTCAAACTCAGGACTAAATCTAATGAAAATAAAAAGTGGAAAAGTATCTTAAAAGTAAAACAAGTTAACAAGGATCATTGGAGAGTTTCAAGAATAATGTTAGATTCTATAAAGAAAGCCCTTAAACTGTTTGTGTCTGTGATTGTCAACTTGGTTTTATCCAGCTGAGAATTACAATTAAATTAAAAAATTTACTAGCTTTACAAGGAGGAAGAAAAATAATGACAAGCTTCTTAATTTTCCTCACACATTTTATTTTTTATTTTTTATTTCTTGCCTGGTTTAGAATTCACACATTTAAGCCTTCAAATTTTATTCTGGGCTTAAGGTGTAATTTAGCTAAACCAAGTGTACAGAGATGTAGCTATTAAATTAAATTGTCTAAGAATATAACAAGAAATGGAACTTTCTCAAATGTAATCTGAAATCATCTGAGATTGAAGAAAAATACTGGAATAAAATAGTTGATTTTTGAAAATGTGACTAGAAATTGTTTTCTTATTTAAAGTTTCAGGATTAGTGTTTTATAAATATCTACCTATCAGTATGATCAGTAGCATGGCTGAATTCAGATAAAGCATGAAAACCCTTCAGCATAATGAGCTTTCAGAAATGTAGAAATTCATGGATGTAATCCATCTGTTCAATATCAATAGAAAGAACTAGAGAAAGTTTCACTCTCTTCAGTGGGGAAGGAATCAATTGAATGGAGGAAGAAATGTATTGAAAAAAAACTGTGGATAAACCCATTTTACTAAGTAAGAATTTAGGCTGGAAAATGGTGAAAGGAGTAAGTAATTTGATACAGACATGATAAGACATGTATGTAGTAGAAGATGTAGAAATAGAAGAGAAATCCTAAGTTTCATGTCCATAAATGGAAATAAAAATGTAAGCAAGTTATTAAAAAAGGAAATATGAATTTTTGTATAATGTTCCTAGAAGCAGACTTAATAAATACTCCTACTTCATAAGCACATAAGGAAAATACCCTTCAAAATTACTTTAAAAATAAGTTAGTGATGTGTAGGTTTTTTTGTTTGGGGTTGCTTTTTTTTTAGGAAGAAGTTCTGTGTGAAAAAGAAGTCACATTAACTGAAAATACTGGGTGTATGTTAATTAAATTTTTAAATTATCAAATGCCAAATGTAACTCTACTGTCATCTACCATTAAGTCAATAAAATGACTCTATTGCCTCTCTCATCAGGGCATGTTATTTCCTAAATATTGTTACTGATATATCTTTTTTACCTAGTACGAAACTATCTGATGTTTGAATTCAAATATTGCTACTTTTCTGGGTTTTGGGCACTCATTTTTTCCTCCATAATTCAGTAGTTATCAGGAGCTGAATTCTTGTTCAAGTGTCAGATGAATGTTTTTGGCATATGCAAGGCAAAAGCTACGGCACCTATAGTGGACTTTTTCATGTGGTTTGCCCTTCAGTAGAAACTTTTTGCTTTGCATATATGTTGCTTTGCAAGATGGCAGCTGAAAAAAACCCAAAGTATCTTTCAATACTATTTAAAACATAAAAATTTGATACAGGTGTGGTCTCCTTTTTTTTTTGTTTATGTCACATGTAATAAAATTGAAACTTGTGCACACAGTTTCAATAAATACTGTGGCATTACTCACTGAGATAAAAACCTGTATGTTTAAGCAAAATGTACTCTTGAGTGCTCTTATTCTTGGACAGAGTTGTTCAAGTGAACTCCCCGACACAGACACTATTTAAATTACTGTAGACTTAAACTTCGCTCAAGGATTGCAGCACCACTCAGTTGTTTGAGCGTTCAAACGCAATGGTAGGTGCTTCTTTTTCCCACCTCCCACTGGGGAGCTTATTTCATACAGTGCCTGAAGCTACCCACTGCAACAACACACTTGGTAAAATAAAGAAGACGTCTCTCAAGTTACCTGTCTTGCTCTCCACTTGAGCCTTATGACTGAGACAAGATTAAGTGAAAAGAAGTGAAGAGGGACCCCGGTGAAAGAACAAGGAATTTGGCAAAGTTAGAGGACCTATAGGGTCACAGACGGGTCATGGAAATCGTATAAGGATAAAAAGTTGCCTGTAGATGTTCAGTAAGTGATGGTTGAAGATGTAGCTAAGGTAGGGAAAGAGAAAGATGCTAGTTCACAGGAGCTAGTTAAATGAACAAGATACCTACCACTGGGCAGAAGCAGAGGGTAATAATCAAAGACAGAACTTAAAAGTGGATACAGAGAACCATGATACTGTAAGAAATATCACCTATGTTATTGCAATTTGGGTTTGGATTTGATTGATAACACATATTTAGTATGCATTCATTGTGAAATGCATTGGTTTTATACTGTACATGCTATTCCCCTTACCTAGTTTCAGAAGTCTAAATGTTAGCCGTTAATGTGTCACTAAGTCATCAAATGTCCGCTTAAAGTCAATGAAGAAAAATAATCATGACTGAAGTGTGATTTAGATGTTCTATTTTGAATAACTGTCGTAGGATGATACAAGTCACCTTTTGGAAGTCTTAAGCTTTTTTAAATGCAAAATTAGGCCAGAGGAATTTTATCCAAGGAAACAAGCTCTTTAAACAGGTAAATGATGTGGATAATTTAGTAAGTAACTAAATAAAATTGGGTCAAATCAACTCCCTTAAAGCTAAAAGTAAGAATTGCTGTACCTCTTTGGTGATCAACAGTTACTATTTAATCTGAGATGTGGACAAATATTTTTTTCCACAGAAAGTAATTTGTATCTCATGCTGTGTTTTCATTCTGCTATAAACTTAAAGCTTTAAATATGAAAACAGTAAATAAACCCAGGTGACCAACCTAAAGGAGCTCAGAGGCCAGCACAGAACTTTATGCAGGTATGGGCAGATTTACATTTCATTTCTATAAGGAATACTGGTTAAGGACTTTCAGAGTGATTTTTCTGCTCATTGACCCTTAACATGTTGAAACACAGTGTGCTGGGTTAACCTTGGCTGGGCATCAGGTGCCCAACAAAGCCACTCTGTGACTCCCCTCTTCAGCTGGACAGGGGACAGAAAACATAACAAAAGGCTCATGAGCTAAGGACAAGGAGAGATCTCTCATCAGTCACTGTCACAGGCAAAACATGCTTGCCTTGGGGAAATTAGTTTAGTTTTATCACCAGCCAAAATCAGAGTAATGAAGAATAAAAGGTAAATCTTGGATCACCTTCCCCCAACCCTCCCTTCTTCTCAGGTTCAACTTCACTCCCCATTTCTTTATCTGCTCTGTCCCAGTGGTACAAGGGGATGGGAAAAGGGGGTTGCAGTCAGTTCACCACAGCTGCAGCCACCAGTCAGTTCATCATCAGTCTCTACCCCTCCTTTCTCCTCCAGGGGAGGACTCCTCACATCCTTCTTCCACTCCAGTGTTGGGTCCCACCCACGGGACATAGTCCTCCCTGAAGTTCTCCAACCTGGGTCCTTCCCTTCTTCATGAGCTGCTCCACCATGGGTCCCTCTCAGGGACATTCTAGCAAACCCACTCCAGTGTGCCCTTCTCTCTCCACAGGGCCACAAAGGTCCTGCTGGGAATATGCTCCAGTGTGGGCTTCCCATCGGGTCACAGCCTTCTTCAGGCATCCAGCTGCTCTAACATGGGATCCTCCACAGGCTGCAGATGGATATCTGCTTCCCCATGGACTTCCATGGGCTGCAGAGGAACAGTCTGTTTTACCATGATCTTCACCACAGCAGGGGTGTCCTGGTTTTGCAGGACTCTCTCATTAGGCACTTTGGAATCTCTCATCAGTCACCTGAAGCACCTTTTCTTCCTCCTGTTTCACTAACCTTGGTGTCCCCAGGGTCGTTTCTTTCACATATTCTCACTCTCTTCAAGCTGTTCTTTTTTCTTCAATGTTTAACACCTCTGTTTTTCTAACTCTCATCACAGAGGTGCTGCCACCATCACTGATGGGCTCAGTCTTGGAGCCAGATGGCATTGGCTCTTTCAGACACAGGGGAAGCTTCTGACAACTTTTCACAGAAACGAACCCTGCATTCCCTCCCACCGAAACATTGCAACACAAACCTAATGCCTAATAGTGTAAAAAAGATGTGACTACCAGTTTTTTAGACCAGTATGAAAAAAGTCAGAAGAATAATTATGCTTCTAGGCATAATTGTGCAGAAAAATATTATTTTGGTTCTCTCTTTCAACCCTATAAGCTGATGTGGGTACTAGGAACTATCTTGTCACATCAACTATCTCATGACAATACCATCCTATCTGGAGTACAAAGACAGGTTTCTTGAGCTATTTCCCATTTACAATTCTTCTTTTTGACACTCAAAGCATGGATGCAATGGGAGCAAATCTGCACTTGGTGTATTTGTGAATTTCCTGAAGAGCTCACACAAGGAGGCATGGTCTTAGTGTTGTGGTCTGAAATACGTATCTTCATAAAGAGAAATTTTGAAAAGGTTTCTGATGAAGAAGCAAAGGCAGGAAGAACAAAGGGACTGCAGTGTGATAGGACTTACTATCTTGTACTATCTCCACCTCATTTGCAAGAAGAATGCTTATCTTTTTCAGTGTTCTCTGCAGGAATAATGTTTGGATTTGCAGTCTGTTTCAAGATAGTGGTAGTGCCGTCAGATCACTGCAACTTCATCCTCAAGATTCTTGAGGATTCTGGGGACTTTTTTATTTTGTTTTATTTGGGGGTTTTGGGAGGTTTATTTGTTTTGTTGATGTTTATTTTTGTTGTTTGTTTTTTTCAGTTTCTTCTATTTTAAAATTATTCCATGATTTTAGTGCAGCAATAAGAAAAGGGAAACATTTGTGTTCCAACAATACAAGACTAAAAAATTGGTGTGGGAGGTTACTTAGCACTGATAAATGTTGACTAAGCCTCTGCTATATACAAACCTTGAAAAAACATCATAAAAGTGTATTCATCGATTCTCCACTCCTATAAAGAAAGCAGAAAACTGAAAAATGGAAATCCCCTTAGTTTCTCATGCCTAGTTTGTGCAGAAGAAGAAGAAAATTGCACTATGTGGAAGGATACCATGTGTTTTCATTCTATGGAAATCCATATTTCAAGGATTTTTTTCCTTGTAAAAACATTGTGACTGCAATACTGACAAGGTCAATGTCAGGTTGCATTTTCTGCTGTACAGGTATCACTCAGGCAAATTAGTTTCGCCGTAGGGGCTAACCTAAGCTGCCCACCTAGTTTTCCAAAACATTTTCTTTCCTGAATCAGCATTCCTTTTGTTCACATGGCACATCGTGTCTGTTTCTGTCCTTTCCTTGCCATTCCTATTTGTTAACCCCATGTCTATATCTGAAGAAATAAATCTGCCTTTAATTTATTTTTTTTTTTATTTAAGATACCTACTTGACTCTCCTTGTACCCATTTAAGTTCCCCTTTTAATTCAGTTACCATAACAGCACATCTGTGAAATAAGGAGCATTGCAATCACAACCTTACAAATGAGAAATTTATGCATGGTGATTGCATGCATAGAAACAAATCCCTGGAACACAGCAGAGACAAGGTAATTCCTGATTATCTTTTGACTCAAAATCATTTAATGGTCAACTTGTATGAAGTTTACCCTCAGTCATTTTGCAGACAACACCTAGTTGGGTGACAGTGTTGATCTGCTGGGGAGTAGGAAGGCTCTGCAAAGGACACTCTGGTTTAATAGGTCAAGGTGAACAGGTATCAAGTTCAATAAGGTGAACTCGAGTCACAACAACCCCATACAAGGCTGCAGACTTGGGGAAGAGTGGCTGGAATGCTGCCTGGCAGAGTAGGACCTGGTGGTGCTGATTAACTGTGGTTGAATATGAACCAGGAGAGATAGAAGGCCAGTGGCACCCTGGCCTGTATCAGAAACAGTGTATCCAGCAGGACTAGGAAAGTGATTGTCCTGCTGTACTTGGCACTGGTGAGGCCACACCTCAAGTCCTGTGTTAAGTTCTGGGCCTCTCACTACCAGCAAAACATGAAGGTGCTGGAGCAGGTCCAGAGATGGGCATCAAAGCTGGTCAAGGGTCTGCACAAGCCCAAGCCTTACAAGGGGTGCCTGAGGGAACTGGGGGTGTTTAGCCTGGGGAAGAGGAGGCTCAGACATGACCTTGTTGCTCTCTACAACTACCTGAAAGGAATTTGTAGGAAGGTTAGGGTCAGCCTCTTCTCTAAGATAACAAGTGACAAGAAGAAATGGGCTCAAGTTACACCAGGGAAAGTACAGATTCAATATCAGAAAAAAAAAAATAAAAATCACTGAAAGAGTGATTAAGCATTGGAATAAGTTGCCCAGGGAGATGACTGAGTCATCTGAAAGCATTCAATAAATGATTGGAAGTGCTATGCTTAATGCTTAGTCTTGTCTTTGTGCTATGGTCTAGATGACAAGGTGGTATTCAGCCAAAGGTTTGACTTGATGAGGCATTATTTGGAGTTACTTTCCAACCTTAATTATTCTATGTTTCTAATATAACTATTAACATTTTGGCTAAACCACCAAAATTGTTGCATGTGAAAGCAACCATTTTTTTTTTAATTCAATGACGTAAACTTGGAGCATGTTCTCACAGAGAGTAATAACTGGCAGAATATTGTTGACTACTACTGGGTCATGTTTTCTCTCAGAAGATGAGAGGAAAAAAACATGAAGTGTAAGGCTGAAGCAGTTGGTTAGAATATTGGTTTGAGAAAGGGAACTGGTTTGAGAAGAGTCTGAAGTTAATGGTCTAAGGACAGAATAAGGAAGTTAGAACCTGGAGGAGCAATCCAAAAAAACAAAACTAATTTGGGAAGGCAGTAGACAATAAAGGGAGTTGGAGAAAAAACAAGATTTATGCAAGTTGAGAGAAAAATGCAAACTTAAAAACAATGTATTTTGGAATTTTTTAAACTTTGATGAAATATGATATTAAATTACATTAAAGAATGTCTTTTTCTAGCAGAAGACACGCCTTGAATAACTGTTTGCTGATCACCACAGGGAATGTTGTGGCTTTTGTTGTTTTTTCAAACTAGATCTATTTGATTAGCCACATATGTGCAGTCGTTTTATACAAATTCAGCTGAAAACATTTTTAGGCCATAAAATGCAATGCTTAATGAAGAGAATTTAAGTATGAGAGCCCTTAGTTATGAGTTTGTGGATTTTATTGAATAAATAATTTCAGCAGAGAAATCATGTGAATGTACCCATCTTTGATCATTCCAGTTAAGGGTAATTTGCTACATTTGCAAGAAAAAAATATTTTTTTAATGTTTGATGGCAGGTTTCACTTTGAAATCTATGGAAAGAGAAAAATGCTGAGATAGAGAGATGAGTTTCATGTTTCTGCCTCATGAAATACATTAAACACAGCTATAAATGTCACCGTTTACGTGGCTCAAGTTTTACAATCTATCTGATATTTTTGTGGTCTCTGGGTCACATCTAGCCTCTCTGAAGCAAAAGAATTCTTGATAATATACAAATTAACCCAGTTGCACTTTTTGCAGAGTGTTCCCCTGTGGAATTAGGGAAGACAGCGAGCCCAAGGATTAGGGGAAATACTGTGACCCAAAAAGCAGACTGTTTCTATGAGAAGGAATTACAGAATCACAGAATCACAGAATGGTTAGAGACAGAAGGGACCTCTAAGGATCATAAAATTCAATGTTCTCTCAGCCTTGTAGAATTAAGAAATGCTTACATGCAGAAATTAAAAACTACTACTATCTCTTTTAATCACTGGAAAATTGTGGAGAAAACACATTTTTATTTGTACTGACTCCAAAGTAATTGTATTCATGATATAACAAGATAAAATGAACTAAAATAAGTAGATCAAAATTTAAGTGTGGCAATAAGCCTTAACTTTCAGATCATACTGCGCATGTTACGCACTCAAGATGACAGTGAAGGATAAGTAAAACAAATAAGTAAGTCTGAATGTAAGAAACAATGCATGAATATTTTGCCTGGTGTAGTACCCATGGGCTATGCTCAGTCCTCAATGATGAGTTTTGCTGGCATAATCTGTAACTTCCAGTGCTTATGAACACAAATGTTAGAACATAACAGAGAAAGTAAAGTCACTTCTACTATCCTTTCCCTGCCTCATCATTTTTGAAGCTCAAGGTAACAGCCATACATAAGTGCCTATTCAGAAGGCATCTAACAGGGCATGAACTTAAAGGAGACATAGCAGTCTGGTTTCCACCTTAGACAATGACTGAATTCTCAGATGTTGTTTATGGCAACTGCAACAAATTAGAATTCAACAGCATAGGAGCTGAGGGGAGTACAAAAAAAAGCTTCTGACTTAGTAAGTCAAGTTGTTTTTGTTAAAAAGATGACATTATTATTTCTATGGTATGCTGCTAACATATGTGTCTGTCTTAATGCCTGTTCCGAAGGCAGCAAAATATTTCTTACCAGGGAAAATAAATCAAATCCAGCATGATTAAAATAAAGCAATAGTAACAACAAAAGATAGTGCTTTGAGAAGAGGCATATTACCAATTACTTGAAAAAATACCTCAATGAAATATTTTGAAAATTGGAAAAAAGCTAGGAAATGAAGAATTCAAGTCAGTAATGTATGCAGAGAGTATATTTACAAATGCTAACAGGAATAAAAATTGTTCATTGGAATGTAAAAAAATTATATTTTTCAGCTACACTAGACAAAATGCTTAGTGGTATAGTTTTCAAAGAAATCTCTTTAAATAAACCATATGTCTTAAATGTTAAAAAAGGATTGTTTCCTAGACTATAAAAATAATATTTTCTTATATTGAAAATTTGAATTGTTCTTATTTTCTTCATCTAACTTTCCCTTTTTTTTTCAAGTAGAAAAGCTCCAAAGTATACTTTAAAAGCAGAGAGATTTGCTCATTGATTAAATGGTCTACAATAGAATTAAAAAATATTGTGACTATTTTATGTAAGCCATGGACAGATCATTCTTGACATGAAAAAAATAAAGCAAAGTAAAAGTCAGGAAGTTTTGTGGAATTCAAATTTTAAAATTTATGTTGCTTTGAAAATAAATTTCTGTGGACATGAGCAAGTAATTTTTTGCTTCCCTGTATTATTTTCTTGCTNGGGTTTTTTTTTTTTTTTTTTTTTTTTTTTTTTTTTTTTTTTTTTACTAGTTTGTTTTCTTGCTTTTTGCTTTCTCCTCTACATAGCTCTGTTAAGAAATAAGGAGTACTTTAGGAAAACAAATTTAGAAAAAATATGGTTCTGCATTGTTTTAATAAATATTGATCGAAAGAAGTATATTTTATTCATGTTTCTTTGCAAGATATAGGATCTAGATTTCAATGGCATATTTCAAATATCTAGTTTGTCACTGCAGTAGTGCAGTAGTGACACTAAGCCATCTTCTTAAACCTTATTGCAGTAAGAATATTAATTTTCAAATTATGGTGCAAAAATCTACTTTTTTTTGGTCCTCAGATACTTTTTTTTTAATCTAATTGGTAGCTACTTTTGGTTTCATATCTCAATATCCTATCTGAAAGCAGCAGAAGAGTTTTCAAAATAAAATCATCAATGCTGTGATGGGAAAAGACTTGGTCAATACTACTCCTGTCTTCAGCCAGTTAGATACAGGATGGTTTAGAATTGACAATATTTACCATAATATACTTAAAATGTGTTTTTTATTTTCAAATCACCTCTTTGATGCTTTATATGTCTAATTATATATTTAACTTGTATTTATACGTCATAGGAATGTATTTTTTATCTATATGGAAAGGTAAATATAAAACTGATCTTTTGAGAACCTTGAATTCTAAGGGAGATGGAATAGTGCTGATCTATATATCCATCTGAGTCACACAATGATATTGATTGTGCATATAATTGCTGTACTTTGAAAGATTTTAAAGGACCTCTATATTTTTTTCTAAATTCTAAAGAAACTCAAGTATCAGGATGTTTAAAATACTCCTCCAAATAATCCTTAACAGGAGAGCTAAGGACACAAAGGACAAATTTGCAGGGACCATTTCATTTTAAATATAAAAGTGATACTTTAATAAATAATATATTATAATAATGAGTCACTACATCGAATAGTTCCACCATAGTCATATTCAAGGAAATACACCTTTCATTAATTGTTGAATGAACTGCAGTCCAAGTACATTCACTATTTTTATGTGGGTACTTATAGAACCTTCATCACCACAGCAGCTTGACGTTAATACCTTTACCCTTACAATACCTCTGCAAGGTACACCTGTTTCAAAGAGAAGAGCTGACTAAAATAGAGAGTAACTAAATTACCAAATATCACAGTGGAACCTTGTACCTAAACTCCCATGTTTACTAGTCTTTTGAGTCACAGACTCATGCTTTAATCAGAATGTCATCTTTCACCTGCCTCTGAAAATGCCCCTTCACACACTGCAGAGATGCAGAGTAGCAGAGATTTTAGAAACCAGACTGCAAAATTTGTCATGTTTTTGAAAAAAGTTTCCCATCTTCCTTCTTCCTATACGTATTTCCTTATTGAAATTGTAACAATTTATGAAGAAAAGACTGTTTAAAAGAATTTTCCATTTCAAAATAGTTTTTAAAGAAAGTTTTAAAATTATTGAAGCAGCACATTTTAACATCTTGCTAAGGTGAAAACTGTTCATCTTAAGAAAGCCATCTTTTAACATACTGATTATAATTACCAAATTAAAAAAAAAAAAGGAAAAAATCTTTTCAAAACATTAACTTGACTAATTCTGTCATTTCCAAAGAGAGAAGCGCCATTTATGATTTTCAATGTTCTTACACTTTTAATGGGAAGCCTAAATGCTCACATCTCCGTAATACTTTGGAATAGGAAAACTATTTCTATTAAGCTCTAACTAAAAATACAATTCCCCTCCCTCCTATTCCCACCCCCATTTTTCACTCTGTCCACTCCTCCACCAAGAAAATCACATATTTGAGCAAGATAGTCTGTAATGTCTACCCTTCCCTTGCCCCAGATTATTGGGATCTTTTGACTGGTTATTGACTACACATAAACCCAGAAAAACATGTGCTTAGGAATACAGTATATACAGCAAAAAAATAAGTTACTACTTGATATATATCTCTGTACTGAAGTATATTTGAATTATATATTGTTTTATAACTGGCTTTCATTCTTTTTTATACAGCTGGCTTCTTTCCTTTGCCCTAGACTGCCACATTTTCTCTACTGATGTAAGATAGGCACTGACCTATGTAATCACTACTACATCACTGATTAGTTGGAGGATCTGAGATGCTTCTCCAGAAATGTCAACAAGTTCTAAACATCTACTTGTGATGGGGCTACTCACACAGAGTTTGAAAATGTTAAAGTTCCACTTGCTTGAAGAAATTAAAGAAAAAAAGACAATGATTGCAGAGTTATCAGCATGGGTTTCTACAAAGCTCCAAGATCAATATTGATTTAAAAACTATGGTGTAGCAAACTGAGATAGAACAGACACTTGGAAATTAGGGGTCATTGCATTAAAAAAGTTTTCTAAACTTTTTTTTCTGGTTCCCTACTCTATATATCCCCTATACTACCAGACACAGAAAAAATACTTTTTCTCAAATTAGTCACATTTGATAATGTACTAGCTCATCTATTTGTATTCCTTACCTTAGAGAAAACATAAAAATGAAGTAAAGGTCTGACAAGAGGAAACATTTTATTAAAAAGTGAAATCCACTTTTCCTGTTACTTTTCTGAGAGGAGACAAGAAATGATAGTCAGAGAGAAAACAAATTAAAAATTTACAATAAATGTTTTATCAAGATTTTTAATCTAAACATTGTCTTCAATTAGAATTTAGTCACTTTCTAAGGTGACTCCATCAGGTATCAATCTTTGTAATGTACCTAATTTAAAAGACCACTACTCTTACTATTTACTATTTAATATTTACTATTGTAAAAAGACATCACATGTTCCACACTGTGAGTAGGCAAAGTTGCTTAACCAGATACTCAGGCACAGGGTCATAAAACTTGGTGCACACATAAAGAGTTTTCTATCCTATTGAAATTTGAGCAAGTAATGGTATTTAGTCATTCTATAGAATTGGGCAAAATTTGCTTTTTGAATTTCTAAATATTGTATACCATAATGAAATATGTGGAAAATATTAAACAAAGCTTCAGATGGCTCCATCATGATAGTGATCTGGATCCTTTTTGACACTCAGATGTCATATACCTTGTTATTGCCTTAGTTTTCTTTAACTGATGTCACACCTCTACAGTTACTTCTGGTACAGGTATGGAACTGTATTCCTTCTAAGGGTAGATGTAGTCCAAAGAAAAACTGTATCTTATTTCCTTCTATCAAACATGGAAGTTTCTGGTGTATTTTCAATATTACCAAGCAATGGGCCAAATTCAAACCTAAGGTATGCATACTCTACATTGTATTTGGCTATATTTTAGCTTAATGGTGCTTGGCCTCCTGTCTAACATGATCTTTTCAAAGTATACATGCAGTATGTATTCTAATATAGATATTTAGAGAGAACAGCTTGAGGGATCAACAACACACAGAATCGACATCCCATGGAAAAGAGAACATTCAAAGTAGAAGACATATTCAGAGCAGGCAAGATCTCCATTAAATGACTTTTTTTGTTATTTTCTGAAGCAGAGAAACAAATGTTTCCTTATTAACAAGGACAGGGCTAATTTTATAATTAAGGCATGAACATAATTCACAACTCTGTACAAACACATTGGTGTTTAAATGTGCAACTACAGCTTGTGTAGGCAAACATGAGGTCTCTTGAAAGCAGTCAGCTTAGAAACTAATAGCAGTATACAAGAATAGCTGCCTTACCTTCCTAATTTCCTTGAACAAATGTAACTTTTGCACCTTGAGACTATAATGCATCAGACATTATCCTCTGAATACTTATCCAGTATTTCATAGCACACTTACTCCACCATCTATGTTGTCATGGATAGACTGTCAGAAGTTACAAGGTTTGGAAGGTTACCTGGTTTGACTTTTTCCTTGTAGATTTACATGAACCTCTGTTGCACTTTTGAAGTGCAAAAAAACCCGCTCTAGCCTGGAATAGTGCCAGCCTTTCTTTGAAGTAGAGTTAGAACAATCTTAATTTTAGACACTGTGAAATCCTGTTGCCATATAATGAGTTTTTGAAAATGTAAGTAATTTTCATAACAGTAGGGGAATAAACACTGAATGCTGCATATCAAGGTCCATTGTGTTTTGCATAGTGAATAAGGATATCTGTGTATTCCTGCACCATGCAATGCAGTTCCATGTAATGAATGTCCAACAACCTAGTATGTATATAACAAACTGTGCAGTATTGGATAGAGATATACACTTGGGTCTTGGCAGCAGCACAGTCTCCTAACAGGATTATTTGGCTCTGGCACAGCACGATGTTGGCACAACAGTGCTGCTTCTTGTTCCAGATCTGTCTTGTGCTGGGCTAGCTTGAATATCTCTGTATGGGACTGAGTGATGCAATGTAGATCTGTATACATCATTAACTCACTCTTGATTTCTTGTATATCTAAGAGCAACTTTTTCAGTGATGTAACAGTTCTGCTATTATATGCACCTGATTTTAACATATTTATTTATACAAACTGAAATTATTTATTATGTGGTGGCTGATAATGAGCTTCCAGTAGAAACCTCGGAGAAAGGATGTTTCACCCAAACATCAACTTCATTAGAAAGATTAATCAGAATGAATCAACACTCACCAAATGAAGGTGACTTAATTTCTCATTTACTGAAAAAAATAAAACAAAATAAGGAAGGAATTCTTTTGTGATCTATGGCTGTAACTGTTAACTATTACATGCTTTTTTGTTTATTATTTCGGGTGGAAACTAATTAAAAGTTTTCACTTCTTTTTCTCCCCCTAGAACATCTGGAATAATAGCATTCCTTAGGGGGCAAAAAAATTCTAAAACCACATGCAGACCATTTTACTTCAGTGATAATAAAAGACACCATCCAAGGCTACATATTGTGAATAAAAGTATGGGCATATAAACAAGATACCTTGAAGCTGTCTGTGTAGTTAATAGCAAAAGATAAGATAACGTGTCAGGTAACTAACTACTCTTTAACAGCATCCAGAAGCACTTTTTTACCCTCTTTAAGGTAGCTGATAAGTGAGTATAGATGAATAAACTCTATCACATTAACTATATAGTTAGATTTGCCTACAGCTTCCTTTATTTGTAATTAGATATAGCACATAGTTAATATGCTATTGATTCAGAATTTTGCTTACCTCATGTTATTATAGTAGCTGCATGCTAAAAGTGAGACCTTGACTAGACCTTCATATACAACTTGCAATCTATTCCTGGTTATCTTATTGACTGGCCATTATGTTTGGATCAATCATCATAAACCTGACTAAATGGCATCACACCCAGTTTACCAGGCTGAATGTAAAACACTCCAAGCTTTCCCTAGATCACAGTGCTGGACAGAAGGACAGAACTGAGCTATACAGTTTTACTCTTGATTACTGAGTTCCATTAAGGTCTGGTAGCTATGCCACTTCTCAGTGGATTTTCAGCTGATGAAATTTAGTCTTCTCAATCTCTAAGATTCCTGGCAATTCTTGATAAAAATGAGACACAAGCATTGTTATAATCAATAGCCTCTAAATCAACTTCTTTGTAGTTTCAAATGTCCATCAGCAGATAAATCCTTGTGACTGAGTGACTAAGTCCCTATATATGGGGAAGTTGAATTTGTAAGTGTGTCTTTTAAATGTACAGCTGAACCTATCTGAACCAATAGTTCTGTTTTTCTTTTGCCAGTTTTGGAGGAAGCAGACAGAACACAGAAATGCAATGGGCACTTATTACAGTTAAAAACTGGGATTTGCATGACCATTGTTAGTAAGTTGTTAGATTCTTATCTCAAAGGGAAGCAGATCACATGATGTTTTATAATTAAAGAAATTTCAGTGACTAAGGTATTAATTTTATTTTATTGTAAATATGAAGAGAAATTCTATCTTTATTATTATATCTTCAACTCTTCACTCTCAACAAGGTCATCTCCTCTCCTGGTGACAATTTTACAATTCTTCAGTACCAATTTTATCAACAGGGAACTCTAGAAATGTCCTGCAGGGGAGATTTATGCTTGTGCAAAGAAATTTTTAAGGTATAGGTCTTAATACATTAAAATTTAATACATATTTTTAAACAAAATTTAAATCCACCAAAAGAGGCCTATTTCTTTCCAGTGTTTGTTTCTTTATTTGCTTGGCTGTTTTCTGACTCTTTAAATTTCAAGATTTGTAGCAGACAGGAAAGATTGTGAAAAAAACCAAACAAACAAACAATAAAACAACCCACCCCAAACCCCATGTGATGGAATCATCAAAGGGGGGAATAGCAAATCGAATCAATAATAATGAACTAGAATGAAAGCCCTGCAATGATCAGACATCTACCCTTTTTCCTATCCTTCATTACTTTTATTTTTACTGAGACTCTAAAATGCTCAAGGCATAGGAAGTATAATAAGCCTGTGAAAGTGTTTTTTTTCTTTACATTGCTGAGATTTTTACTGGCATTTAGCATCCTTTTAAATGTTTGTCATATCAAAACAATTGAATTCACTTATGTTCATTAAAAACCAGTGTTTTTTCCTGTTTTGATTGTGTTGCATATGTTATGAATTTACTCATAATAGGACTATGACATGAAGAAGAACCCATTTTACTGTGGAATGATATAGTGATAATTTAATATAAATAATCCTCCCAGTGTTAAGAAATCAAACAAATCAAAATAGTGTTACTATTTTGAAGGCCTATCAACAAGCACTCTTTAACCTTTGTTAAATGGCTCATGTTTACTATGCATCAGCTTTAAAGATCTAGATAAATGAATTAATTCACCTTTATCCCCTTGAGAAACACTATTGATTTTTATGAAAATGAATTAAACATTCACTATCAATTAAGTTCTGTGTTTGCTTTTTTAGAAGAGCTATCTTCTCACTAAATGAGAAATTTACCTGCCAGCAAACACAATAGACTGTTGTGCTGTCCACATATTGGCATACATATTGGATAAACAAAACCCAATTACGCTCCTGCTTATACTGCATCAAGATTACACATTATGTGCAGAACTCTTTTTTCAAGAAGCAAATGCCCAGCTAAATTGCATCATTTATCCTAGGTTTCTTTATTGCTTAAACATGTAGAAAATGAAGTTACTGAGAAGCTTAGTCTTGTGCAAAAATAATAAAACATGAAAATAACAAACTCTTTTTGGCTAGATGCAGTTTGCATTTTATTTTTGCCCACCAAATATATCAGTTCCTCTTTTTTATTATTATTATTATTATGTTCTGTGACTGTAAGTAAATTATTTGGACTTTGTATTATGAAAATAATTTTTTCCTGCAGCTGACTTGGCAGCAGTTCTGAAGAACTTTTTGGGACAATCTTGACCCTTCTTCCTGTCTTTTCTCTCCTTTGATTTACACTGTTAAATTTGATCCTAGATGTCTCTTTTGCTTCTTATTCCCTTTGAAGTAGTAGTTTGTAGAAGCCTGGATGGAAACCAAAAAAACAGTATTCCTTTCGAGAACTCCTGATTAATACAAAAACATAGCCTGGAATAAGACAACATCTTTCCAGAGCAGTAAATATATTAGATTAATGACACAAGTCTTTTAACAATCAAGGTGGTAGTGTAACCCCTAGGAGTCACATATGCAAAGAATAGCTGAAGTAAAATCTTTTGGGACAAGTCTGCACTGAAAATGGACACATATAGACTGTTGTCATAACTACTAAGCTTTAAAAATAAAGCTTTTGGTAAGTAACCTAAATAATTTACTTTTTAACTTTATTATTAACCATATTCTAACATCTATATTCAGCATTTGGTTTCTTTTTGTATGTTACTTTATCTATAGTGCCTGTACTGCATTTGCTGTTCCTTTAAACATTTCCATTAATGTATAAAGCAATAGAATTAGTATGTTTCACATCTTATTTACTCACTTTTCAATATTCAGAGGCATATCTGGGAGAGATATTTTACTTGTGTTCTTGGGGTTTTATTTTTACTCGTTTAAGTGGCTGATCTTGTTACAGCCAAAGTGAGGAGACACTTTGCAATAACAATAAGTAGAGGTTAATAACAGACATAATTTCCCTGCCTCCTTGATTTCCAATTACTGAAAAAAAAAAATCACCCCCAGAAAACCAGTCTTCTCCTTATTTGTGTACAAGTCCAATGTCACACAGAGGTGCAGTCATTGACTTCAGGCTTAAAGGTTTTTGTTGTCTTTTAGGGGACTCCTGTAACACCTGAAATAACACTATACCCTTTTACAACAGTATCAAGGATCTTCAGCAAGTTTAAGAAAATAAGCTAATGAATTTTTTGATTCTGAAAGATATCTTCATGAATTATGAGATTCAATTAGTCTCCTAATTTATTTTTTTTCAATTAGTATTTATGTGAAATCTAATCTGGGCCATTCTCACAATTAGTTCTTTCTGCCTGAGGGATATGCTCCATTCATGATTTAATCTATGGGTTCTAGCTCTAATCATGAATCAGAAAAAAAAATAATCCTCAGCTTTGCTCAGAATTCAGGTACATCAGCTCAAGAAGACATAGCAAAGATTCCTACACATTTATGTATGTTCTAAGATTCTTTCAAATTCTTGGCTTTTCATTCAGCTGAATCTCTTAGAGAAAACTCTGCATAAACCTAAATATAATTAGAAAAAATATTAAGTTGCTCACTTGTTCTTCTTGGGTTTTTTTGTTTTTTTTTTCTTAACAGCAATCCATAGACAAAACATATTTTAAATATGCAAGACTTCACTGAAAGATATTCCTTGGCCAAGTAAAATTTTGAATAGTCAGAAAATTGCTCAAAACACCAGTTTTGAGACGTTTACAACTATAATCACTAATTTATGACTTTGTAAAAGGCGTTGCAATATTCTTCCTAGCAAAACCAAGAGCCATACTTACAAGAGGGTTAATGCTTTATTTCACAGGATATCAACTTAAGGAAGACAAACCTTTGTAAAGATATTTTTGGAGGTGTGCTCCCTTTCTTTATTCATTCCATCCTTCCCTCTAGAATTGATTCAAAGTCATTAGCTTCAGATTCTCTTATTTTTTGTGATTTTATGACTGCAGAAGGGAAAAAAAAGCCAGACTAATCAAAGATCACACTAGTGCAATTGTCTCCTTAATCCACAGTGGAGATCTTTCAAAAAGACATGTTAAACAAAGCTAAGAAAAATAAATCTAGTTATGGAGAGAAACAAAATAAACATGTTCTTTAGTATTTCTCTTTTTCTCACTTTGTAGAATCACATAAAAATTGATTAAAGACAAATCACCTATTTAGTAATTATACATGGAGATCATGCACACCATTTATTTATCTTTAGAATATGGTTCTCTAGAGTAAAGCTTGTATTTTTTTCCTATACCATTGTCCAAAGAATATTTTGATAAAAAGTGACAGGACATTTGGTAAAAATGTGAAGAATATTTTCTGTGTGAATATAAGTTCCCATAGAAAAGAATTTTCATTTTTTTGCTATACCTCTGTAAATTTCATTTTACAGAGCTACGGTACTCAGAGTTTCTGGATGGGTGTGGTTGGAATTGATAAGATAGGAATCAGAAAGATGACTGAAGATCTCAGAGAGAATATTGGATGGGATTTTTGGTTTTGTTTCAGCTCTAGAAATACCTTTTATGTATTTAGGGGGTACAAACTTCTGGATTTTTCTTCGTCATGCTACATATTTTCCTTATTCCCAAATCCACTGAAACCCCAAAACTAATATCTACATTTCTTTTTCAAATTCAGTAGAATAGAATATTAATTTGTGTTCACCTTTTGTCTATTATCCATAAAATTTTATTCCTTCTGTTTTCTAGTGGCCTATTAAAAATACTACTTCTGCCAAAAGATTAGCATTCCATAAATAGTGGTTCCACTGTTTCGAATTTTATCTAAGTTGTTAAGTAAATTCAAGCCATATCTCTTAAAAAAGAAAGCAAAGTATTTTGTTAAAATTCAATATATTTCATTAAATATTATCTGTGCATCTGATCAGTTACATTAAAAATATCTGTCAGAAAAGAAAACAAAAACCAAAAGAAACAGCTCACATGGTAGTATTAATTTAGGATATGATGTTAATGAGTCTAATAAAAGACTAAGAAGTCATTAAATGGATATGCACAATGGATATGGTGCTGTGCAGGGCCAGTAGTTGGACACCATGATTCTAATGGATCCCTTCCAACTCAGTGTATTCTATGATTCCATGGTTATTCTTTTTGTGGTTTTCTGTCTTAGGGTCTTCAGAGACACTAGGAAAATGATCTTGTTCCAGAAGGAGGTATTGACTGAAACAAAAGCTATCTATTTTTGTAGACAGAGTAGAAAATCCTGACTTTCCCATCCCATCAATGATTACTGTCTCTTAACAGTTTCACAGATTAATATAGGAGTAACAATCCTAACTCCTCCTCCTTCTCCAGTTACCATGTATGAGAAGATGAGTAAGAATTAGAGTATGAAGTAGAGAGGTGTGAGACTGGAGGAAACGATTACTGGCTCAAAAAAAAAATGAAATGGAGTAAGTGGGGGGCAAGGCAAATTCTGCGGCAAGTGGGACATGCACTGCTCCACACCCCACCCCTCTGGAGCCTCTGGTCCATTCCAGAATGGTTGTCAGTCACTGGCATACCTGGGATAGTGGAAGCAATACCCTGCACCCCACGCCTTGAGCCCCAGTCTAGCCCCAGAGTGGCTGGATGACCAGAAGCCCCAACTGGGAGTAATAGGACTAGTGGATGTGGCCACAGGAGGTCACTGCAGGTAAAATCCATTGCCCTGGGATGCAAGTGGTCATGTCCCTCTTGTCCTTGGTTTGCGTGACAGCTGAGAATACACTAGGATCTAAGGCAGTAGCTATGTCTTGCTTTTCTCTCATTCTTATTCTCTCATTCTTATTCTCTCTTTCACTTAATTTCTACTCCTAATTTCCTCTTCTTGAAATTTGGGTAATTTAAGGTCAGATGGGTAGAGTTTGCTAAGTCGACGCTCTGTGAAATTCTTTCTTTTGATTGAATATTTGTTTTAAATTTTGCCAAATTCTTGATGTTCTAAAGTTTATCGTTAAAGTTTGATTTTGAACCTCCTGGGAACTTTTGTCAAGTTCTCCTCTGTACTCACCTCAGAGAGTAGTAAGACCTTAAGGCCCTTTTTAATAAACTTGAAGACTTGGGCTCACAAAGAGGTCAGATTAATAAACCTTACAATAATCTATTTACTTTTAGCTTTTTAATCCAGATAGATAGTTTGGATAGAAAAAATTATGTTGCAACTCTATGTGAAAAAGTCTGTGCAAATCTATATACTGGAAAAGAGTCACATAAATGCCAGTTGGTAGCAAATACGTATCACCATGTTTTTGACCAAGAATACTTGGGGTTTGATCATTATGCATAGATTTTTTTATTATATCAGGAGTTGTGGGGTTTATGTTAGCAGTGTTATTACATGGCATTCTATATAGAATACTACACCTGATCCTCCATTCTACTTGAACAGTTTAAGGTGACAAGTTGAGGTTGGATCAGATGACCTCCTGAGGTTCCTTCCGATTTAAATTATCCTGTGATTTGTAATCAGGACTTGAAAGAAGAAGGAGAAAAAAATGGTAGTGATAGCTTTTCATTAAAATTCATAAAAACTTCCCAAATCATGCTGTTGGTTACCAGAACAAAAAATAGTACAACCAAGAAAACAGTTGAAAATATTTTTCTAATGCTGTTTGCATTCAAAGTCACGTCTGCCTTCAATTGTATGTTGGTCAATCTGCCACTGTGTCTCACAATGGCTTTTTGAATAGCAGTTTGAAAACAGTGTGAAGCTGTAATTTATTTTTCATAGAATTCAACATTGTGTTTTTCTTCATTTTGCTCTTTGTGAAAAATTCATCCCCACAGTTGATAATTTTTCCAAAGTTTTTGGGAGAACATAAATACAAGCTTATCAGGAGCTACTATTTTACAACAGTAATTATGATGGGAACCGTTAGATCAATCAAAAATTACAAAATATTGTGTTTTTCTCTGTTTCTGTAAGGGCAAAAGTGCAACACCTTCCAGTCTATGATAAATGCTTTGATAAGAAATTGAGGTCACTTTTCATTCTAGCAAATATTTTCAGGAAGAAAGAAGAACTTTTTATTTTGAATCATAGCACATAAACTTTAATTAGTGACCCAAGAGAACAAGCCAAGCTGAATAAAGACAAATTAAAATTAGTAACAGGCTAACAGCTTGCCTATTTCCTTGGGCAACATGTGGCTGACAGATGATGTGATCTTCAGTGACAGACAAATTCTGATCCTCTTTGTCACTTTAGAATTCTATACACTGAGAAAAATTAATAATTGAATTAATATCATCAACAATAGAATCACTTGAATACAGAAGATATTTCTAATTTAAAAGAAAGGAGAATAAGAAATGACAGTGATTCTATATCTTTATCTAATCCCAGTGATATACAGGTGGTAGTATAGATAATAGTAATTGATGATTTCATTACTTGATTGGTTATTATCACCTGTCCTGATCTGCATTCTGAATCAAGCTCCTCCTTGATCATACATCCTACTGGAAAATAAATCAACCAGTTTTCAAATATTATCTCATAAAAAATTCCATAAGTTTGTTAATTTTCTTTAGTAAAAAAAAGACAATATATTATTTTTTGCTTCAGGATTTTATTATGAGAATGGCTGTATTTGCAGATAGGGGAACTAGAACCAAATAAGCAACTTCAGCTTACTTTATGTAGCTCTTTGATCTCTCTCCTTCTGATGGTTCTCTACTTATGCCTGATTATATTCTTTCTTCTGAGGATTCTTTATCCTGAAAAAAAATCTGCATATTGTAAGTATAGTATTTCAAGTGACTGCAGCTATCAAAATGCTCTTTGACTTTATGTCTAAAATACTTCAACACACAGCTGTCTTTTTCATCACAAGAAAACTCAGAAATAGGAAAGAATTTTGGTGGGTTTTTTAATGTGATTAGTACTATCTATCATTCCTATTTATTTCATGGGAGTGGTTCAAGTGCAGAGTTTGTTCTGCAAAGGATAGAGTTAATGAAACCTGGTTTTCTACACATCTGTGTCCTTCACGTCCATCTTCCACTGTAAATAACTCTAAGCCTTTTTCTTACTACTTTCACATATGTCACTTTCAACAATAAAATATGCCATGACTGCGCCATGTCTATAATAGTGTGCATGCCTGCTGGATATCTGAACTCTGCCAAATGTATTACATTTTAGCTTAGATCTGTGTCTCTTCAAGTGTAGATTTATAAGGAGTGAGAGTTAATAATTTGGATTTTTCTTCTCTATTAAACTAAAAAATTCCTATTGCATTTATTTTCTGATATTTTTCTTCCTCTCAAATTTGTTAGTTACAGATTAGTAGTTAGAAATTCTTATGTAGAGACATATAGAATTTTGTGTGGGTATGTATATAAGTGAAGGCAAAAAGAAGACTTGGTAGGTGGAAAAAGTATAATTGGAGGGCATGAGAAGGGCATGAGAAGAAATTTTTATTTTATTTGAAAACTGATGTGAAGAAATTTTATTATCTATAAACATTCAGGCCTGATTCAGGAAATGCATGCACATTTTCTTAATATACTTATTGCTAATAGTCTTATTTTTGTATAAATTTCATAAGGGCCTTAGTGTCTTAATGATTTCTACTCACATCTTACTTTTAGAATGTTGATAATAAGTTTTACACAGCTAACGTATTTTTTTTTTTTAGTCTTAATGGCTCTTTAGCTTAATTCTTTGCTCATGGAAGACCAGAATCTTGTTGCAGGTGAAAAAGGATCTAGATATCCAACTCTTCTTGAAGTCAAGGAAGGTTAGATAATAAATCATTTGTTACTTCAATCTTGTATGCTTCACAAAATTGCTTTGAAGTACCCAAGTTGTTCAAATATTTGACACTCTAGTGAACAGGCTTCAACAGAATTTTAAACTTAATCTCATTGCTAGAGAATAATTCAGAATCAGAAATTTCCTTTCTGATCTTGGTCTCTGTCACTACAGTTTTTACATAAAAATAGGCAATGAAATAACAGTGTAGCCCCATCCAGAAAAAACCCACAATTTTTAACATTCGAATTAGTGATTTATGAAATGTGAATGAAAACTTTACTGATCAATGGCTATAGTGAATTTTAAATCAGTAGCAATTTCTCAAGTAAGATTAGATGTCTCTTCTTTAAAAATATGTATTTTAGGTAAAGGAGGGACTGATTAGAAGTACAATACCAGTTTTTATTACGCAGCAGAATAAAAGTAGTTACTGTGGTAATTCCTTCTTCATAGACAATGCACTATTCCTGCATTCTCCATACTAGGCTAAAATACACAGAAATCACATCTTGCCAAGAGTATACCACGAGTCTGGGGCAGAGTAAGACTAGACTAAGTATCTTGAGTCATGGTACAGTGTTTTAACCTCAAATTATATTATAAATATATCTATAAATATAATCTTCATTTTTAAAATAGGCCAGAAAATTGCCTCTGGTTTCCTGAGAATCAGGTTTTGAAGTTGTTTTCTCCTAAATAGTATTCCAGTAAAGCCCTGTCCTCCTCTTTGAGGCAATCCAATTTTCACGCTTTTGTGCATCTTTAAAGAAATACATTTTCTTTTACTTTTCTTCTGGTAATTGAATTCATAATACCTTTTGAAAATATCATTGAATGTAGATTTAACTGCAAGTCAAGTATTTTTTATTCAGTAATTAATTACAGTTACCATTACAGTTACCATTACAGTAACCATTCAGTGTTGGAACTACTAGCAGATTGGCAAATAATCCCATTCAGGTTTTTTTTTTTCCAAGTATACAACTAAATTTAGTGAATCTCAACATTTTTAAGTGCTTCCAAGATTTTGATTTTAATGACATTCAATCAAAACAGCTTTATGATAGGCAAGAATTTTTAAACTCAATTGCATATACTTGATTTATGCAAAAGATGTTACCAACTGTTCCTCTAAAGGTCTCTGTTTTCAGTAATGAGGGAGGGGCGTGCCCTTCCGAAGTCTTAAATCGCATAGTTTGGAATTCTGCTCTGAGTGACTCTGTGGTGATTGAGTATAAAGTAAACACTTTGAGAGTAAAAGTCTGATTTATATGGAATAACCTTGGCGTCTTAGTGAAAGAAACCTAATCCTTTTTCTCACTTAACGGTTAAATTTATATAAAAGCAAGGCATCCACAAATGCTAGGAATGTGGATGTACCCAAACAAAACCAGAATATGAGAACAAACCTCCATTAGACTCAGCCAGTGTTGTGTGCCTGATGTAATGGAACACAGTAAAGTCTGTGCACATGCAACTTAGTCCTCACAATTCTCTTTTTCTATGTCTTCTAGTAAAATGTGGTTTTCTATAATTAAGATTCACAGTCCTGAGTTGTCCCTCGTTTTCGTAGACAAACATTTTCTCACAAAATACATGTTACAGCTCTATTAGAATATTGATCTGTGCCTGTAAATGTTCCTGAAACTAGAACTGGTGATCCATATTATTANTTTTTTTTTTTTTTTGCACAGTTTTAACACAGATCCACTGGCCAGCCAGAATAGTCACAGGTGATTCCCAAGAGCAGTTAGAAGACACTTTTCATACATATGCTTTTTTACCACAGTGTTCTGGGTTGCAAAAATATATATTATGGTATGTAGATTCAGCATTTCATACCAGATAACCTCTGCATCAGAAAATGGTCCTGGACACGAATGATTCCCTACTTCTAGTATGCCATGTCCTAGTGTCAAATCACTGACAGAGTAGGTGTCATTTTAAGGGGCAGCTACAGAGAAGATGGAAGACTCCCTTTTCATCCAGAGTTGCTTAAAGGGTTGAGGAAAAGAGTAGGGGTAATGGGAGCAAGTTATTGCTGGGGAGATTCTGATTAGATATAAGAGAAATATTTTTCAAAACAGGAACAATCAGCCATTGGAATAATCTATCCTGGCTCAGCATTGGACTCTTGTAAAACTCAGCAGTGCTGGGCCACCTTGTTTAAGTTGTGATTTAGCCAAGGTGATCCTTGGGCGTCCCATCCAAACTACTATACTGTTAGTCATAAAATGTTCTATACTTTACACACTTCTACTTTCTGTGATAAATAGCTAATCACGGTAAACACAAAGATGAGGGTGGTCATAGGAAGAACAATCATGGATAGAGGAACACAAAAGGAATATTTCAATATTCCAATTTTCCAATTGGAATATTTCCTGTGGCCATCACAGGAGAAAGCTTAGACCAGGGTTCATCCAGTGAAACTCACCAGGAGGAAACTGGAGAAATGAAAGAGGAAGACCAGCATGAGCTGAGCACAAACAAGTATGGGAAATTAGAGGCAAAAGGCGAATCCAAAGGTCAGCGACCTGCTACTGCACTGAGACACAGAGATCTGTGAGGCTAGATGGGAGCCACCATCCGGGTACTGAGAGAGCCATCAGAAGAGCTTGACAAGCCACTTTTCATCATTTATCAGCTGTCATGGATTGCTGGCCAGATCACAGCTGACTGGAAGCTAGCAAACCCACCCACAGGAAAGACTAGAAAGAGGACCCAGGGAACCACAGGTCTGTCAGCCTGACCTCAGTGCCAGGGAACATCATGGAGCAGACCAGCTTAAGGGCCATCATGCAACACATGCCCAACCAAGGGATCAGACCCCTCCAGCAAGGGTTTATGAAAGGCAGGTTCTGTTTGACTAACCTGATCTTCTTCCATGGCAGTGTGACCAACTTGGTGGATGAGGGAAAGGTTGTGGTTGTTGCCTACCTGGACTTAAGTAGCAGCTAGTCTGCCAGTGTGACACAGCATAATATGATTTAATTTATTATGATGGGTACAACTTAGAAGAAAACCTACTTTGAATCAGATACTTGCCATCAATTTCAGACATGAGTTTCTGAACTGATTTGCTGAGTATGATGGGACTGGATGTCTGTGAAGCACAGGTCCTTATAGGTAGCCATGACAATCCAAGAACAGTAATGCAGTCCTGTTTTCTTATATTTGAGACCACTCATGATGCACTCAAAGGTATTTGGACAGTCAGATAACTGTGGGGTTTATGAGAGAAAATTAACAAAGTCCAGAAGTGCACATCAGACCTGTGAGATAAAATGAAGTTCCCTTCACTGCCAGAAGAAACATCAAAATATATAATGGTCTTGAGACTAATTGTCCAGGAGGTCTTTAGAAATAAGTATAAGGTTCCAGTACTATAGAATGATTATCTTTTATAATATCTATAATGGACTCTGGAAGTAGCACTATTATTAAGGAAATTACAGTTTTTCCTATGTTAAAACATGAAGGTGAAGGTAAGTTAAGGTCACTGCAAAGTTTTTTTCTAAAAGAAAAGGAGAAAGAAGGAGCACTAGTTTTCCCTGTTATTTCAAAGACCTTGAAACAGCACTACATCTCATAACATCACGTTCTGCAGAAGATTCATCTCCTCCAAGGACAGCTGGTACTGACCTAAGCCAAACCTGCTTGATGTGCAGAAAGGTAGTGTTGTTTTTTCCTCTTAATTCTGTTGACCGAACAGTACCACTGACTTATACACTACAAAAATACAATGCTTATTAGGCATCACAACCTTCTTCCACTCTTCTGAATCTCCATTTTAAAGAACTGATTTATTTTGGGGGGGGCAGAACCACTTCTGTTTTAGAATATGACAGGAAATCTTATTGCATCTAGATTGAATATAACCTATTGAAAATGAGTTCAGAAAATAGTGTTGTTTCTGGGCCTATGTAAGCTTTTCTTTCTCTGCTCTTTTTTCTGATTTATAGTAATTTTCACCCATATTCTGGTGTGCTCTTGTTGCTATGCTTGAATGCATTTCTTTGCTTTCTTGTATGGACAGGTTCAAATTTTATTGTCAATTATGAACATCTCCATTTTAAAGGTAAAAGAAAACTCAAGTTTTGGGTAATCTAATTCTGAAAGCAGTACCAAGTAAGAATTAGTGGAGGATATTTTACTTTGTCAAATAGCCCCTTCTCTAAAATGAAAAATAAATCTAAACTTCATCAAATGTGATTTGTTAAAAATCTCAACATTATTAAATATAGCATTTCTTAGTTTAACTATTTGTTTTAATCTCTGCCCAGAGATACTTTATGTAAGAAATACTTGTCTAATGGACAACTGTGCAGCCCTGGTACCTGTGGCCTTCACAGGTCTTTCATGTAGACATACACTGGCATCTTATTAGCTTTATCAAGGAAAAATAAAGAGACCAAATCACATAAACCAGTAAGTTCACAAAGGAAGGATGAACCAGCAAGGACTTTCTTTGATAAGAGTCCTGGAAATTATGAAACACATCACTCATAAATTGCTTTTAGAGAAATGGAATGAAAGGAATGTTGCTACAGATAGAGGGGAGGATGGGGAGCAGGGAGAAAAATTGCATTTTGAGATACAATTCAGTGAAAAAGAAGAAAATATAAATAAATAAATAAATAAATAAAAACCCCAAAAAGATTAATTTCTGTTATCCAAAATAGTGATTCAACAGTTGTGACATGAATAGGTGTTGTATATTTAATTCACCATCTTATTTCTGTCCTGTATAAAATAAGATGCAAATTTTTTAACAGCTTTTCAAAGTCTCTATGTTCCTTTGCTTATGTTGATACATTTCCCAAAAGAATAAATAAATCTAGAATTTTGTTGGCACAATCTGTAAATCTATATTGTAGAAGAATTAGAAGCTCTAGAAAAAGCTAAAATCAGTATTGCTAGGGACAGGCAGTGGTGCTTTCACAATTATGAAGAAGTTACAGACAGGAGTGTCTGCATCCAGAAACCTTAGATGAACTCTCTCATATATATGCTAAGTACTTGGCCAAGTACTCCAGCAAACAGATTAAGCAGACCAGATGCATAAGATGAAAAAGAAAATTGTTCATGTAGAGAGTTATGTTACAATCCATCTTTGGTATTATTTCCTTGGGCTGATGTGTTCCAGAAGAACACAACCAGCAGAGCGGCCCCTATTCAAGCTGCTGACCATGTTCCAAGCTGAGATGGACCCAAAGAGGGTGCTGGCTGCATTATTCCTAAAATAACTTTTCTCACTGCTTGAAGAAGAAGATGCTACACAAAAGTCACAGATTCAGATCTCAAGGTCCAGGTGCAGACTTTTTCTGTACTGGGCCTTGGATTTACTGAAGGTTGGTGAAGCCTGACATAAGTCAAACAAAACATTTTGTCCTGAATGTACAGTTCTACTGTATGTAGCAGGAGAGAATTAACTTTGCATTTTAAGTCCACCTTTTTTTTTACTCTCTTCTAAAGAAATACAGAGAAATAAAGCAGGAAAATCTTCGAGCTTTAATTACAAAGTCAATAATAAAATTGGCAGGGAGAAGAGTAAAACTCAATTTTGCTGTCATTGTTCTGGACTCACTTTTTTTTTTCCCTTCCTGATTAATTTCACCCTCTGATAATAAAACAAGTCCAACTCCACATACAGAAATACAATTACTGACATCTTTCAGACTTGCTTCCTAGCACAGGTCATGAAGGTAATAGATCACACTCTTTCCCATGCAATTCTATTTTACATCTTCATTTAGAGCTCACCAACATCTATTCCTTCATTGCCTTCAACATCCCTCTCCTGAGTTTTATGCTGCATTAGTTTGTCTAAAGTAACTGCTTTTCTTTAGGTGGTTCACTGCACCTACCAGTGAGGATCATAATTTGGAGAGGAGTTTCCTCCACTGAAGGTGGGGGCAGGTCTTTAATACTTGAACACGTCTAGGAGGTATAATTTTGTCAGCTGTGTTGCCCCATGTCCCCCAGCCCTGTGTCCCTCCGGCCCCTCATTTTCAACTCCACCCTCTCTGAGATTTGAAGGACACTGGTTTACAGTATTTCATCCAGAACTTCCATTCTACTCCAAACTTTGTTGAATACTAAAAGCAATAAAATCAAAAGAATGGTGAAAGAAATCACTAAGAGTTTAAAATTACAATTGTATTTTATGGTTTATGGCAATTACATTTTGCTTTATGTACTAATAGGAACAAAGGCATTACAATATTTCATCAGTTCTCCTATATTACCTTAGTCTCAAAACCAGAAAACCTGATTTACATAGCGAAAAGCTTTTAAAAATCAGTATATCCTAGTAAATTCTCTTTGTCTATCATATTAAATATGTAATTTGCTGTGATGGACAAATCCCTTTCGGTTAAATCTTTTAGGAATTTAAGACCTCAGAAGAAAATGTATTTGAGCTCAACATTATGAGTCAAAAGATTGCCCACATTAACATAAGGAATATAAATACAAAAGTTGCAGGATTTGTATTAAACATTATAAACCTTTCTTCACATTTAAAGAATAGATGTTCTGTACCTGCCAGACATTTGGCATTGATGAGAGACTCATCTCAAGTCGTGTCTCGGACAGAAGTAGGGTGAGAGATTAATAGACAAGTGGAGATTACAGATATGTCAACTTTGTTCTGTTCAACCTCGCAGCAACCTTATAAAAAGGATAAAAGCAAGGTTCATGGTTTTTAATGGTCAGTAGGCACACATTAATTTATAAATCTCCAAGAGTTCTTTTCTTGGTTAATATTCTTAATGCACTGACTTTTATGACCCGAATCAATTCTCTCTGTATTTTCTAAAAGTAGAAAGTGCAGGAAGTTTATATTTCCCTAGATGAGCTTGTCAAAGTAGATAAAAAAATAACACAAACTCCAAAAATCTGCATGTCTAGAACATAGTATTGTACCACAATCCTAAATTTTATTTTATTCCTGGTAGGTGGAAACTACTTTTTATATGCTATGACTACTTAATGGCTGGATTTTAGACATAGATGTGCTTTTGCCAGGGTAACAAAAAGCAGAAACTATCTTTAAGGTCTATTCAGCCATAAAGAGGATGCATAGAGTAGATCCCAGATGAGGTAGGTGCTAATTCAGTATGTAGAATTTAAAATGCATTTCTTTGGTCTGTGTCTTTCTGGAAATCCACTTTGTGAAAATTTTCATATCTTGTATTGCTCATATACTAATGTAGAAATTCAGAAAAATACAAGGTCATGTTTCTAGTCTGATTTTTCTCTGAATTTTGAATAAAGTCAATATGTCCACTTTTGCATTGTTTGTTTTCATCTTGTATTTATTTAGGGATATTTATGGATTTCCTTCTAGACTATAAACAACAGTTATGGATGTGTTACTTTTTGTCACTGGGACAAGGATATTTCCAAAGAGGATTTGACCATCTGGAAATTTATTTATTTACCCATTTGTCAGTAAAAAAAAAAAATAATGTAACTGGACTACATAAGGCCTTTTATTTCATGTCATTTCCATGCTTTCTGTTGAATGCTCCCCTGCAACTCTTGGGCATATCTTACTCTGGAATTCCAGGTGGTGTCCCTACAAGTGTGTAAGCCAATCCTTTGTTTCTTAATGCTTCTTGAAAGCCAACACAAAATTCCTTCATCCTAATATGATCAATACTGAGCAAAAGTACTGCTGAGACACTGTCAGAGCAGCTTAACCAGGCATCCAGGGGAAAATCCAAGGCCAGCAGACACTGTCCCACAGGACCCAGTGAGGCGGCAGGGTGGACTCAGGGAGGATGGTCAGAGCCAAAGAAGTGTCTGGCTCATAAGTGTATGTCATAGTGAGGAGGCAGGTCTGGGGTCAAGTTGGAAAGCCAATCCATAGGTCAGAGCTGAGATCAGGTCTGGTGGTGACCGGGCAGTGGCGACAGTGACATAGTGACAGTGGTGGCTGGGATCAGGCCAGGAACTCAGCACAGTGATTGAAGTTCAGGTCAAGGGATTCCATGATGGGACAGGGCAAGGCTGTGGCAGAGCCAGAGACCAACACTCCTGTGACACTGTTGATGCCAGGGCAAGTCACCCTGGGCTAAGCTGAACTGGAGCTCCTGAGTCTGTGGGCTGGGCGTGGGAGGTCCTTGGTGAGGCTGGGCAGAGGCAATAAAACCTATTGCTCCTTTATGGTCTTTATATATACAGGGATATTTACAGTCAAGAGACCCAAATAGGGAATGAATTATATTCCATAAGCAAGAGAATAACCATTATATTTAAGTTTCTAATTTTTCAGGAAGCAGAGACACTTTTCAGAGTTTGATTAAGGAAAATTAAGTACTTTTCATAGTAAATTTGGCACCAGCCTCCCATAAACAAAGAATTTACAAATGTCTGGAAAAGCTCAGTAAAACACTTGTTTTTGTTTTCTAGAGAATGGTATTATCATACCTTTTTAATCTACATCCACTCAAGGAAAATATTCAATAAGCATTCTGTTCATGCAGTGTGTATAGGGACAATCCTTTGACATACTTTATGCAATATGGTGACCTCTAGTAATATTCCTTATGGTCAGCAAATCAGTTTTGCATCCTAAAAGGGAATTATTCCTGCTTCTTGTAGAAGTCTTTTTAGTAGTGTTCTCAAACTATCAATATTACACCATACTCTTTGCTCATTGAGATGCCTTGATTATTAAGGAATTTGTTCTAATCAGGATGAGAAATAAAAATTAAATGCATGGGTAAGCAAAGTCTCTTGTCATCGTATTCACCAGGCATCTTACTTGAACGGTATATATTAAACTGCTATTTAAATTTTGCAGCAAGTCATTAAAAACAAAGTCACAGGTTCACCAGTATTCTCTTATCTATCCATTCAGACTTTATTAACTGCTCTCTTTTATTTTAAAATTATTTCTGTATTTCCATCCCATTGTCTCCTTATTAAAATTCTCAGACCAAGAGGAGCAAGTCTTTAACTAAAGTGAATTAAACAGCATGAGGGTTGTACATTGCTCTTACCAGCATATGTCAGAGCTGCAACTCAGCAATTTTATGCCTCTCCTGCTAAGGCAGTTCTAATAAACAGTGCACTTTAGAGAGGCATGGGGATAAATATTTGCAGTTTGCAACTCTTATTGTTTTCTCCTTCAATAATTTTAATGACCTGCTCTCACTTAAAAAATAACATAAACATCATCTAAAATTTAAAATCAGTGTTGGAAAAAATATAGACTGTAGCGGCCATTTTCAGACTTTATTTGTTGTATCAGGCTTTGGAATTATGTGGGAGGCATATAAACAATAGGTACTAAGGGCAGGATTAGTCTTACCTAACTTTTGCCATCTAGCCATCTAATCTAAGATGACTTTCCAGTTTCTTTTTACAGCCATAGAACTGTACAGCAGAGCAGTCCCATGAATCCTTAAAGGTGACCCATCTGACCTATTACACTTTCTTGTCTCAGAATTAGATTAATTGCTCTATAAAAGGAACTACTTCTTTCTACTGACCATGAAGGAAGCTAATACAGACAAACTCAGAAATCATATATTTTGTTTTAAGGAAGAAGTGAATTTACTCTTACCTTAAGTGTTCAAGAAGTTTCCATAACTTTTTCTGAGTTTAAGGTTAAAATTTTCCTCATATCTGCTTTTCATCTCCATCCCAAGTATTTATGTGGGAAAAAAACACCACAACAACCCTAACTTATAACCATTGGGGTCAGACACAGTTTTCACCCCCACAGAACACACTGGCCCGTGGCCATTTGGGAGCAACCTGCATTTATTGTGCTTATGAAACACACAACTTTAAGGCACACTGGTTTAAAGAGGGCACAAAATACAATTATTAATTACATGTCTGTGTTAGGTGGACTGGGTTCCTTTTTTGCTTCTTTCATTCTAATTGAAATTGGGATTTAATCACAAACTGTATTGCTTAATATTTATCTGGAAAACTTTTATTTGTGTTCAGCATCTTTTGGACTTGTGAGATTTATTGTAATTTATTAAGTGTCATTCATTCATATTAATAGAGAAAGATGGTAGCCAGCAGCCAGTGTTTAGACCACAGTAAAAGCAACCTTTTGAAGTGAAGGCAAGCTGGTGGAAAACACTCCTGGACTTCAATTTGTTGCATAAGTTATACATTTATAGGTTTAGGGATTGGATTCTGGTCATGATAATGGGCTTTATATGTAGGAAGATAAATTTGGTTTTAAATTTGGGCTGATTAGATCTGCTCAAAGGTTTGAAATAGTTGTACCAGTGGACATGAATATACATTATGGAGGGCTATGATAGCACTTTTGAAGTGAATACCCATAATTGCACTCAAGAATGTGTAATCAAACACAAGAACACTCATTTGCACATCAGTCTATGTACTTCTATTAATTAAAGCTCTTTTTGAAATGTTTGTACAGAACAAAATCTGTCTTCTAAATGTTTGCAATAAGCAAGCAAACAAACAAATAAACAGAACAAGAGGTACTGAGTTGGACAAGCAGTTTTGCAAGCAAGATTTGCCAAATAACAGAGTTGCAGAATCACAGAGTCACTGAGGCTGGAATATATTACTTTCTGCAGTTCTTTAAGCAGTTAATATGTTTTATTCCATGAATATAATTTAAATATAAGTATCACAGATTTATGGAATGGCTTGAATTGGAAGGGCCCTTAAAGATCATCAAGTGCCAACCTGCAGTGGGCAGGGACACCCTCGACTAGACCAGGTTGCTCAGAGCCTCATCCAACCTGACTTTGAACACTCCCAGGGATGGGGCAGCCACAACTTATACAGGAACCCTGTTCCTGTGCCTCATTAAACCTCATAGTAAAGAACTTCTTCCTAACATCTAATTTAGAACTATTCTGTCTCAGTTTGAAGCTATTTCCACTATTTCTGTCACTATATGTTCCTCTAAAAAATCTCTCTCCATCTTTCTTCTGGCTCCCTCAGGTACTGAAAGGCTGCAATTAGGTCACCTTGAAGCCTTCTCTTTTCCAGGGTGAACAGTCTCAATTCCCTCAGCCTTTGCTCATAGAAAAGTTGCTCCATCCCTCTGATCAAAGTGGTGACCCTTCTCTGGACTCATTCCAACAGGTCGATATCCGTCCTTTGCTGGGGACCTTTGATTTCACTGTAAGGTTATGATAATCTGGCTCAGTTCTAACAAATACAGTCAATGTTTTCTAAAAATTATTATGCAGTCAATATTTTGTAATAAATACACATTGGAAAGACTTTAAAAAAGCAATTTGCTTATTTATAATTCGGATAAAGAAACTTAACATTGATACTTTCAGTAAAGCTTCCACTTAGTTTTGGTTTTGTTGTTTTTTTGTTTTTTTTTTTTTTTTTCCTTTTGCCTTCTGGAGAAAAAATAATTTGAATTTGTTAATTTAAAAGTTTACAATCCAAATTTTAACAAGGAACTCAGACTGATTTTTTTTTGTTTGTTTATTTTTATAGCCAGCTGTATCCATCTTGCTGACCTATATACATTACACATCACAATTTTGCACTGTTCATTGAAGAATCTTATTGTTCTCTCAGCCCAGAAAACAAAATTAATGCAACACATTGTATAGAATCCAAGCTAGTATACATTACATTTTTAGCTAGATTATCTGCTTCAGCCACTATTCTCATTCTGGTTAGTTTTTCAGTCTAAATAGCCAGTTGCTGAGAGATGAAGATTAATCTTTCCAAACTACAAAGATAGGAAGAAAAAAAGAAAAAAGAAAAAAATTAGGAAAAGAAACAATCCACATCTAAAATTGTCTTGCATTAAAATTCCGATGTAGTGTATTTTGGAAAAAGTAAATATTAGAAGACCTAAATCCTTTGGTCTCCAACCCCTTCCCAGTGGAAAACACTCTGCTTTAGGCTTCCTTGCTAAACTTCTAATTCCATGCAAGTGTGAATGTTATTCCTTTACCATGATACTTTGGAGGAGTTTATGTGTATAAGCTTCATTGATAATTAGTTTTGAGACAAATCTTTGTGGAATACAGGATTCCTTTTGGGAAAATTTTTGATTCTGAAGGGGAAGTATTTTTATAAGTTTCTGTTTTGAAGAGAAAGGAAGTATAATTTTCCTATCATAATTTCAGCAAATAATTGACGTTAAGAAATTCTGGGTAAAGTGTCAGTGTTTTTTTCAGTGAACAGATATTGTGGTAACATTTGGTGATGACAGTTTGCACTGGGAAAACGATCATAAGAAATTCCTCTGCAATGATGTATGTCATCATTTCTCACTTAATCAATAGAATTTATCATTAAAGACACTGATTCAGCACAGTTATGCTTTTGGGCATATAAACAGTCCCATTAACTTCAGTAGCTGCAGATGACAAAATTGTTCAAAACAAGGCAGCTATTATTAATACTAGCATGCAAATCACATGCCCACAGAGGAAATACCAAGGAAGCAACTCAGCAGGCAACCTACAAAAAGAAGGAATTATTCCAGTCCTACATGGAGCAGGAGGTTTCTCACAGTCCTTCCAGTAGTTTATGTAAATCATACAAGGTTTACTAGACTGGAGAGATAGCAAGTGTGGATGTTTCTGAAGGTTACCTTTTTTTTTCTTTTTTTCCCAAAGTAAGAGCCCTATTGTTAAAGTTTCTGTCCTGGGAATAAATAATTTTTTTAAGGAGAAAACTCATCATCATGATTTATAACTCTGAATCCAAAGAAAAGCTAAGCAAAATGCTCATAAGTGGAGCACCTTCTCTACTGATTTGTCAGAGAATTTATGCACTTAGGAATAGTAATTCACCAAACATCCAGAAAAGGCCTAAGTTAAGAAAGCAGTGTCAAAACACAGACAGACAATACCTTATAATGATTACTGATTTCATTAGCACAGGTATTTCTGGCTAGATTTTCAATTATAAAGTAGAGAACTGTATGTATATATTCTAAAGTTATTTCAAACTCTAGAAGTAAAATCTTCTGTCCGTTCCTCTGCCATGTAGGAATTTTCAAATGTGAAACTGCTTGAATAAAATGTGATGAAACGTAAGGACAGGTATAGCAGTATGAAATCCATGTTATTCCTTCTTATGGTTATCATACTGTGACATATCTATCTAAAGAATTTTCTGTGCATTTTGTATTTTTCTGTTCTAATCTGAAATGCTATCAGTTTCCTTTCTATCCTGTAGACATACAGGTGAAGAATGAAGTGAAAAATTCGGGTGGAGGCATAAACCAAAAGAAAGGCTATTCCTTTCCTTGTTAAAGCAATGAAAATATCCTTTCAGGTCACAGACTATGTGAGTAAGAATAATAGAGTTAATTTTCCTGATTCTGAGTGTTTCTGACAAGTGTTGAGGTTTAAGGTCCTTTTTTTTTAAGGAAGCAGAAGCTAGTCTTTCACTGATAAACCACAGTTGCCTTACATTCAACATGAAAAATATACTTTTAGCTGTATTGCTAGAAATTATTATACTCTTGGACAGGTTCAACATATACTAAGATATCATTTAGTAAAAGTTATAACATAAAAATACTCCACAAGTTGGTTGTATGTCTATCCAGATATTTTACTGGGCTTTTACAGAGCAGCTAAGAATATTTATCTGCATTTTACAGAGGTAAAGAAGCAATCTTAGATCTCTGTGTGATAGTGTTTTTGCCAATATGGATGTCAAAGTTTAAGAGATTGGGTTTTAATACTTCACCTCTTCCTCTCCTGCAATGAAGGTTTAAAGCACCTCTGTCAGGATTAGATACCCATAAACAGATTTTCTGACCAAAACAACCCTGGTGTCATTGTTGTGATCTTTGCATTTTCTCTAAATACATGCAGGCACTCATTCAAAATATACAATATGATTTTTAACACTCATTTTTGCATATGTACATGGGCCATAGATGGTTATTAAGGGAAGCTCTGTATCTGGAATAAAAATGTAAATTGCAGAGCACTTAAGTGGCTCAGGGTAGAAGAGGCAGAGAGGGTTAGGACATGGGACAACACAGGCACAGTTTGATGTAGTCTCCACTTTTATGCTTAAAGGAATAGGGATATGAATTTGAGTTAAGATATACCATATATTTATCACATACTGCCAAATGACACTTTTTAATAAGGTTTGAACCTACATAACCTTTCTATTAAAGATAGAAGTTCACACTGTCACTACCATGCACAGAACCTCATCACGTAAACTTGTGTTAAATCTGCTCTGAATTACTGAATGCTTGCATCTTAAATGTATGTATTTATATATGTATGCTAGTGGAATTACAAATGGTGTCATATCAAACCCCAATTAAAACCTGCTTCGGCAGTCTATGGTTTTCAAAACATTTCAAGTTTTAGAAAACTGTTCAGAGAGCATGGACTACTTCCTAGATCTTTCTGTTAACACACCAATTAATAAGATGGTATTATCTACCTCTGATTTTTCTCTCTCTTTTTTCTGCACTGAGTTGACTCCTTTGGCAAGCTGATATGGCTAGTACTGTACCTGCTGCAGCACTATCAGTTCCACTGCTTCTCCATTTGGCAATCAGAAACTTGCTCAGTAAAATGTCATAGATAGTAGTAGTAGTCGTGATACAATCTGTTGGTATTTCATCTGTGTTAAGTGCCTGACTGGTTATAAAGAATGCTTTAACAGGGTTCATGCTGAAGGTCAAAATCTTTACCTATTTTTGACTCTCTGTAATTAAGAAATAACCAAATATTTTATTTTAAAGTATTAATATTACCAAAAACAGATTTGTTTTCTAGAGTCATGAGACTGAATTAAAATTTTATTCTACCAGAAAAAAATAACCAAAACAAATAACGTTACTGTATATATTATAAACTTTTATGGATTGCCTCTTTTTTGTCAGAAAATCTATCTTTCAAATTTGTTCTAAAAATAATGCCAGGAGTTTTGAAATAAAGCTGTTGTCCAGGACTTGTGTTTCAAGGGTAGGATTTGTCTAAACGTAGTAATTTTTCTAAACATAATTTTTACCACATATAAGACAATTTTACCATGTGTTAAACATAAGGTAAAATTAATTTAACCTTATTTTGTATGTCTAAAAGTTAGAAATCTACACTGTAGTAATCTTCTGTCTTCTTTCATATCCTAGTAGAAAATGTAGGAACCTCAGGAAGTCTATTAATTTAATTTTTATTGCCCATCCTAAGATGGCATGAAATACCTTCTGGAGGTGGCTAATTGTGTCTTACTGACTGCAAAAATATCATGTGACATACACCTGCTAGACATTGAACTGTTAGATGGCCAAGTCAGGGTAGGTCAGAGTATGAACTTTAATTTTTCAAGGTGAGATTTGTCTATCTCCCGAGTTATTTTCAGGAAATCTAAGGGGATCCTATAATCCTACACTACTGACCTGTGTCACACAATTTATGTATAGGGAAAAAAACCCCACTTTTGTTTCATCTCTACCTTAAGACTGGAGTGGAATAACAAAAAAAGTTAAGGTAATGAAAGGAAAATTGATACTGTCTCTCCAATGAGCCAGGCAATGCAGCTACATGGACTGCTAAGGAATTCCCAAACTAGACATAGGCTATAACGGTTGTATAAAGTAAAAAAACAGCTTAAGTGTTGAGCAGACATGAGAGGCAAAATAGGAAATTACTGGTTTAGGTAGGTACAATTTCACACTAAAGTTCTGTGTCCATATATCTTAGAACAGAGAAGCTAGCACCTAATTTCCCTCATTTGTGGAGACCTGCTTTGTACCCACTTAAATAGGTTTCTAATTAAAATAAAAGCATAACACACCAGTCCTGACATCTTTTAATTAATTTCAGTCTTGTTAACCACCAGTCTAACTTAAAACATTTTGGATTTAAGGATAGAATAGATTGTGAATAAATTAAATTTATAATGTGTGACAGCCTGTACAGTTTCATAAATTGAATGGAAACATTGAATTGACAAAAGGAAAATATGTAATGACTTGGAAGAAAGCTGTGATCTGAATAGCTGAAGAGTATTCTAGATCCAGTTAATCATCTTTCAATGAGAGTTAACATCAAGGCAATAAAACCTCTCCATGACACCAATCAGTACTCTACATCATAAGACATGAGATTTTAAAAAGCACTTTAAGAAGATAGTTGTAATTAATTCTCAAAATCAAGTTATTGTTCTAAACTGACTATAATTGAGATGTCCTTAAACCTAAGGCTGGAAGAAGAAGCCTTGTAAATCAATGTGACAGAAAAGTAGCAAGAACAATTATTTATCTGCAGTGCCATCGTGATTTATTTGTATTTATGTTGTGTTTCTACTTATGAGTGATTCGTCTCACATGAAAAATTGAATTCCTACACTGTATTTATAAAATATCCTATCTTTAGACCTTTTACAATACATAATAATTTTTTTTTTTAAATTAAGACTCAGTATGTCTGATAAGTAAAAATTAACTGTCCACTATATGTGAGTATATCAAGAAATATACATATATATCATATATATACAAATGTATCAGGAAAATGTACATAGTCCATATTTGTCCCTGAGACCAACTGGTACAGACCAGACTGTGTTGATACTTTTAAACTCTTTTATCTTCTAAAGAATGTCAACATCCAAACTGTTGACTGGGAATTGTCCCCTAGCCATGTTGACTGCTGCATCACACATACAAATTGCTTTGGAAAGTCAAGTTGGATGTACCAAAAACATGCAGGGATCACTATAGAAATATAATGAAAACAAGAAATACGTATATTTTTAAAGGGGCTTCAGTTAGAAGTTTTCAAAAATTCAGGAGGAGTGGTATTTTCACATTATTATTCTTTCAGATAATAAACATGTAATTATTTTACATGCATGAAGTCATGGTGTAACAGCTTATTCTTCACTTTATGCATAAATATAAATTAAAATGTACAATTCTTTTTTAAGACTAGTTGAAATGTAAGCCTGAACACAGCAATATAGGAAATCTAATGCATTTTTTTCTGATAAGTTGTAGTAAAAAGGCAGCTTAGTAGCACACTGTGCTATTGAGACATATTTGTCTGAGGATGTGAATATGTCAACAAGAAAAAATTAAAAAGAAAAAAAAAAAGAAAGAAAAAAAAACCTAAACAAACAAACACACAAAAAACCAAAAACCCACAACTCTGGACAAATTACAGAAAATATATTAATTATATTCTTATTCTCGGGTAAGTATATTATGGAGTTGTGTTGGATTAATCTTCAGAGAGAAAACCTGACTTGTTATTCCCAGCAAATGCAGAATGGTAATGGAAGTTACTGTAGTTAAAGGGAGAACAGGAGAGACAAACAGATTTTGTGTCAGATGGATGATTTGGGAACAAAGTTAGCTCTAATGTTATTACAAATCTTGCTAAATTTTCAGTCAGGTGCTAGTGGAATGTGGGGCATGTTGTCATGTGTTCATATTGGAAACAGAGTCAGAGAAGAAAACAGTGATACTGTGCTTTATGTCAATATATTAACTAAATACATAGAGCTGTGTCATAGAGGATAGAAAAGGCTGATCAGTTGCTTTTGAAACTGTGTTTGAGACACAGTCAGAACATGATGCAGGTGTTGGCTACTGACCTCCTGATCAAACAGTTTGTCATTAATGGTTCAAAACGGATGAGGAATTCTCATGGTTGCAATACAAAGTTATTGTGGAGGACTTCAACTACTCCAACATCTGAATATGGTTGAACATAAGCAAACCAGGAGAATTCTGGAGTGTATTAAGTTCTGTGTTTTGATGCAGATGCTGTATGGACAGAAGGTGAGAAGTCAGATCTGCCAGAACTGCTGCTTCTGAACAAAAATGAGAAGTGTGGTTGGTAAACAGCAGCCTTCATTCCAAGTAGTTTCAGATGGTTTAATTAAATGTCCTCAGGAAAATGAGGAAAAGAGAAAGTATAGTCAAAGCATGGGATCTAAAAGATGAAACTTTTGCTTGTTCAGGTGATTGGTAGAAAGAATCCCTTGGATGCTGTTTCAAATGAAAAAAAAAAAAAAAGAAAAAAGGAAAAAAAAGCCGAAATAAAAAAAACCCAACAACCCAAATCTCAAGACAGGTGGTTATTGCAGAGGAGAAACTCCTCAAAGCACAAGGATGGTCCATGAAATTAGACTGGCTTGACATAAGGCCATGGATAAAATATCCTGATTATAGTCAAATGCAAATAGAAGGAGTATTGTAGGAGGAAATAGAGATTTCCTACCAGGAGAAAAATAGGAATATGACATGAGATGCATGGATGGAATTAGGCAATTAAGAAAACTAAAACTTATCGTTGAAACTGGGAATGTGAAAGTCAACAAGAAGGGTTTTGTAAGTATATTGGCAACAACCACAACAGAAACCAAAGATGATGTAGGCTTGCTATTACTGAGCTAGTGAATTGCTGGTGATGAAAAATTAAAAGGCAGAGATACTAATTTTCTCATTTGTATCAGTTTGTACTTGCAAGATCTGCTGTCAGCCCTCCCATGTCTACTAAATGAAGTACAAATTAACAGCAGGAAAATAACAAGTTAGGGATCATGTTAACAAACTGTACAAACATTCAATGGGGACACACTGAACACATTCAAGACTTTGGAGAGACCTGTCAGATGCCATTTCAAGGTCCCTGTCTGTCATCTTCAAAGGGTTGTATCTGTCAAAGGAGTTCCCTGTAGCATGGAAAAAGATAATTATTATGCCCATCTTCTTAACTGGAATGAAGAGCCAAGGTAATAAAGGCTGTCTGTGAAGAAAATAAAACAAATCTTTTTGGAAGATAATTTCCAAAAAAAAAAGTGGTTGGAAACAGCTGGCATGGATTCACTAAGGGCAAATCACACCTGTTCAGTATGATTGTCTTCTACACCAAGTTAACTGGCTGAGTGGGCAAGTGCAGCAGGGTCAGCTGTAAAATCTCTACAGTATAACTGAAAAGAAGTGGCCTAAAACGATGGAGAAAAGGTAGGTAAGACTCACTGGACCAATAAAAACTTGCTTATAAGTTGTCAGCAGTTCAAAAGCATATTTTTGAGTGTTGTTCCTTTGGGATTATTGCTAGGGCTCATCCTGTTTGAGATCTTTGTTAATGACTGTGATAGTGGGCTCCCCACTCTCACTTTTTCTTCTTGAGCAGTAGCCCCCAATGTTTGTAATGATGTCTGCATCTGGCATCCAGGTAATCCAATATTTAAGGGCCATAAATCTTGCTCAGCACCTAAGGGACATAAGTCTTGCTCAACAGCTGAGTGATAGTCAGGCATATGCCACCTCAAAATATGTCTGCTTTGCAAAAAGGGCTATAAGTCAGTCATCTTACTTCATAAGTAGTGGACAGTTCAGGGCCTACAGAGCTCTGCATAGCAGTGTTCTACACACTAGGATCTCCCCTTGCATAGGAACACCTCACAAGGTTATTCCTCGAGGCTGAGAGAATCTTTATCTCATCAGACACTTGGTAAGTGAATTGGAATAAGAACACTCATACTGAAATCTTAGCTGAGTGATAGAAAGGATTGCTTGTGCACATGTAGTCTTTTAGGCATAAACTACTGACAACACCTGGTGATCCACATTGTTTTGTCTCTGTGGATCAAGTCACACCTAAACTCCTCTCAGAATGGGGTTTAGAACTCAAGGAGGTCCTTTTTGGATCTCATGCCTCATCAGGAATGTCTTCCTGAGGGTTTTCTCTGACTCTGTACTCTATGCAGTAAATGAGTACCTTGCCATTGATTCTTGTTGAATCTCTGTTGCATTTACTATCAAGCTGAGTTAAATTGCTGTTCTGTATCAATAAACATCCCACTATTTCTCTCTTGCAAGTGAAGTATGTGACTCCGTCCACAACAAGGACTTAGTGAGTTCACAGAAGAAAGCAACTTTGAGAAGTAGTTTATATACAGTCATTCAGATAGAATTCCAGGAGCTGGAGAAATGGGCTGGCAGAAATATCATGAAATTCATCCTTATGGGGACACAGTTTGTAGTAATTGGTAATGGGGCCATGGCTGAGCCTCATCCCTAATGAACTACAAGTGTGCAGAACAGGTGAACAATATTGAAGGCCATGAGACATGGAGTGCCAAAGCTTACTAACCAATCACAGACAGGTACAGAGAGCACACAGGTGTAAGGCATGTAAGATAAAGGGTATAAAAAGTTGCACTAAAGGAGGAGAGTGGAGTTGATGCTTGAGGCTTTCTGAACTTGTGTGATGGTGGTTTGTGCATTCTGGTCATCTTTACTGTGATGCATCCTATAGAAGCAAAATCTGCTGTGCTTGGGATTCAGTAAGAGTGTGCCCCAGTGTGGGTGGATGCTGACAGAATGGGGAGTCATTTTGTATGAATGGATCTAGCTGTCCACTAGTTGGGCATGAATCAGTAATCTCTTAGTGAAGTCTAAAGTTTTACTGGTCTGCATTAGGACAAGCATAGCCAGCAGACAATCATAAGCAACTGTGCTCCCCTGTTGGGCCTTTCTGAGGCTGAACTTGAAGAAATGTTTCTAGCTTGGGGCTTCAGGAGAAAGATTGAAAAACTGAACAATGAAGAGGCAAGAGGAACACATGAAATAAAGGCTGAGGAAGTTTGATTTCTTCAATGTGGAAAAGAGAATGTTGAGAGACAACTTGTTTGCTGCATTCAGGTACCTTTTACTTGTTAGAGAAAGGAGAGTGCCAGAATATTGTCCAGGCTGCAAAATAAAAAGTTTACATAGCAATTGACAGCTGCCATAATGGAAATTGTATATACAAATTCACAGTGAGGACTGTCAAACACTGGAAGAGGCTCTTCAAAGAGGTTGAAGAATCTTAATTTTTGAAGGTGCTAAAAACTCAGTGGTAGAAGGTCCTGAGCAACTTCACCTCATGTATAGCAGGAGATGAGATCAGATGACTGTCCAATCTAAAGTAGTGTATGTTCATAGTGAAATATTTTGCTTTCCTTTAATATTTTGTTTTGTTGCCTACTTTTTATGGTAATTTATCTTATCCTGCCACATAGCCAGCTAGCTATGATTATCGTTATGTGTCATATGCTGAAATTTTAAGAGTTTGGGGTTTTTTGAGGGTGTTTTAGGAATTTTTGAAGTATAATGTTTCTGCATTGTTGTTTAAGTATCGTCTAAAAGAGAACTTACGACTTTTCTAGTTTCAAGACACTATACATGCCTAATGAAAAAAATTATCTAGTTTAGGAGCAGCTCAGAAAATTGGAATCAATGCACCACAATGTGAATATACACCATTTTAAACAAAATTAATAGCTTATAGATTAGACCTAGTTATTCTATAAAAGATGGAAATAACAGCTGACAACCACATTCTATTTTTGGCTATTGTATACCTGCACCCCATTGCCTGTTCATTGTTTCCTCTTAACATTAGTATTCATAGCATGTTATCTTGAAAGCAGAGATAATAAAAGAGTACCACTGTGGTCTTCTCCACAGCAGAGCCCTGCAAGAGATCTGACTCTGAGTAATCAGTGATTTACAATCAATCTTATTCTGTTGCTTTTTTTTTCTCTATCTCCCTCAAGGCAACAGCAATAAAGGAAAAAAATGCTTTCAAATCATACAATGAAGTTAGAAATATGTCAATAACAGGTTCACTTGGTGATTCTAGAAATCATAACACTATACCTTTTTTTACAAATACGTACAAAAGAACTCTCTGTCTAGTACACATAGGAGTGCTTGCTATTAAGCACTTTAATATTTCCATAATACCTAATTACTGTCTGTTGCTTCTTTTTCAGCCAGGGAACAAAAAACTCTTTGCCAAGGAAGAACTGGAGCTCATTCCAATTTACTGATGAAGAAATTAAACTTCAGAGACCAGCTATGACTTCCCAAGGTCCTTATGGCAGAAAGGAGGGCAAAGAAACAATTTTACTTTGCTTTTCCCCTACACCTCAACTGCCTTACATGTCACAGTACAAAGGCTGAAGAAAACACCATAGGGTAATCCTGGTACAAGTTCAGATAGAAAAGAGGTGTCTCTAGGGCAACCTGCAGAGCACAGTGCTAATAAGATTTTTAACAATAATGAAAGAGTCAAAATATGCTGGCTCTTCTGATAGGGAGGCCTTCAGCAGTATTCCTACTGTACCAGCCAGCTCTCCAGGTTCCGAGTTTGGAGCTGTTGATCTGAGCTGGAGGTGCAGTGCTGTGAGATATCAATGCTTTCTAAGCTTTAATAAAATTCAGGACTTCTTATACCTTGGTCATAGCATTGAAGGGACTCACCTTACCAGCTAGAAAGAACAGATAGAAAACAAATTTGATCCTTTTCCCCTGATCTGCAAGTTGATCTAAGAGGAAATACATTCTCTAAGAATACTTCCGAGCATTTGGAATTTTGATTCAGTTTCCTGACTTAACATCTTTCTTATTCTTCATTCATAAAAAGTACCAGGGGTTCTTTGAAAAAATCAGGTTACAGAATTTGATTTTAATTAACACAAATACTCAATGAAATATAAGTATTTGGGATAGGAATATTCTATAAGGAGCATGATATCTACTACTTTTTGCAGTACCTATTGTGTAGGAACCAAACTAATTTTCAGTATGTTTTATTTTGTGCCCCACTTTATGCCTAAAATACAGCAAGTCTGGACCATGGAATTCACTGAGCAGATCTGTTAGAATCACTTCACATAGACATACTTTTTGGGCCTTAAATGCATATTCTTGCTTAAGAACTCCTGGGTAATTATGTACATGCCAGCATTTTCTAAGTGTGCAGATTTTACATTTGTGGAATAACAGGCATTATAATGAGAATTCTTCTATAGCTCTGTCAAGACAGAAAAGGAAGAAAATGAATGAAGATCTGTCTCTTTCTCAGTGAATGAAATATTTGCTAATACTTGTCTATAAGCATCTATTTTTGTGCATATGACACTTAAGTCAAAATTGATTACATTATGTATTCTGAAAAAGTATCCAACTGATTTACCTTTTACCAGTACACACAAAAAAAAATTTACCTAATTCCTCACAATGTTTTTAACATTTTTATACATTTTACCATTTTAATGAACCTAACGTAGAGACATTTAAAATTAAAGGATTTCAATACAGATTTTGTACAAATGAAATATGAAGCTCAATGAAGAATATACTTTAAGTGATTGTTATATTTCCCTTGAAAAATTCACATTGAGGCTCAAAATGCTACTTCAGTTTTTGCATTCACCTGAAATAACTAGAGTACTTATCTCTGAATAACTGTGAGTAGAACAGATCACTCTGTACATTTGCTTCAGGATGTCAGGTACATGACAGTGGGATAATGAAAAATGCAGAAATAGAACAGAAAATGTAGCAGGCTTCTACTCATGAACCTCGCAATGAAATTAAAGGAAAAAAATCAAATTTGTTCTGATAGAGCTACTAGTAAAATCATGTGCACGCTGTAAGAAAGATTTGTGAATACGGATTATACTAGAATCACTCTGATTTTTATTTCAAAACTCAGCTATGGATGGCAGTACTTTTTCATCCTCTTCTATTAAAGAAAAGTCCCACATATTTATTTTAGTAGTATTAGCTCATTTGACAGCTTAGGACATTAGCAAAAACAAATACATATGTATTCTCTTAAATCAGTGTAAAAAGGCATCAAAATACAGCCTAAAATTTTTATTTAGCTAATTAATCAGAAACATTATGGTATGGATTGAAGGAAGAGAAAGTAGTTTTGCTTACAGTCACAAAGCTTCATAGAAGTAGAGAAAATACTTTGAATATATGTTACTTTTCTATTTATGAACTCCAGGTTATTTTAATATTAAATGCTATAATAATCAAATAGTTTCAGTTGTAGGGAATCTACCATGGACAGGGACACCTCCCACTAGACCAGGTTGCTCAGAGCCCCATCCAACCTGGCCTTGAGCATTGCCAGGGATGGGGCATCCACAGCTTCTCTGGGCAACTTATGCCAGTGCCTCACCACCCTCACAGTGAAGAATTTTTTCCCAATATCTAATGTAAACTTACCCTCTTTCAGCCTGAAGCCATTGCCCATTGTCCTATCAGTACATAGCCTTGTAAAAAGGTCCATTGGAAGAAACAGGACAGATTACTTGAACAAAAATATTTTGTGATATTTGCGAAATAAATAGAAAAAGAACCCAGTATTTTTGTGGATACTATTTCAAAACAATTGACTAAGAAAATTATAAATATCTTTTCAAATTTAACAGAGCTACTCAGTCATAGCTATCTGTAAGTACCAAATGGTGACCCTTCCGTGCAGCTATTTAAAACCATATTATGTTTTCATGTTCAAAACTTACATGGCTATTTCAGATTTTGTATAACTTACTGAATATTTGGGGATTATCATATTCATTTTGTGGAAACAGGATTTTTCCCTAATAAACACATCCTTGTGCATGCTTGTTTACGCAGCTTCCTAGTAAATGGATAAATATGCTTTGAAATAGTTTTCCCACAGTTTTATCTAATACAAAAGGGTGAAATAACAATACAAAAATATAGAAAAACTTTTTCCCCCTGTTGTTTAAAACACTTTTTCCTACTTTATTTTCTCAACTTATTAATATATTAATTTCATCCAATATATTTCTTGTAATTTTATGTCTTTAGATAAATTTTATTGGTCTTCTGAAAATGAGATATTTTTATTGGCTGTAGTCAAGATTTCATGTCACTGCCGGTATATATGACTGCATACTTTCATCAAACAAGTTATTTCATTGCTATATATGTGCCAAATATTTATAGAAAAAGATGGCTAAAGGAAAGCAAAATTACCTACACTTATCATACACACATATGATTAACAACTTCCAGATTTTAAATTAAGATAGATAAATTAAGGAGGCTTATTAAAGAGATTGAGGCCATGATGTCTAAATTTAATCATCTGGACTTGGAAGATCTGCAGTTTGGAACATCTTTATTGCTAATTATGTCCAGGATGATCAAGTTTAACAACAAAAGAAAAGATACTCATCAAACCACTGCCTCTAAGTGAGATCTCACAGAGATCAGAGAAACACAGGCAAGTGGTTGGTTTATGAAGTTGTTCCAGTAAGCCTGTCTTCCCATTTGCTTCCAGAGTTTAGATCAATTATGTACTTGAAACAGAAAATAAGATTCTAGAACAGAACAATTCTTCAAACAGAGAAAAGTGCAGGTGTGATTATGAGTCAAATCAAATAAAAATAAACTTAAGCCTCTGCATTTTCACAAGGCAGATCTTCTACTTCAGTCTATGTATCTGTGAATCACAGACAGTGACACAGTCATCTTTGGGTACTTTGGAAAATTTCCTCATTTTTAAGGCTTGGATCTTTTTCTATGCAAGAAAGTACACTGGTCTCTTGAGTTTCCTACCCTCATCATGTGCCAAAAGATCACAGGTCACTCCTTTTACTGTCTCTGTTCTACTCTTCAGAAAGTTCTTCCAACAGGACATGGATTGTCCGTAGTTAATTTGCTGTTAAAATCAGAAACTGAGGTAATGCAAATATCTAGTCTTCTTCACTGCTGCTTATTCAACAATCATGCAATACTTAGTCTTTGTACCCTAAACACCCATGCAATCTATCACACTTTCCATCTTAGCCCCAAGACTAAACAATGTTGTGTAATGTTGAGGTCTTGCACCAAGGAGCAGCACAAATACATGAACATTTTTCTAGCAGCAGAAGATTGTTAGGCTTTGACTGTCCTTCTTGGACCCAAATTCCTCTAAGAGATTCAGACAGCAATTCAGAGTAGGCTGGAACAGAATTGCCAGAAAAGTAAGGAAAACTCTGGCCCACTGCCTTGCCCTACAGCTTGGGATCCTCCAGGCAAGTATAGCTCATGTCACTTTATCATCATCTTTTTCTTGTGCCAGGAAGACAGCTGCTGCAGACACCACTGCTCACAGCTTAGTCTTGAGTTAGAAAAGTGGCATATTACGTGACAAAAGCTGGATCAGAGGATGTACACCCAGTACATGAGTGAGTGACTGGAAGCAATGTATCCTGAAGCATCCTGGAAAATTAGAAGGGGACAAATATGGGTCTGGGAGGGGTGAAGACATAAATAAAATTGTAAGATGCTGAATTTTAGCACTTTTTTGGCATTTTTTTGTTCTATCACTCATCAAATATATTCCATAAATTATGCCCTCTTAATTTAAAGATGGTTAATATCTTAAAATGAACCTAGATGAGTCTACAGATATGCCCAAGGCCAGTATGGAGAAACAGAAATAGCTATAAGATGGATATGAAGGAAGAACCCTGCTTAATGGATGTTAAAAAAAATATGTCAACAAAATCTTCAGCAAATTTCTGTTTACAGGGTGAAAGCAGAGCATATTCTTTTCTCTTGTGGCTACTTGGGAATTAATAAATTTGCACTAAACTTATCTGGAATTTCTGAGTCACTGTGATGTTTTCTTTTTTTTCTCTGCATCAGTTTTTGATAGGATGATAAATACTGAAGTACACTCTGACACTTTATAGCCATTGCACCAAAAATAGCAGGAAAACAAACAAGTCTGAAATAGAACAGTGTATCTATGGAAACCGTGTACACAATGGTATTGAAAATTTTATGTTGAATCAGAGAAAATAATATGTGGGATGAGGAATAAAACTCAGATTTCAACATGCCTACTAAGTGCAACAACTCTGTGGCCTTCCTTTATTTAGGAACACAGTCCTGCAAAATATAGGGCATCATGCTAAATGGATCACACGACCTGATTTTCTGTTCCTTTTGTCAATCCTAGAGAAGTGACAAGCTGCATAGCATGCTTAATTATTTCCCAAATAAGAATTTTCAGTATCAATGCAGAAAAGTATGTGTATACTATGCATCTAGATACTGACAAATTTTCTTTGCTGTGTCTCAGCAAAATCTTTATATGTATTAATCCATATAAACTTGTTTAGATAACACACAAAAAAGCTAACATCTACTTAGCATTCTCCCAAGTGTCATATGTCTCAAAAGAATAAAAAATACTTATTTTAGAAACTAAAAACAAGTGAAGTTATATCAGGAATTAATAACAAAGCTGTACAAAATAGGTAGAGAACAGGGAGTTCTAGGATTAAAAATAAAATCGGAGCTTTATTTAAATTTGATTCTGAATGAAAAGTATAAGGATGTCGTATAAAAGCCAATGACTACTTTCACTTAAAAATAAAGATGGGGGAAAAAACCACATTAACTCCAGTGTGGAATTGCCTTGTGATTACACTTGTGAGATTACCTTGAAAAATACTGTTATGACTCTGGGGAGGAGTCACTGCTGATTACCAAAAATATAAATATAAAAGAAAATAGAAAGTTTCTATCAATCTGTGACACCCTGTGAATTTAATTTAAACATGTATGTTTTTTAATATTTTGCTTTTCCTTTTGCTAAAGAATATAGGAAGATAATTTGGCTTTCAGTGTCACACTTTGAGTAAGAAATTTTGTTTAGAAGCTGCAATTAAATAATTCAAAAATAATTAATTTAGAAGACATCCCATTAAATTATAACCCTCCCCACTGGTTAACTTGGTGCCAAAATGTATTGTTTAATTTATCATTCTTAGTATTTTTAGAAGGCCTCAAGGCAGGGAATGAAGCAATAATAAATAGGGAATAGTGGATAATTAGAGAAGGAAATGTGGAACAAAATTACTAAGGGCTTTAGGTGAAGTTCATTATTACTATTTAATAGTGCCCAAGAGCATTTGATCAAATTATGGATCATGTTTAAAAGTGGGCTGAGAAAAATCCTAGTGGAGGAGAGTTTTCTAACTACCACTTCCAGAATTTTGCAGGAAGTTTTACAGAATATATCGAGGAGTAAAAGAGCAAAAGCATATTGACCAAACCTTCTATTCTATCACACACAATGCTCTAGTGAGATTTGAAGAAGACAGAGGTTCTTCATTCCCTCAGATATTGTTCAAGATGTGAGTATTACATGATTAAGCAGTAAAGCACTTCAAGAATGAGTGATAAGGTGACACATTGTGAGTAGAGCCCTTAGGGCTTTAAAGCACAAGCCGAAGTAGATTTTTTATTTTAATTCTCCAGGGTGTTTGCTTTTTAGCCACATCTTAAAAGAAGCACATTTTTAACATGGATCTTTCAAGCTGACTTGAGCTTTCGGGGTTTTTTTTTTTCATTCCATCATTTTACTTATGGATTTATGTTATTTCTTTAAATATAGTATAACAAATGTCCTGTAAATATTTTTAAACACAAACATATGTGCATTATTACAGACCTCACCTTTTCACAATTCAAAAAATCAGGATGCTCTCTGACATTTTTCAGTTGGAAGACTTAAAAGAATGAGAGGGCATGAAATCCATGGCACACAGCAAATAAGAACATTTAATTTAAGCAGTAATTTTAATATATGGAATATTCTTTCATATTTATATATGTTTTCTGAAAGTCTGCAACTCTGATATATTAAATAATTTAAAAATATTTTTATGTCTTCCTATGCTTAAAAAAAAAAAAAAAAGAAAAAAAGAGGAAAGAAAGGAAAAAATGAAGAAAAATGAGAGAAAACCCCTCTGATCTCTATTCCACAGCGGAAGAATGAGGGAGTAGAATAAGTAACTTAATTATTTCTGAAAATTTCCCTTCCAGGGGAACAGCTACATTTTCAGATATATATGCTGACTAAAAGTAAAATGATGCCTGTTAAATATAAAGAATTTTGTGGGACGGAAATTCTAATGATTCAGCAGTTCTGTTCATTAGAAAATGTAGATCTCCATCTTTAGACATTTGATACCATAGACATAGCAAAAATTATGCTATTTTTTTGTTTCCTTTTTTTTCTTTGTCTTCCCTTGTAAACTTTTATTAACAGCAAAAGATTCAAGCTGGTTTGCCTTTTATCTAAGTTTATATGACTGGGAAAACTGATTGATGTGTTTCATTTGACATTCTGGAAGTTTATAAAACCACTGGCACAGTTTAACAAAGAATTCTTGAGGTAACAGCACTGGCAGTAATAATAAGAATAAAACACTATTCACAATGTATGAAATACCTTAATTTTTACTTTAACCAGAGAGGCAGGGTGTTCCTACCTCTTTCAATATGGGAATTTCTGAAAAAGAATACTAATTTGTATACAGTTTGAGATAGCATGATGAGGTAGTGGAAAACACCACAAGATTTTTCTCAGATTCACATGACAGGACAGAAAGCCTTTAGATTTGGGAGGGTCAGAATGCCAAAAAAAAAAAAAAAAGAAAAAAAAAAAAAGAAAAAAAAAAAAGGATAAATCTAGTTGTTAGCCAGGGCAAATAAGCCAATTATTTGGATAGATTATGTACCTAATTTTTGTCACTATGATTACTGAGCACTTTTCAAACCAATCCACAGTATGCAGGAAGAGGATGGAGCAGTTTTCCTTGAGACTGTCCATAGTGCAGAATGTCTTATTTATGGATCTCAGACAGCCTACAGCTCTGTCATAGACAGTCTTGTGTAACTTGGACCTCCTCTCTTTTATTTCTTGTATGCAGAGGCATCCTCTGATCTCTCTGTTGTATTCTGTAATGCTATTCACAGCCATAACCTTGAAAATGAATTATTTACTTTGAAGGTTGGCTGTGTTATCATGTCTCTAAATCCCTCCACACCACTTCCTACTGCACATGTGCAAGTTCTTGTGTCTGATTCATCACTTTGGGAAATCGTATCGCTTAAACATTTATTTCAAAAGCACGCCTTTTCTAAATAAAAACTGGAAGAAAAGAGTTAAGCAGATATCTCTGAGTATTGTAAGGAAAAGGTCAGACGAGTCTAAAAACCATTAAAAAATAGCAGTACATGTTTTAATTGGTTGCACTACATTATTCTGGACTTTTTAATTTGCTTGACCAATTGCTCTGACACACATCTGCAAAAACAGACAACTCCAAATATACCCAAATGAGAAAATTTTCGTTTTTGTCTTGGGAGGAGCATTCGGCTTCTATGTGAAGTGAAGCTGGGGTTACGACTGCAATATAAATAATGCTTTATCAATAATGTAGAAGTTGATTTTAGCAATTTATTTCTTGCTGTGTTTTCTCTGCTGTTTTTTCTTCTGAAAAATTGTGCAGACAAAATATATTTATTTTACTGTGGTAATTGTGGAGATAACATTTCTTATGTAAGAGATTTTAGCATTTTGATGCTAATTTATAATTGCTGAACATTTCTCTACTCATGATTTTTCCAGTTTCATTCATATTGCCTATCATTCCTTTAGTCTTGCTACCAAGATAATTTTTTACTTTTTTTTAACATATAATTTGTTGTTAAATCTTGTTACTCATCCACTATCAAATTCACCTGTGTGTTCTTCTGTAGTCATTTACAATGTTCACCTATAAATCTTAGATGTTATGTACATGGCTCATTTTTTAAGTTTTGTGAACTCCAGAACAGATTTCAGAAATACTACCACTACAATATTGCATTTACAACACCTTTTAAATGAAGATTACAATGGAATTTAAGATCATAAATTAAGCTTCACAATGACCTTGAAAACCTGAAATATAAATTCCTATTCTTCTACATTTTGAAATATAAAGATCAGAAAACTGACCAATTTTTTAAAAAAATATTTACAAGAGTTAAGTGAATGCTCTAATATTTTTCAGAAGGAAAAGTCACTGCTACTTTTAAAAATCAAGATGACTTTAAATATGAATTTACAATCTAAAGCTACAGACAGTCAGTTTTAGATATAATTTATATTACACATCTTAGGATATGTAACTGTTACAGTCTGCTTAATAATTAGGTCAATAGAAAGACAGTGCCTTGCAGACAGGAATAGGTTTGGGTCAGCCTGTGAGGTAATTCATCAAACCTGGTACAGTGCCTCCCAGGCAAGTAACTATTCACTTTGGTCTGGAAGAGAAGGCAGAACGTGGATATGTCTCCCAGGTAGAAAATTAAATGGGTCAGCCTTGGAGGCAGCCCAGATAGGTGACTGTTCAGCTTTACTTGAAAATGGATTAACATACTCAGGTCATTCCTGAGTACATAACTATTGGCTCCTGCTCAGACGACAAGCCATTATTCATGGACTTCCTTCCATTTGAAGGGCTGCTTATGGCAGCTTATCTTAAAACTAGATTATGAGACGGTTAGCCTTTGTCTCTAATAATAAAGTCCAGTTTGTGAACACGGGTGTATGTTTTACCAGGACATAAGAAATCACTCACCCTGGTGATTGTATCTTTGCCAGGGATAGTAAAAGACATTCCCTCTACTGGTATTTCCACAACTGAGACCACATGTTAATGTATAAGAAAGATGCAAAGTATACTGCTGGTAAATAAGCCTTTGGCAGATGTGAAGCTTAGAGAGCATATGCTTAACTGGAGTACACATGTTCCTGACTTGGAAGAGAACATCAAGAGCTTCATATATTTAAACTAGCTTTTTATTCATGTCCATCTGAAAACTGAAAACAGTGTATTATTTGAGGAAAATACACTGAAAACTCACAAAATTATTAAAGTAAGAAGGTAAGCCAGAGCCATAAAACAGAGAACACAGGCATAAGAGACTTGACTAAACAAGATAGGAGGTCTGGGAGGAGAGATGAAAAGTAGCAGATTAGTACGCAACACAAGGTTCTTTATGCCATTTCCTCTCTTTCTTTTTTATTTTTTCGTAAGCTCTTGTCAGTATGTTCTGCGTTGTGGCTGTAAGATAATAAAAGAGAGCATGTCATTTTTTGAGGAGAGGGAGCCAAGTGAAGAATAGAGGGCATCCAATAAATTGGAAATTCTGAGATCTTGCTCAGTGCCAAATGGCATATGCATAAATTAGCAACTGAAGGAATCCTAGCAGTGATGAATCAGAGAAAGGACAGTTTTTTATGGGAAGGCCAAGAGAGATCAGGTGGTTTATGGTGCACTTAATGATTCTGCAGGAGACAGAAGGTGGTAAGAGAGAGTAGAAACTTTGGATTGGGATTAATTAGGAAGATGCATGTTTCCTGTGTAACTCATGACAAACTACGAAATTTTATACTGAAAGCCAATGCTCTGAGACATATGTTAGGATACTTCATAGTGATGAAGTCCAGATTTTAAAAGGGACTCTGGAAAAATACAGATGTTCAAGAAAAAGTACCACAAAAATTAAAAATTAACATTAAAGGCTATAATGAATCAGTATCTTATGGCAGACAGCTTACTGTAATGTCTATTAGGATTTTATACAGTGAATATTTAATGTAAATGCTTAAGCTCTACCTGGAACAGACAACAGTTGTCTTGTCAAGTGAATGCTTTCATTATTAGTTAATAAGATGTTTCATATATTTTGTTCTTTGCGTGGTCCCATGAATCTCAAAAACAATACTAAGGAGGATTACAGAGAAACTCTATTGCTCCACTTTAACCCTACCTTTTCCTGTTGCCAGCGTTACATCACCTATAATGAGCAAAATGGAGGTTGGGTTACCTGACTGCTGGTCTCATTTCATGCCTCAACATTTTAAGTCTAGGTTGTTTAACCAAAAAGGATGAATGTGGCATAGCCATGATTGTGTGTCTCATCAGTAAAAGAGTGAACTTTCTTGAGTGGGATTAAACTCACTGTAGATGTCTAAAGTTTACTGTCAAGGTCACCAGCAGTTGCCCTTTTATAGTATAAGAGGAGAAATATGCGCCACCAGAGTGCCATTCATCAGCTGTATTTCAGATTCTGTTTTAGACAGAACTACACCTTAAAATGGCCTTGAATTTCCTAAATGACTGAAGACTGACTGTTCAAGTGAAGGTCAAATGCCAGAGGCTATTTTAGTGGGTAAAGAGTTTTTTGTTTGCTTGTGCTTCTTTTGCCATAACCAAACTTTCTTGGATGTCTTAAAAATCTTCTGAGAAGATACTAATGTATAGTAACTGTTATTAAATATGCTCAGTGATATCTAAAGCAGCAACTTTTCAACACCATAAAACATTAATTCAGAATTCACATGTTCTTATTTATCATACAAATGAGAAATCTATGCACCTGGTATTATTGTCTTAAAACTTTGGCTATCAGAGCAATGGGATGGGAAAGGTCTGGTGCTCAGTTACAACATGGATTAACTTCTAACATGTTTTACCTAATCAGGTAAATTAATAAATCAAAAAGAACAGTATGACTGTTGTCATGGCTATAGAATATAAAGGTTATGAATTTCCTTTGTGGGCAAAATTTAGAATATGGAATGAGCTGTGTGCTGCTTGCAGGCAAAATCCATTCTGTATTTGATTTTGATGTGTTTTCAATTGAATTATTTTCTGTGGTTCATTTAGCTTCAAATAGAAATTAAAAGGGCTAATTTTAAAGCAGCTGACATTATGTAACACCTGATATGTCATTTACAGACAAAGATTATGTAGTTTGGTGCATCCCTTAAAGTTTTTGTTCAAATGCCCTTGCTTTGACTGTGAAAGAGAAAAGGGCTTTTCTGAACATCTTGTTTCATCAAATGAAGATCAGGCAAAATGTGAATATTTGTTTTTTCTTGTGCAAGAGATTTCTAATCTCCAAGTGTGTCCTGGAATTGTCACTGGTTTCTGCAAAGTGATATCTCTTATCAACCCATCTTGTCTCTGTCAGATTTCAAAGCTTGTTAGGTAAAGGTTAAAATGATAATTTATAGGGAATTATACCCATATTTCCTCTTGAGTCTTCAAAGTCACAGAAGGAATTATTCTTTCTTCAAGCACAATTACTCCTAGAGTTTCTCTGGTGGAATTGTTCTTCCTGTATTGATTTTGACACATGGTCTTCCTTGAAGATACAATAGAGTGCACAATACGTGCATGCAGCTACAGACTCCTACTCTGCTCTGTTTTTTAAATTCACATTATCTAGTGCCTACAGGTAATAAGGAAGTAGATAAACCTATTAATCAATAGAATTAAATTGGAAAGTAGAGGTTCTGTGGGCACAAATATCCTTACCTCTACCGACAGACTTCCTTGATAAGTAGGCACTCAGCAGAAATCTGCGAGCCATTTATACTTTATATTGGCATGACGTTGCAATTAGTGTTTAACTCGTTCAGTGTTGCAAAATTCATCTCCATGTTGTCCATGTTTTTGCCATGTCTCCACTGAAGTACTTACCTTTGTTTGATGACTATAGCACTACGAAACATGCTTCTGATTTCTGCTGAACAACTAATAGGAGAATGACTGTTAATGAATGAAGTGCTATGGAAAAATAATAAAAGCAACAAAGGCAACCAGAAAAAAAAAACAAAACCAACAAACAAACACCAACAAAAAAACCCAACAAATAAAACCCCAAACAAAACTCCTCCAGTANACTGTTAATGAATGAAGTGCTATGGAAAAATAATAAAAGCAACAAAGGCAACCAGAAAAAAAAAACAAAACCAACAAACAAAAAAACACCACCAAAAAAAACCCCAAAAAACCAAAAAATAAAACCCCAAACTCCTCCAGTGCTAACTGTGCTGTAATTCTCTGGGGCAGGGGGCAGGGGGGGAAGCAACAACAACAAAAAACCACCAGTATGAGGTGATGAAATACATCTGGGAAAACATAAGCATGAGACAAAACCAGTGCAATGATGATTTGATGTTTGTTGATGTGGTGCTTAGGGACATGGTTTAGTGATGGGTGTGGAGAGATAGCCTAATGGTTGGACTCAATGCTCTTAGGGATATTTTCCAGCTTTAACGATTCTATGAATCTAAGATCCCACCCTGAAACAGTTTAAGTTTCCTCTAAATGTCTATCATTCCATATTTGTTCTGCATATACAACTTTCTTTAATGAAAATTTCAGGGTCCTCTCTGGATGCTATAATGCTCTGAATGCTATATAGGCCCTTGTGCTGCCTAGTTCTGTGCTCCCTGTGGGCCTCTTCCCAACCCCTGTCCATTGGCCCAGGAGCCCCATTTCAGCTCAGCCCAGGTTCAGATGTCCATTCCTTAGTGATGTTGTAGGCATGCCAGACTCCAGCTCCACCACAGCCCTGCCCTGCCCAGAGGTGGGCTCCACTGATTTGGGCCCAACCCATGATCTGACCTAAATTCTGCATTCCTAAGAGCAAATTGGGATTTCCTGTCAAAGTTGTATGGTTGTCTGTTTCAAATTCACAATACAGACATAGGAAGAGGAACGCTCCGTGATGAGTGAATAATCTTGTGATAACACTAGGTTATTGAAAATAACTCTTATTTGAAATAAAGAAGTTCATTAATATTGAGTTCCAGGTTTCATTTATCTGCTTTTAGGCAACTGAGGCAACTAAGCAAAGAATATTGAGATGGATTTACCTTGTCTGACTTCAAGCAAAAGCTGTGTGCCTAGTTCAATCTGTCTGTTTGTGACTTTAGATCTGTTTGCATAGTTCTGTGAGAGTTTTATTTCTGACATTTGCCTTTGGAGAGATCCCAATTCAAACTGCTGCTTATCTGAGAAAGTTCAGTGCACTGGAATAAATTTTTACCAAAGGGTAAAAGAGAATAAAATGGCCATTCTGCTTCACCAACTCTTCAGAAAAGACAGTCATGTCATGAGCATAATGATTTGTTTTTAATCTGTAGCTAAAGCCAAAAATGCTTATAATGGTCGAAATTGGTAAGAGCTTTAGAGTTATGCTCTGCTGCAGCATCACAATGAACTGCTGAAAAAAGTAAACATACACCTCTGCCACATCTGTCACAGTTCAGGACCAAATGAGAGCGTAGAGACTAAATAGACCTGAACACCAGAGCATTTAATCATAGCTGTATGCAGTTTTATAAATTAGATGATTTTTTAGAAATGAGATTACTTCCCAGCACTTCAGTAACCATGTGATCATTCCCCCTTCAGCTCTCACAACCTGCTAGGATGCAGGGCCAGGTAGTGACAGGCCATTGTGGCCACCCAGGTTGCACTGTAGCAGCCTGGATACCTTGTCCTGTCCCCAGGGCCATGTGCCTCAGCCAGCTGCTGGTGCAAATATATCAGGGTCATTCCTACCTTTGTTTAATGACTGTGATGGGCACTGCCCCTTCTGTAGGGCCAGCAAACCCTCTTGTCCTTAGAGGAGGAGAAGAAAAAGCAAGACCAGACATCCTCATTCAAATGTTCCAGGTCCCAGTCAGGAGCAAATGGTTGCAGCGACCTCAGAGAACAAGAACACAGCCTTTTTCACTTGGCAGCCACTTCTACTTTGGGGTAAGTCAGGTCCACCACTGCTCTCTGTGAATTCTTCTGCTCTATATCACAGCCTTGATGCGCAGACATCAGTTTCTCTTTAGCAGGTTATAACCATTTTTTAATGCACTTCCTTTTTTTTCTGGACTATTCTTCTATTCTTTCAGGATTTGTATTTTTTCCACTTAAATCTTGTATGCAAAATTATGAACCCACACTAATGTTTTACAATTTTCCCTATTTCCTTTATAAAGTCTGAAACTTTCCTGAACTTAGTTTTCTCAATAATCCAGAATTTTCTACGTTCTCCTTCCAACAGGGGCAAGTATTTGGGTCAAACACTGTGTTAAGGGTCTTTTTCATCCTCCTGTGAAGCGACCAGATATTTGTCTTTCTTGCTCCCTTTCCCAAAGCCATTCATGTAATCACTACCTTACTTCTGACACCAGAGGACAGTGCAGAAACTTGGATACCATTACATTTTAACCACAGATAAATGCACACTTTTAGGACTTGTGTGGGAGGTAGAGCACAGTCCAAAATGAAGGTTTGGCAAGTTGACACTGAAGTCCCTGCCAGGCATTGTGTGATCCTGGAGCTGGGCTATAGGGTTCCCAGCCTCTTATTTTATCCTGTTTCTGGATACCAACACTGGTCTGATAAAGTATAGAAAACGAGATGCCTGATCAGCCAGCCGTGCATAAGACCTGGCTGTTGCCATCACTGGTGCAATAACTCTGCACCCCTGGGAGGGTCTTCATATGTTTGCTGCTTTCTCAGTGACTGACAGGTTGTGCAGATCAGAGATGCTCCTCTGTCCTTAAAATCAGACTACTTCCCTTTCCTATGTTAATTCACTCACACTATAGTTAACCAGGCATAACCCATGGTGGCTGCTGCAACCTCATCCAGAGAAAATTTTACAACATAAAGTTTTGAAAATGCATTTTAAACATTAAGTATTTTCCCATATTCCTTAGCAAGTTATTACAATGTTTTAATTATCTTGCTATTATCAAATTGTCACTGCAACTCTTGTGTGAATTTCTTAACTTCTGTTTTCAGCCTTTCAAATTTTTTCCCTCTTTTCATTCATCAAACATTATTGCCAAAGGTAACTTCATCAATCTCTAAACCTGTTTCTGAATAAGCTGAATATTTTCTTATATTTCTCAGTCTAATAAATCTTTTAGAAGACTAAAAATCCTTTTGTACTTTTCTAGACACCATCTTGGAAAACTAGGCTGAAGCAGAACAGATGTCTTCATTAGTGTCAAAGTTTCACCCTGATTAGTTTGAACAAATGAGAAGAATTTCTGAAGTGCATGAAGGGATTTAATGGAGTGGAAACCACACAGAGGTAGTTACAAGGTAACATACACAAATACATCTTCTTTCTTTTTTTTGTTTTTTTACACTATTTATTGAATAGAAAATCTGAAGTAGGATTTTGAACTATTTAACAGTTAGATTCTTGCAAGATGCAGGGACCAGGTTTGTCCCATTTGCTTTAGTCACTGAGGCATAACAATTAGTGAAAGATCTGGCTTAGGTTTTTAACAAACTTAGACATCAAAACATTATTTAACCCAGGTATGTTTACACTGCTCTCAGGAGAAAAAAAAATGTTCCTTATGTCTGCATAAAGAAACAGGGTAAATGCACTCATAACTTTTTTTTTTAAATATGAATAAAATGCATGTGCGTGTAAGTGGCCTAGTAGACTTGCCAACTCTGTCACGATCCAAACTTACATAGGTCCAGACCTACCCTATTCAGCCTTATAGATAGATGTCACTGTGGGTAACAATCTACTCCAAGTACTGTGAGCCAAGCAATCTGTGCCTTTGGGACACTCCTGTAGCAGTTAATCTGTGATGTGTCAAGGGCCTGATCACTGGCATGCAGTCACCTATACCGCAAAACTGCCAGAATAGTCACTACGATGTCATCGTTAAGATCAGCAACTTTCTCCCAGTCAAACCTGAGCCAAGGATCATCCCCCATAACAGTTTGAACATAGCTGGTCTATTTAGGAAGGAAAGAGAGTTTAGTTTTAAAGAAAACTGCTCTGCTGTGCCAATTAGCCTGAGGTCCAAAGAGTCCCTGGACTATCTTATTTATTAACGTAGTCAGAGTCTTAGTGATGGAATTTGCAGTGATATTTTTCGACAGACTGTTTTTAGTAAAAGATCTTTCTCCCTTTTTCTCATATGAAATAACAATAAATATTTACAACTTTTAATAAAACTATAATGAGAAAAATCTTATACTTCTCAATGGACCTTACCTACTATTTGGTTACAGCCTTATACATTGCTGTGGAGGTCTTCTGAGAATTGTGTCCTCATTAAGAAATCAGAAACCCAACTTTCATGTCATCGTCCTGTACAAATAGAACAGATTTCTTCTTGAATAAAAATTACACTAAACCCCATGATCAGATAACAAAAAGCTTGAACAAACCAGAATAAACAACTCCTCAAATCTTCCTTGAATTCTCATAATGAAATGTCATTGTCTTGCATACAGTACATGCCACACAATCATTAAAATCTTTTAAAATTCAGAGTAGAATATGTGTCCACTTAACTGACAAAGTTCACTTGCTATGGACTTCATGAATAGAAATAAATTAAACAAGAAAAATGTTTAAATCTGAAAAACATAATTAAATAGTACAATATAGAAATTATTCTTTCATGATTATCAGCAAAAGGAAAACAATTCAACCTCTAAAAAACATTACAAGGCATTGTATAATCTGCTTTTCTTTATTTTCTTCCTCTTTTTCATACTTCTCTTCCTCAACCTTCATTTTAATGTTTCCTTTCTCTTTTTCTCTTTTTCTTTTTTTCTTTTTCTTTTTTTTTCTTTTTCTCTTCTTTTTCTTTTTTCTTTTTCTTT
>VZSE01004958.1:1211176-1248652 GCA_013398275.1 Promerops cafer | reverse complement strand
CTTCCTTCCTTCCTTCCTTTCCTTTTTTCCCTTCTCTTATGTCTTTCCCTTTCTCTCCTTCTTTCTCTTTTTCCATTTCTTCTTTCTCTCTCTTACCCTCTACCATTTTCTCTCTACCATTTTCTCTCCTTATTTCTCTCACTATTTCCACTTTCTTGCCCTGCTCCCCTGAATCCCCACTCTACTGCAACTTAGTCGTTCTTTGCATTAGTTTGAAGAATATGCAGTATTTCTCCCTGGAGTTTCTCCAATAATAATTTTTTGTTTTCTGCTTCTACAAAAGACAGATCTGTGCTCTCTGACCAGATGGAAATAGTCTTGGGAACTAACCTTGTGTATGTAAATAGAGAAGGTGAATGTTGTTACAAGGATGCATACATTTTCACTTAAAATGGTCTTAAGAAAAGAATGTTGTTCTACAGTGGCTGTCTCCTGACCTGCAGATACTGAGGTATGTTGTTGGTGAGCTATACACTAATGAAGTTCAGAGCGCCAATTACCGACTTGTTAATTTCTCCTTTAATGATGAGAAAATGTGTCTCATGTGAGGAGTTTGCAGGTTAGCACATGACAAACCTAGTCATGTATTTTGTTACTGAACATTGTTTCCAGCAAAGTACTTACTCTCAAAATATGCTAATAAATTTTAAATTACCATCAAAATGGAGATGCTTATTTTAAAATTGCAGGATGGGTTTATATTAACAATATCAAAATATCTCTCTAGAGAAATGTGTATCATTTTTCTAAAGGAACTTTTATTAATTTGCTTAGATTTCATATCCATTCTTTTTACTCTGGGAGCACTTGCCATAACTTAAAATGCAAATATTAAAAATTCTCTTTATTTTGGTGGAGTTACAGATTTGTCAAAGTGTCTACATTTCTAGAACCCCTAAAGCCAAACCATACAAATCAGAAGGAAATAGTTTCAATTTTCAGTCAGATTGCAATCCTCTTCTTTCTTCAAACATTACAAAGATATATTTTCTGAGAATCTCACCCTAAAGACAATTAAAATATCTGTTAGGAAGAAGGAAAATACAAATAATATATGGAGAAGTAACACCTATGGTAATATCACTTGCAGAGAAGGGATGCTGTGTTTGTGTCCAGCAATATACTGCTGCTGGAAATCTAGCCCAGTCTGTCATTTTGACTGACCTTACAAATGTGTAGAGGTGCAACAAGAACATGATAAGAGAAGAATTTGCTTTTGCCACATGAGGATAAGTTGGTTAGTTTTTTGGAATAAAAGATCTTGAATTTCTTTCCTTTGGATAGAATTCATTTGAACTGACTTGTGTCTGACAATCAAAAACCTAAGTCTGAGGCAATCACTTCCCTTTGTAATCAATAATGAGAAGTTCACACATCTGGAGAATGATTTATCTACCTTATCTAAATCAACCTTAAAGTTGGAAGCATTAACCCTGGTGGAGATACTTGTTTGCTTGAAGTGAAAAAAAAAAGGTAAATTTATTTGAACCTACTTGTTTAAATTACAGTTAAAGGCATCTATGGTGCACAAAATGCCCAAGTGCATATAGTCATGATTTCCAGCTAAGAGGTACAAATACTTTTTACCTTCACCCATCGGTTCAAAACTAGTTTCCCTAAATTGTCAAACTGATTCACTGGGTTTAAAAATAAATTACTGGCCGATAATCTCAGCCTTTCAGATTAAAATTTTTTGGTTCTCTAGTTCAAAGACATTAGATTTCAGGTGAAAATAAATTGCTTCCTTTGATACTTGAATTACTAGATACCCAAATTATTTCTGTGTAAAAATGGGCATATTCCTAAGAAAGCAGGCTCTACCCATGTCTTTTTAAGTCTTGCATCTTTTTGCCGGATTCAATTGATTGACCAGTCTTCAAAGATGACTGACAGAAGTAGCACCAGTGGTTATATCATCAACCTTAAGTTTAACAGGTGGTTGGAATAGACTGTGATGATGTGTTTGCTAGAGCTTTACTTGAAGATTCACAGAAAGTTGGCACACATACAAAAGGAATATTCAGCTGTTTAAAATAATTCTGTAATATGGAAAGATATATGTATGGCAATACTTGTATTCATAACTTACAGATCATAATTACAGACACCTCTAGGTTTGAAGAGACAGAGAATTATTCTGAACTGTCTTACTCTTTGTATAGTCTAATACTTTGCATGATTTAAAGCTTTGCAGTCATAACAAAAAGGACTTAAAACAGAGCTTTTTATTGTAGTATTGATAGTGTTACCTGACTGAGGCGGTGGGTCCCCCTCCCCATGGTTCACCCCTGCCACCGCTGGGTTTTCCCCTCCCTGGTCCTGCTGCCAGTTACCCCCTGGACACACCTGTTACCTCATATACACAGTGTCAATCTCACCTGGTTCCTACCCCTAGTTCCAGAGAATTCCCTGTGCCTCGGTGTCCCGTTGGTACAAGTGACCCTTTCCACTCCCCATGCCCTTCCTATAGGGTGCTAGATTATGGGTCTCACCTTTCTCCCTCCCCACTGTGACCTGATTGGTAAAGAATTGTAACTCCCCCCGGGTTTAAATGTAAGAGCAGGCTTTGCTCCCTCCTTGTTCATCCCCTGGCTTGGGACAATAAACCTGAGAAACTGGACAGGAGGGAGCCTTCTCTTAAGTTCTTGCCTCGAAACCTCGGCACCACAACATCTACAGCCTTAGAGGAACAGCTCTGAACTGCACCGGTTCCCGAGACTGCTGGCAGCCTCGGGAAGGGCATCTTGGCACCAAGCTGGTAGCAGAGCTAGCTGGGATTCTACTGGCACACTGTCACCTGACAAAAGCTAAAATTATTAGATCTGGTCCCAATTGTAGAGAATCAGCCAAATGTCTAATAACCCATACAGTGTACCTCCAAAATTAGGGGAAACACCTCAGCTGTAACTCATGAATATTAATTTATTGAAATGATACGGATATCTGAAAAGAAGATTATTCTAAAAGACAAGGGTTCAGTTCATGATTGGAGCAGCAGTTCAAGTTCACATTTTCTGAAGTTTATTAGATTTAGTCAGTGAAAAGCTTTTAACAAAGAACTCTCTTGGTTAATTCAATATTTTGCCTTTTCATAGATTATACATTATGATCTCAATTGCTTTCAATTTACCTATAAAAATGCAATCCAGTACATCTGCTATTTTGCTACAATTAAGCAACAATTAAAACAAACTTTTTTTTTCTTTCTTTTTACAATTAAAACAAACACAAATAGAAAAGAAACCATACTTACCATATGGACATTTTAGATTCTGGCTCTTGTGTGATTGTGTGTATTGTGTATTGTAGAAGTTATTCTTGTAGATCCCTTGTATCATCTAAAAATGTCTGAACATAATCATCAGTCTAGATGCGACTCAGAGCAACCATAAGACTGTTCCATATGGTTTTGTCCCACAGAAGCCATCTTCTAACTGGGCTAACTGGAACACCAGAGATGTAAATACAGAAAGTGTCTACATGGTGTTCATCTGTACAACAGGAAGATTTCCTGAGGCTGGGAAGTATTCAGTAATACATTATCTTTTTTGACTCTTTTGTATAGAAGCCTGTAGTGAGACTGCTCAAAAGAGCCCATGAAACTATAATGTTTTGGGAATAGTCTGTGTACTTTTCAGACGTGTAGTCAAAGGCCTAAGACAAACTTTTTGATAGATGCATTTCCAATGGATATCTGCTCAATATTTTACAGGTTTTCTTTTGGCTGGTCTTTTTTTTTTTTCTTTCAGGCGGGAGAGTTATATTCTCATATTTTGTAGAAAACATGTAAAATCTGTTTTTACAGTGGTACTGCAATTCATCAATCTACACAAGCACTAAAAAAGTTTCCTGCTCTGAGGAACATATAGGTGAATACAAAAAAAAACAAAAACCAAAAACTGGAAAAGATGGCACCAATAGCACAAGAATTCTCTACTATTTTTGGAAAATAAAATGCAGAAGGAAAGAACTATAGATGATTCCTTAATCTTGTTCTTTTTTTAAGCTAATATGAACTTCATTTTACCCAAAATGGCAAATATAATGTAAATAAAGAAAAATGCACTGTCAATGTCATAAGAAGTCAACGTTCCTAAAAAAAGGAACAGACAATTTTTATATAATTCAAGCTCATGAAATCAAATCATTACTGGACAAGTTCATAAACTACAAAATATTTCATGACAATATGCATTTCTTTAATAGGAGGGCTTTTTTTTGGCAACCAGTCACTTTTCAGGGAGCTGGTAACTTTGAATTGTTTAAAAACCCCATTCTTCCCCACAAAAATGTGACTCTGAGCACTGAACTGTGAAAGCTCTGTGTGTTACCATGGCTTGGCACCCACGGAGCTTAATGCTGGTTCAACACAAGAGCAATATTTTTGAAGTGTTATTCATACAGGATGTCTCATGATACTTTAAAATAAATAACAAAAACAAGAGTCTAAACACACTCTGGCAAAAGTCCATCCAAAAGTATTGGATTTCAATCTATCCATATCATAAGGCAGAGGCTCAGGTTTTTTGTTGATGAAAAGCTTTGATTCTGGAAGTGTGGAAGTGCATAATGGGGAAGAAAATTTTATTCCTCTCAATTTATTTTAAAAATAAGAAATTGGACATTCCACAGACTTTGTACTTTGTGATGTCTGAGAAAGACAATGGAGAATTATGAATTCATGGATACTGAAAAAATACAAAGCCCTTAGACAATGCAGGGGGAAAGATACATAAACTGGAAATGCTTCAGGCAACCATGGAGAAAACTCCAGTCCTGAAGCAATATGCTGAATATTTTCAGTCTTAGTAAAAAAACTTCATAATAGCAATTTGTATTCAGTGAAAAAAAAATGCATTGGTCTTCTTATAAGTCTACAAAAAGAGAGAGAAAAAAACCTGCTCAATATCACTGAGCCTGATGTTTTAAACCTGCAAATGTAAAAGAAAGGAGTGGGCAGCAGTGAAAAGGGAAGCCTATTTTTTGAAGGTACTTAAAGGAGGACTATTGTGCCTCGATCCTTTAAATTCATCCTCGATCCTTTAAAAATGATAGAAAAAAATTCTGCTAGAATCAACTAAATTGAAAGTTAAAGGAAAAATATATATTTACAATGGCTTAAGATTTGTGCTATAACAAAAGAAGAAAAAATATAATCCTGTAAACTCACCACAAAATGAATTCCTGAATCTGTATAGGTTAGACACAAATGACATATTTGTGTCTGACTGCATGCTTCAGTCAAATTGAAAATTTTCACTGGTGCTGAATTCGTGGGACCAGATTTTCTGCTGTTGTCAGTGATTGCAATTTTACTGAAAACAAGATTGTTTTGCGCATCAGATTAACTCAGAAGCCATTCCTAGTAGCTTTTGCTTTTCTTTAGCATAGCATACATATATTTTCCTGTTGTGCGATGTGATCAGGTTGTTTGCAAGCTGGAGATGGAATGATGTTTGTTTGGGTAATTCCCAGCTAAAGTGTGATCCCCTGGGGAATCACAGCCAAGAGTCATAATTTAGAGCAATACCAAAATTGTGCAAATTCATTCAAGTGCAAGAACACAGAGTTTTAAATAGCAAAAAACGTAATCAGCCTCTTGGTATATATGTTTCCAAGACACCACACACACAGAACTGTGAAGAACATTCTCCCAATTGCTTTAGTTATGTAAAACACAATCGTCAATACCTTATTTTTCTTCACAGAAAATAAAGACTAGAGCCCTTTAATTTGAAAGAAGATAATTTGTTTCATATACTGTGATGTAGATAACCTTCATTGACCTTGGATCTCTTAAATGCATGCTTAATAAGTGAACATCTAATTGATTAATGAGATTAAGTTTAGCAAGCAAAAACAAAATCACCTTTTGAAAGGCAGCAAAAATAGCATAACAATATAAAACAAGGTTATCTTATTCTTATTTAGTCTTCTTCATTGTTCATTGTGTTAAGTCAATATATCTGTTAGAGGGACATGTAATTCCTAGTGCATCCACCTCCCAGTGACCTATTCTTATCCTACAATCCTTGTTCCTCATTCCATTCTGCTGGAATTCTCTCATGTATCATTGCCCCAATAAAACCCACAAAAGCTAGGTCAGGAACAGTTTTAAATTATTTTCAGTTCTAATGAAGAAGAGAATAAACAACACTCTGGGGACTGAGAAACACTGTAACAAAAAATTGAGGTCAATGAGTTCCTAAATTTCTATGGACCTAGACAACAACACTAAGTGACAAAGTACTTGCTTTATACAGAATTTGTATAGGCAGAATTCCTTCCTCTCTTTTGTCATAACACATTTCATAAGGGCATTAAGAGCTTTTTGTGGTCAGCAAATATCATTAGGAGAAGGAATTGGTGTCCATGAAACAATTTCTAGAGATGGTGGATTTTTGTGGGTGAAGATGTACATAAATGAAGCATTAAACTGAAAATGCAAATTTATATATGGATTTGTATATTTGGACTATTGCACTGAAAGGACACTATAGTTCAACCTATTTTAAAACCTGAGCAACCAAATAAAGGTTAGGATTTTTGGGGTGATACTGATTTTTGGTAATTTTTTTTTTTTATAATGTTGTTTATACATAACATACAGTAGTGATCAAAATTCCAGCAGTGTCACTACCTCTTGAGTGACAATTTTATTTCTAAATAGGCTACACAGAGTCTGGTGAGTTGTTAATGAACAAATGAATTCAGTGGTTGTGGTTTGAAATTGACAGAGAAATACAGTGAGATTATCGGCTCACTGGTATCTGATGATATCTGTTGAATGTTACTTTAGAAAACAGTAGTATCCACTTCTGAAACATGATGGTTCTGCTAGTTGGCACCGCATATTATAGCATCATAGAATCATCAAGGCTGGAAGAGACCTTTAAGATCATCAAGTCCAGCCACAGACAAGATCTTTGCTCTTCTCACGTAGGGAGCTATCAAGCATTGCTCTTCAAGAAGACACTCTCCTACAGCCCATGCAGAAGACCACTGTGAGGCAGCTGCTCCCCTGCAGCCCATGGAGGACCACAGTGGAGCAGAGATCCATATTCAGCCCATAAGAAACCCCAGGCAAGAGCAGGTGGATATGTGCTAAAAGAAGCTGCAACCTGTGGAAAGCTCACGCCAGTAGAGGATCCTGTCAGGAGCAGCTGCCCATGAAGACAATCGGACACCTCAGGGATTAGGACATCTGTTCCTCCATTGTGTTTCTACTGCTTAGTAGAGGAGTCCAACTTCAGTATTTTTTATATCTTAAATATCAATATTTAAAATATGTAAGTATTAAATTAATCAGTCATTCGCTATCATCTGCTGTTTCACTGTATAAAAAAGAAGATAAACAACAACTAGTACTATCATATTATACATGGGATGAAACAGTAGATCAGACCACTATTTACTCAGTGAATGATATGTTTCTGAAGACATACCATTTTTAAGGAAGTTACTTCTGAATTTGTTCACATTGACATTGTAACCTTTATGAATGGTTGGCTCTTTGTGTTAATGATATAGGAAATTAACAGATACAATACAGAGGTGATGAGGGGTGCTACTTTGGATGGCTGCTCTTTTAATGGTTTGATCCAAAATCCATTAGTGTCAGTTCATGCTCAAAGGTCAACATGCTCCAAAAGGTTTGCAAGAGTAGACGGAATTGCTGGAGCAGATTTCAGGATATTATGAAGACTTTTAAGAATTCCTGGTAAAAAAATCTATAAAATTTTATCAAAAGCCTTATATGACATTGATAACTATTATCTACAAAAACATATCTAAGGTTTCTGCATTTCTGCTTCAAAATAATATCAGAGATTTTTTACAAAATGCTTAGGAAAAAGTGATTTTTTTTTTTTTTCCTTAAAGCAATATAGCAATATTTTTAAAATTAATAAAATTGCAGTAAAAAAACATTAATATTTACAATAAATGTGTCAACCAACTGAAATAAAATATCACATTATATGTTTATTTTCTAAATTTTAATGTATGAATTTTACTTCAATTTCTGATATAAATCTGTTCCCATGAACAATAAAATGAGGACTAGATAAATGAAGGCAAATATAACAAGTGCTATCTACTGAAAATTATATTTATGCAAGATTTCTGCCCCCCCCCACCATGTGGTTTGTTGCTTTATTTAGCTATTTATATATGCATTTATTTATGTATTTATTTGAAATTTTAAGTTCTGACATCCAAATATGCAAACTAATCTATACAATTTGCCATTGGAACGGCAAGGAGCATGTGTAGTATGAGTGTTTGTATGTGACCACAGAGGAATAGGGATACACAAAAGCGTCTAGCTAAATTGTTAATTGTGGAAGCCTAAACTGATTTTTGTTTAAATCCCTTTGGTTAGGTTTGATTGGACACACAAATTGCATGCTATGTGATTTGATCTTCACTGGCTGACTGCAGTTTTTTATAATTAAATTTTCAGTGTACATGATTTTTAAAATGAGCTTGCCATGACTGTGCTTAATATTTATTTGAAAATGGGTGTTTCTGGGAAAATACCACTGATGAATTTCTTTAAAAGGGGGGAAATCTTAATAAAGAGAATAAAATTCTGGTTTTATGGTTTTCCCTTGAATATTCATAGTCTATGTTTTTGAGGTATTTATAACTGCCTCAAATCCTTATTTGTTTGAGCTAGACAAGCAAGAGACTAGAACATGATACTGGGCATCTATGAAAGCACAGGAAATATGCACAATTCATCAGTCTATTTAGGACTAGGAAGCTTCTCAGACTGTAATATAATAGCAAAACTTGCCAGAAGAGAGCAGAAATTGATCTGAAGTCCTTTTGGCTTTAACAGACTAAATATGCTCATTGAAGTCATTTCAGTATTCAAAAGGAACACAGTTTAAGGAAAATTGTACTGTTTCTTAAAGATTGTTTAAGATCATTACTTTACATTTTCTGGCTTAGTGAAAATGTCTGGATACTAAATGTGTTAATGATCTTCCTTAAGTTTATATAAATACATAAGTCAAAGTATAACTATACTTCTTGCTTTACCATGAAGTAGGTTTTTTTTTTCTCAAAAGCCAATTATATTTGTGGTGGCTTATCACAGCAATTATATGAAGCAGCAGGCCAGTCAATAATGACTTTTTTGTTAGGGGAGTGCTAAGAACACTTCCAACAGAGCTCCATTACCTGGATTACAATCACAGTTTTAAATTAGGTACCAATGCAAGTAATTTAGTTTTGTTTTTGTACTTAATTGGTCATTAACTTGTTCATGCCAATAATTCTATTTCTATGCCACTCAGTCGTTAAATACTCCCTGCATCTATCCAGGAGCATTCCCTCCTGCAGAAGAAATAGGAATTTGCTAAAAAACATTTCTGTCTGTATGCCACCTTTATCTCTTCATGAAGAAATTTGAATGATAAAACATTTCTTTTTCCACCACAGTACCCATGAGGTCATGAGGTCAATAACATAAGTCAATAGGAGCCTGCTAATTGCTATTTTGGATCAAGAAGTATTTGTGTGTTTTCCAGTATCTTGTTGCTGCTGTGGACTAGAACCACATGCTAATAAAGAAGCTGAAAGGAACCATTCTGCAGTAATTTTTCTGAGAGGGCAGATTTCTTCATATTCTTTATGACCATACTTTGTTTTATGTCCTGAAATAAGATCGTTTGTAACTTTTTGTTTTAAAGAAATAATTCTAATTCCATGCAAATGTAAATGCTCTCATTATCCATATAAATGTTTAATCCTTTTTAAAATTCTGCTAATCTTTTAGGCCTCAGTGATATTTTTGTGGCAATGAGCTCTCTAGGTTAATTATGCATGTGCAACAAAGTATATCCTTTTATCAGTTTTAAATTTAAATCCTGCCTATTTACTGCTACACATAGGAACTTTATAAATCTATATTGTGCAATTTTCTGCTCCAGGCATTTTCCTCAAGTGAGTGTATGCATGAATATAATGCCTGGAGGATGCCTTAATAGACTCTTCCCATCTCTAACTCCTCTCATCAGAGTGTTTTGCCAGGAAACTAATTTTTGGATCAGTGGATTTGGTTTAGAGCTGTGTTGAAGGTAGAAAGTTAAGTGCAGACTCCTCCAAACATCTTAGGAAGCAAGTCAAAATGAATGAACTTTCTGTAGTAAAAACGAAACAGATTTTTGAAGCCATACCCAGAATAGGCAATAACCAAGGATAAATAATGAAGAAAAACGTTATGTGAATATGCACATAACCCACAAATTAGTGTGGTTTTCTTTCCCTCCATAGTGACTGGACTACAAATAATTTTTTAATCTAATCTAGCCTTTGAGCTAGGAAAGCTAGGTCAATTAGTTCAGGCAGTAAGTTCTAACAGTGTTTACATCCAGAGGTCCAGCTGCTCCTCCCCAAGAGATATCTCTTACATTTGTTAAATTTTAAATTAAAGTTCAGTTATATTCAGATATATGCCGTGTCCAAAGACCAAGGGGATTTGTGCAAAAAGGTTTTATATAAGAGACACTGTTTTGAAGGATTATTAAACAACCGATTAAAATTAATGTTGTGAGCTCCTCTTGCTGACTTTTTAACATCAGCCAAATAACATTTGAATGATTAAGTGATTCTTTATTTCTGCAGAATTCTCATTGATTTAAGGGTTTCTTACATAATGACTTTGCAAGCTTATTTTCATTCACCCCAGTTCAAAGGAAAAGATGAGGAAGAAGAAAAAGATGAAGGGAGATTATTCATAAGAATAGAGCAGCCAACTCTTGCGATAACAGAAAGATGAAAGCAAGATATTCAGGTACTGGAGTCTGAGAAGCAAGAAGAATGATAGCAGTTAGCAGGCCCATTCCATTAATAAGCCATGCAAAATCACTTGACCCAGTTTCTTGGAAGATAGAACAAGATGTACAAGCCCGGAATCAATCAAATGTCTTACTTGGGATCAAGTCCTGAGAAGTAAATGGACTCCTACACAACTGTGGTGCCTTGACCTGGATGCCGGGTGGCCACCAAGACAGTAGATAGCTTCCCTCCTCAGTAGTATGGTGGGGAGAGAAAAGAAGATGGACAAAAAGCCTTCTGAGTCAAGACACAGGCAGTTTAATAAATTAAAACCAAAGTCTGTGCAAAAAAAGACAAAGAAGACAGAAGTTTCATTCTCTATTTCCCAGGACTTTCATACATATAGTGGCTGCTCTGGAAGACAGAGTAATAATTAATTCCCTTCCCTGCTTCCTTCTCCTTTCTCTGAGCTTTTTTTTTTTTTTTTTTTTTTTTTTTTTTNTTTTTTTTTTTTTTTTTTTTTTTTTTTTTCTGAACAGACATCATAGAGTGGGGAATATCCATTTGGTCAGTTTGGGTCAGCTGTCCTGATTATGTCCCCTCCTAAGATATTTCCCACCCTCAGCCTACTGGGGGTGGAACATTGGAGAGATAGAACTGATACTGTGCCAGCCCTATTCAGCAGTAGACAAACACCAGTGTATGGCCAACACCTTTCTACCTACCAGTAAAAAGCACAACACTCTGAGAGCTGCTCAGAGTGATCAGACATCTCAGACAGACCCAATACAGCAACATTTCAAGTCTGGCTATAGAAGGAGTAGGATTTGTCAAGTGAAGAGGTGCTTTTGTTCTGCAGTTCAAGGACCTGAAATGTTCATTTATATTGGTCTAAGGGAAATGTAAGTTTAAGGCTTTCTCTGTTTTTTAATTTTAGTAACATAGGAAGATTTATAGATTTTTAATCAATATGACTGGCAGTTGTTTGTTTAAGGTGGTGACTTAGAAATACCCAAAGACTGTCTTAGAAAGGTGGTCTGGAGCTGAATGGAACATGGAAGGCTGGAATTCATAGGGACCACTAAGGACTGTGTAACTGTTAAGTGTTTGGTAAAGAAAAAAGACCCAAACCACAAAAACCGGTCCTTTATCTGTGGTGAATCTGGAGATTCAAAAAGTGTGCTTACATAATTAAGCAGTGCTGGAAATACCTGAGAAATCATGAGTAAGATTTTATGAATATGATATATTCATAGATTTTATATATTTTATTTATATTCATAGATTTTTCTTCACTGCGAAGAAAGACAATACCACCATTGCTAGGATCCTTAGGAGTGATAATAAGACAGAGAAGGTGGTTGGCAGTGGTCAGCAAGAAAGCTTCATTTTTTGTTAATGTAAGTTCAGAAAAGTGAAAGGAAGAACTTGCAATGCTAATATATACTCTATAAAGGCATAGTGGAATGGCAACAGAAGCCTAGAACAACAGTCAGGACTGCATGTATGAAAGGCATTATCTCATCAGACAGACAGAAATAAAAGAAAAATAATGAGAAGTATCACCCTATAAATGAAATCACCAAATACTTATACAAAGAAAGCAAAGGTATCAGTAAAACTTAAGGAGTCAAAGATAATGTTGGAGAAATACCATAAAAACTATTCTTCTGGAGGCAGAAAAGTCAATTGTCTGTAAATGTTTCATGTGATGCCCTTGTCAATATTTAAAAAAAAAAGAAAAGAAAATCCATTAAAAATCAATTATAAAACCCAGACCACAAAACTGTGCATGTTTCCAGAAAAATGTCATTCAAACCTTATATATATATTATCTATAAATTAGAACTATTAAAGTATTAAAGGAATTAATAGTATATCATATGTTGAAAAGGTAGAAAACTGGAGGTTTAGTTCACCAATATTTGATGGGGAAACAGGGCAGTTTTCAATAGGTATATAGAGATAAAATGAGGGAAATACCAATTAGTCTACAAGAAAATTCTAGAACAAGAATTAAATGGGATGGAATATCAATTGATATATTTAATATAAAAATAACGTTATGTCATAAAGTCGTTTCACCAGTGTGAGCAATTATTGCTATGGTTATAATGCAAAATAAACCATTCGACTTGGCTTAAATATTTGGGAGTTTGATTATGTTAGGTGATTCTTCCTTAAGAAATGTGGAGGCTTAATGAGGTGGGAAGTGTTAAGAAATATTATTTGTTCAGAGACCAAGTTGGTGAGAAAATAAAAGCACAAAAATGGCCAAGCTGATAATGAACAAAATCAGTAGCCTAAAAACCTGTTGTCAGTCATCAGAAATTATATTCAAAGTAATAGAAGAAAGGTCAAGAATACAGAAATAAATGTAGTTTTGCAGGATACATGTAAAACAGTTTTACTAAGTAATTTACATGATAATTGTGCGCAGGCAATTGACTCCAGTCAATGACTCCATTCCAATTCACCAACTGCACTTGGCTTACTTTAATGCCTAAAAATACTTCAGAGAAGACTCAGTCACAAGAAAGGAAGGGAATCGGATGAGTAAGGGTAAAATCCAGACAGTTTTTTTAAATCATTAATCCAAACATTTCAAGACTATTCAAAATTTATGTGTTGGACATGCAATTTTGTCTGAAAAACTCCAGGTATATGAAGAAAAAGCATCCGAGATTCATTTGTGTGGGTTTTAGTTCTTCTTACTTGAGCTAAAATTTTGCTATTTTTAACTCGTGGTGCACAACATAACTTGAAAAATAATGAATTTAAGGACACATGTTTCAGTTAGAGATAAAAAAGGCAAGGGAAAAACAAACATTGTCCTTGCCCTTGGGGCAAGCTGGAACAGGACTTTGTGTGTGGTGAGCTGTACATATTGATTTTGTTGAATGGATGTTGCCTGGTATTCCAAAATAATAGTGGTGCCTTTATTCTGCCAAAGGAGGAAACTACAAGTAAGGAGGGAACATATTTCTAACAGGAAGTTAGTCAGTTGTCTCAGAGCCACAGCTCTGGGTTCCAGGGACATGCTAACCATTTCAGGACAGAGATCATTGTGCAATAGCTACCTTCCCTTATCCAGATGCGTACAGTATGTGAGGTTACATGGGCAGCAAAAGGAGTGTCCACCTTTAAACTGGGGAGATGATAGATAGTGGGCATGCTGCAGAACATCTGTGAAAGAGAAAACAGGTAGATAAATATCTTATTTTCCAATTTTTTGCCGAGGGAAGAGAGAGTAAGGACATGGAGCAAGAGGGGGCTGAGGAGCTAAACATCAGTATGATGAACTACCACTATCTTTCTACCATTTTCAAGAGCTGACTGCATCTCATTAAGCTATCATTCTTTTTTGAGTGTTGGTTTATTTTAGGTGATGCAATAGACAATATTTTCCTATATTCAAATACTGAATTATTATTTCTCAAATTTAACAAGATCATCAAAAGTGATCCAAGCATAGCATAATCTATTTGTTGAATATTTTCAAATCAAAATAAATTAATTGCAGCAACCACTGCCCTTAAATTTACAGTATTTTTGACTTTACTAAGAAAGGGGGGAAGAGTCAGTCAAATAACTGATGTCCATTATTTTTTTTTCTTTTTTTAACTTGAAAAACTGAATAATGGATGCTGTTCTGGGGACTATTTTTCATAACTAGCATCTTACAAGAAAAAGCAGGTTTTTCAAGCAATCCTCAAGGGAAAATTGAATTCTGTGGACAAACTTGCATATTTTGTGAAAATTGCAATCCAACTTTTAACCAAGTTAAATCCATTGATTTTAGAAACTCCCTTAACGTTTGTGAACTCCTGTAACCACTAAATAGCATTAGTGCCTAACAGTCAAAGAATAGTGTTTCTCTGTCAGAGAAACATGTGAAAAGAGTAGATTTAAAATAAAAGGCTCAAGACAGAAGATTGTGCAAGATTTTTGTCAAGATTTTGCTGTTCTTTCAGAAATGTGTGACTCCTAGGCTAGGGTTTGATACTGCTTCTTGGAATTCCTCTTCTGACACTATCAGAGATATCTCCAGCAGTGTGACAGGAATTAGATATTAAATGTCTCAAAATGTTTGTGCAAATGTGAATCAGCTGAAAGGAGGACAAAATAGTTCACCTCAATCCTCTAAATACATTGAACCCATTTGCACACGTATAAACTAAGGAAACTGGTTATGTTATTTGAATGTCGACTCTTTTTTTTTTTTTTTTTTCTTTTCTTATCTCATAGTATTTTTTTCCTAAAAAACTTAGGATAAACTTGAAATGTCAGCAGCTATTATTATATTAATTCTCTGGGAACACATCATCATAGTTTCAGCTGGTGTGGATCTGCTGAAGCCAGTAGAGCTTTTATTATTGTTTATCGTTGTCAGTGCAGAACAGCTGAGGCTATGTAAGAGGTGGACTAATTGCCACTTAGGGGTATGTCAGGAGAGAACTGGGACCATACAGCCAATCCATCTGTCACAGAGCACTTGAGCAAAGGTTAAACTTATGGTTCAACAACCTCTAGTTTGTACGAGCAGAAACCTGTACTGGCGTAAATGTTGAATTCTACTTTTTTGTGTATGTAAGGTAATTATACAGAATCCAAGTACACCTCAGATTGATTGCACAGTTTATTTAGGGTCTCCAAAAAGAAGCACACATCTTAATATGAACAATGAAATTATTTAAATCAGTGAACAAAATCAAAGACTCAGCTCTTGAAAATAAGCTATACACCTAATAGCACTTTGGGGTGATTTGCCATATCATAGTTCAAAGAATATAAAGAAAGATGCATGTTGTAACATCTAGACTATTAATGAAAACAGCAACTGATTATCTTGATGCCATTGCTTTTCCTTTTTATTTAATTTTCCATCACTATATGTTATTCTAACTTTCTCCGAGTTTTGAACCCAATTGGATTAAGTTTTTAGATAAAAAATTCCGTTCTTTACAGAAAAATAAAAATATTTGAGAATATTTATCTTTGTGTATATTATATCTTCCATATATTCTGTACCTATAATTACAGTTTTGAAAAGCTAACCTTTTTAATAATAAATACAGTATGTCAAGGAAATGGCATATGATTCAGCTTAAAGATAATGAATAATTATGAATGATACTAATGATCCCTTAATGTTAATGTCATACTGCTAATTTAATATGGCAATTAATTTTGCACATGAAACACATGCAGGTGCTTTGAATAATTTTTTAAAAATCTTAATTTCCTAACTCTCTTGATAGTTTTGCAAATTTAAAATTAATATTGAGTAACTTTCATAGTAATTTTTAGTTTAATATATTATCACCATAACAACCACTTAACTATTTATGGCTCTATACATTAATTATATTTAGGATGATTTCTGTGGGTAAACTTACTCCAGTGATGGTCTTAAATTAACGACATCATAACGTGGCTCATTTCCTACATAAATTATGTGTCATGATTTGCTTTGTTTGTGAGAATATTGACTTTGAGGACTTGGCAAACATCTTGAGGACCCATCACCAGTGTCATTTTCAAATTGAATGAGTACTGATAGATAAACTGCTTTATGTGGCAATGTATCTCATGCTGCAGTTCCATGGACAGTATTATGCTCTTGCTCAAAGCAAGGTCAAATAGGCTATTGTCTGTACCTGAGATTCATAGCAGGTGTGTAAAATACTATCATTCTTTAGGCCATCTAAAGAAAAAGAAGTTTACAACACTTTAACTGAACTTAGAAAAAGTAATTGTTGCATAAGCTAGTCAGATAGCATCTACCACTGTTTTATTCAAAAGGATAGACAAAGATCTCTATGCATTTACTGTCACGTGTTCAACAGCAGTAACTGTGTGGTATTTGATCAAATAAAGTGTGCCTATTGCTGCACTACATAATGGAAGGTAGATATGCCCCACTTGCACATACTCATAGTCCTTTGGGGTAATATTGCTGCACAGATATTAACAAGGAACAATATTGTCTTCAGAGATGAGATTCCTTTTCCAGCTGGGTTGGCATTGTACCTATCCACTATACCCATACCAGCATTAGATAGTTTAGACTAGATAGTTATCTAGATTAAGATAGATAAAAAAACTTTGTACATTCATGGTGGATTAAGAGTCTCTTTGCCCTTCGTTGTATATACTTTGTTGTTCAGTAGTCATCAATTTGCTCACCTGTCTTTGTGAATATACTTTGTCCAAAACCTGCTGTGACATTTCATTTGTGCCAATCTTCTAAATCCTTTCTACATCACCTCAACAAAACCTTTTAGTATAGTTGAACTGATACTAACAAGATTTGTAAAGTACTATACTAAGTCTCTAAGAACAGGAATAGATTTCTCTCCGTTATAAAATATCCCTTCCTCTTACCCCCTTCATTATATCTCATCTTGGCCTTCTTTTTCTGGTAGCAAGAAAAGCTAGGTTAATTTTGTCTTGTTTCCCCAGAAATTGTCCCTTAACCTACACAGGTGTCTATAACATATTATATTAATTTTTCTCCCAAGTGCATATTCTTTATCTTCACTGACTGTAGGGGATATACATGATTTACCAACACTATTTTTGATATCTAAAGTTATCTAGGAAAATTTCAATCATGTTATTGATCTTGCCACTATGGTGCATCTATCTGAGAATTCATAAGATATTGTCCATGAATATATTTATTGATTTTAATACATTAATGCTATTTATTATAACATTTATTAAATGTCATGACATTGATTTCAACTTTGTACTGTAAAGGATCAGGCTATGTTTTAGAATCTTTAATAGATAAATTGATCCTAAAAAGAGCAATGATCTTAGTCATCCTTGTGCCTTGGATATCTTTAAAAAGAGATTCCTTAACTGACAGAAAGAAGCAGAAGAATTGAATTCCATTTTACCTTATTTATGTTCAACAGCTTGATTATAGGCTTAAAATCAAAGGGAGACTTGAATGTGGTTTTCATATTTATTTTTGTGCTTGACTTTGAATTTTGTTATAGAAGTCACTGTGAAAGAAGCAGTAGGGAATATCACAAGGAAAAGCTAAAGTTACTCTCCTGACTCTAAAATATTCAAACAACCTGAGGCTGTAAACTTTTTTCTTTTTCTAATGTGAAAGAACAATTATGCAATGCTGTTGTAGCATAGACTTTATCAAAAATGTATTCAAAATAAAGTATCTGAATGCTGTCCCCAAGTGTTAAAAAACAGCTTAAAATCTTACGAGATTTTGGATGATGCAAGGTAATTCTTTATTTTTTAGATTGTAAAATTTCTTCATTTTTGAGCCTGAATTTTCATGGTGATATTTTCATTTTGCATAGATATGAAAAATCTCATACATATGAAGTCATTAAATAATTTCCCATAGCATAGAGACTATCATTTAACGTACTGAACTTCAAGTAAATGGCTTAAGAAAAAAGATTTTCAACAAGGCTGACACAGTTTTGTCTTCAAGCTTAATTATTGGCCTACTACATATTAAGAACAACATAATTATGAGTTGCAGATCGTGCGCTCACATCATAATGTCTAACACTGAGACATCATCTGCATTGCATGTGGTACTAGCTTTTGCATTTTATCTATAAAAGCTAAAGGAGAATCAAAATGCAAAAAAGGAAAGGAAGCCCACATCTCTGGACTTGGAGCAGTAGTGTTTTGTCATGCCATATGCAAGCAATCAAGCACTCAGTACAATGAAAAGAAAGTTTGTGGAAGACCTTACTCCCCATCAAAGTTTGATTTAAATACAGGTTTATGACTTTCTTCATGAAAATGAGGAAATAAAAGGTAAATTGAGGCATTTAAATCTTGTACAAGTATAATGTTAATCATTGTTTAGTCTTGTTTTTGACAGGAACATGCATGTTTAGATAACATAGGTCTGTGATAAACTTAGAGAGACCCCACTGGACATGCTTGAGATTCCTGCCCTTCTGGGTGAAAGATTAAAGTACAGTGGTAAACCCCTCCTGGCTGAATCCCTGAAGTACAGATGAAGAGAGCAGGTCTGATGATCCTCTAACATGGACTGAGTTCTGCAGTGCCTGCATTGTATTTTTGTGTTTCTGCTTGGCATCCAATGGTTGTCAAGGTTACAAAAATAAATTTACTCCTTGCATTTAATTTGTGGTTTTGTGGTTGTTTCTGTGTCCTGCCTGACACGGGAGTGTCTCAAATCCCTTTTCCTGCTATGAGATAGAATATCCCCCCAGAAGACGTATCCGTGAATGAGGAATCCTCAGAATGACATATTTTGATTGGCTGTAAATAAAGACAGTTTACATCAGAGATACATGTCTTTAGGTGGATTTCATTCCAATTAACTTAGACGTCTGAAACGGAGTCTGTATTGTAGTCAACAAAACTCCCTTCATATTAATGGAAAGAAACAGAGCTTTAGGAGGTTGTGATAATTCACTTTTAGAGAGACATTTAAGGCAACATGAGTCATCTTTAGCTAGTGCCTGTATTGATAGTTTAACCAAGAGTGAGAGTAAACCAGATAATTATCCTTTGGTTCTCTGCAGGTATTGAGGTAAAAACCTATATTAGATGTTTAGCTATCTGAAAAAGTGTCCTTGTTTGTGTTACTGTTTATCTTGGTATCAATAAGTACTTAATTACTTCTGCTGATGTGTAACAGATTCAGAGAAATCTGTTCAGAAGAAAAGAGCAGTTCAGAACAAAAGCCCTTGCACTGCCTCCTTGCATGTGGGTTAGAACTCTCTTGTTAGAAAAAAAAGTGATTTGAGGTCTTCTGCAGGTGGTATTTTTCTGTCATTTTGACACGTCTTGAGGAAAAAAGCATGAACTTGGACGTTTATGTAACATACAAACCTGACATTTTTTAGCTTCTTAGTGATTCTTTTTTGTGTGTGTGTGCAGGTTCTAGGTGAATAGATTGTAAGCTGTTATGGGCAGGGGCTGTGGGCCTTTAGTATGGTTGAGTTACATATGAGCGATTTAGGTACTGCCAGAGAGCAAATGAATAATTGTAGTTATGGGCCCTGTACCACACTTCCAAGGATATTATTTGAAGAACCATTGTTCTCCCTAGCAGCTTACATTTTCCTATTCTGAGAAACCCATAAATTTTAAGGTTTTAGCACATTTTAGTACAGAAATACATTTAGCAGATAATTATATACTATTTGGCAAGAATTTTCACTCTGAAGCTGCACTATTAGGACAGCATGCTTTCATTTGGTTTAATTGCATCACTGCTACTACAAAAGGTCAGAATGGAGCAAAATATCTCTTCTATTGCTCCACATTCCTGACACATTTGTCCATTAAAAAGTCAGCATGCAGGAGAATGTTGTTTTTATGTTATGCAACAGACCTGTTAAATTACAGAGATTACAACTAGTGAAAATATAATATTTTCTCCAGAATATCTTGGTGTACATGAATTTCTACTCTTTAATTTGATGAAGAAAGTAATGAAAGAGTTAAGGGTCTTAATTAGGGTTTTTTTTGTTGTTGCTTTTTTGTGGGGTTTTTGTTTGTTTGTTTGGTTGGTTTTCTTTGTGATATAGCAACACCTATTTTCTAAACTTTTGCTATTTTGATTGCATTTTCAAACCTCATTAAAAATATAATGCCCAATTTTCATAGTTTGGTCATATTCAACATATTTAATATATATAGCCATCAATAGTTGGTTGTGAAAAGCACGATAAAATAAGAAAGTACTATGCAATTACAAAAGGCAATGAAAGCTAGAAGAGCTTTTTAAAATTCCACAGAATAGTATATCCAGCATTTTTTAACTAATTACATTTTTCTGGCTTCAAATTTTAGATCTTATCTGTATGTATATGTACAGACAGTATTCTGCAATGTTTGTGACGTGTTATAACCTTGTATGACATCTCTTTTTTTCCCAGCATCTGTCTTAGAATAACTTAATGAAAAGCTTACAGATGGCACAGCCCCAGACAGTTTATCAAATTACGTTCAGAACCAGGTCAAGATGTCCTGGAATACAAAGCCCATCACATTTCTAAGGTTAACATAATATGTATATCTGACTGTTATCCAGCATATGGGATGGTTTTCATAAGCCTGAAGACATCCAAAACTTTTACGTGATGATGGCTGATTCATGGTGTGAATCAGTTACAGCCTCTGGAACCACAGATGCAGGCTACTCAAGAGAACATGCAGCATTGGAAATCTATTTTTACATCCCACTGTCCCCCCTTGTGCCTTCTCCAGTGTTCTGATTTAGGTCTTCACCTGTTTTAGACGCATATTACTTCATTGAAGCATCATTATTTCAGATGAGAAAATTACTATATTTGAGGAAACTTTATCTCACCTCAGAGGAAAGAAATAATTTACATGCACATTCTGGAACTGTAATACAAGGGAGAAACTAGCACTGTTGGTGAGTAAAGACTGCCCTGCAAAAAGAATTTTCAACTTCAGATGTCTGTTTGCATAAGGAGAGGGCTTGAGTTCTTTTGGAAACCCCAGTAACTTTAGATAATGTGGCTAAGGATATATGATTTCAGCTTCTCAGGAATTTATAATTTTCTCTTTGGTTTTATATTTATTTGGAATATGGTGAATGTCTGTGCCTGGTTTTATTGCATATTGTCTCTGGAGTTACTGACTTCATTGTATAATTTTAACTTTATTTTCTGGTTAGTATAAAAATATCAGAGAAGACATTTGATTATTCCTTTACATAAATCTGTGTTCACTATCACAGTAGCTAGAATTTACAGACAAATATGAAGTACAATTTCAATAAAGAATTTTTATTGCTTTTTCCTTTGCCAAATGGTTGTAGCTGAACAAAGTACATGTAGCATATGAAATACACTCCCCAATGATATTAGACATCAAACTACCACATGATTTGGAGAACAAATCCCAGCACACAACTGCTTCATTGAAGGAAAACCAAACCTTTATTTGGATATTTTAGCAATCATATATTGAAAATATGCACTTTGCACCTTAGCAAATCAATCATTCTGAGGCTTATAGTGAAGATGAAAAGGAAGGAATTTAAACATAGTTAAAGAGTGAATGTAAAGCACATAGCTTGCCTTGCATAAATATTATGGGAGAGAATACTCTTCTCTCTGTAATAATAACACATCTTGAAAAATTGCTTCTAAAATTATCTAGGTCTTTGTTACTGACCATTTCCTTCAAGGAGATGCATTTTTAGTAGTTTTACTTGGTTAGACTTGTCACAGAGTTTTTTACATTTTCTTAAATGCAATCTTTCGTTCAAAATAGCAAGGTCCTTCTGTACACTACTGAAAGATGTGCCACTAACCTGGCACTCTGATGTGTAAATGAGACTCAATGAATGACAGTAAAGTTTGTGTAGTATCTGTAGGATGTATGTGGGCAGAAGACAGTCCCGTAAGGCCATTTGGAAGGGAAATATTAGTAAAATGTAGGCATAAACTGAGGTAGCTTTGTCACTACTTATGTCTCTGATAAATACTATTAATAAAGAATAAATAACTAAATAATAAAGAATAAATAACTCACAATTAAACAAGGCTACATTCAGACATGCAGGTGCTACATCTCCCATGAGTGTTCTACAACTCATGCATGCCTCAAAAACTCATGAAGGTAGTTTCAGTGGCTTCTTAGGCTCATGGCCACTCTTCTTCACTGGAGAAGCTGGAATGTTCTTTGATGATCGGGTCCACAGATTCTGCCTGTCATCTGTAAAGTTGTGGACTCACTCAACAAGTTTCTTACATGGGCTTGGGTTTTTTAATACCCTGAGGCAGGTGCACAGGAGGAACATGACAACATTCTCAGGAGTTTAAACAACAAACTTTTACTGGAAAACTTTAGAAAATAATGGTACTTGGCAAATTTAAAGCAACATTCAATTGAAATAAAGCATTTCACAAGGCATTGACTTAGTAGTGCACAAACTCTAATCCACCCAACTTTAAATTACCCAGATTTTGAGTAGCAAAAATTAGGAGAAGAAAGAATGAGAGAGAGAGAGAGGGAGAAAAGAGAGAGGGGACAGAGAAAGATTAATAATCACTGCTTGAATTCCAGCACTATCTTAACTACTATAAAATAAAAACGAAGTACTGTGCCCATGTATGCCTTTGTGCAACTGCTTTTATCTGTTTGGGTCTCCTGGGGCCCTCCAGGTGGACCTTCTGGTATACCAGTGGCTGAATCCCATTCTGGGCTGGACTAGAGTGTCCAAGGGCAGGCTGTGGAGCAGTGCACCATGACACTCTTTGCAGAGCTTGTCCTTACCCACCCCTCTACACACTTCAGTTGTTTTAACCCAGTAATAATTTTTTTCCATCTCTCACACCAACTTTATAACATCTCTGTATGTTCCCTCTTCCTTTATTGTATTTTTCATGGTCATGTTAGAAATTTATTCTCCTTTTCCTTCTCTACATTTTGTCTTTTGTATCTGAATCTGCAGCTAATGTGAAATTGTGCTGTGTGAAAACTATCTCCTTTAGCTATCACTGTAGAATTTAAATCCTTTGACTTTTTGAAATTAGTATTTTTATGTCCAATATCCATTATATGTCTAATGATTTATCAATATGATGTTATAAGCTTCAGAATAGGACCTTGCAAAACCATTTACTGTCTGAATTATAGTATTCTTTTGGATAAAAAAAAAAGGTTTTGGTCAGTTGTCTCTGTAGTTTTCTTCTTTAATTAAATCAGAGTGCTAGGGGTCTCTTAATATGTGGTACCACTTTGATTCTTCACATCTGTAGACCAACTCACCACCACATCCCCTTTTTTTGATTAGGGAATGAACAGAAACTTCAGAAACTAGTACCAACCCATGCGAAATCCCACTCCTCTCCCATTTCCCTCTGCTTGTCAGTGTCAAGTATCATCAGACTAAGATCTATGGGTTGGCTAGTTCTTAATCCATTTAACATGCCACATGGGGATAAGATCACAGTGATCATATTTGCTTGTCAATTAGTAATATTCCTTGCAGAATCCAAATTGAATGACATTTTGCATACCACATCTGTAATCCTTTGAAGAAAGACAAAAAATCAGTTACCAATATTCAGTAGCATAAATTATGTGGCTTTAATTCTTTATTAGTTAAATATTAGCCAGGGCTGATATCTTATTGGCTGACAAAAGTTATCCAGTTGGGTTTTTTTAAATGTTAATCCAGCATTAGCTTTCTTCTCATTTTGTGGTTTCCTCACTTCTGTAACATTAACTAAAAATCAGTGAGTCAGTGTGCTACTCAGACACCATTTTCAGAATCCTTTCAGGTAGGTTGCAAAAATTGCTGGTTCTGGAGGTACTCTTAGAGCATTTATTGACTTAATATCTTGGCATCAAAAGCTTTCTTATCAATGACATAAAACAAAATTCACCAGAAAATTTGCATTTTTAGATATCAAATGAGCATTAGAAATCATAGCAACAGTAGTGAAGTTCATCAAACACATCGTCTTCCACACTTTCTAGATAATATTTGAAAACTGAGCTTTTATTCTCCTGCTCTTAACTCAGCTCTTGACTTCATATTTCTATAAAACCACTTCATATCTACTGTAATAATATAAAAGTTCAAGTGTGACAGTTTTTCTGCTAAGATAATGCAATTTAATTAAAAGAAATATGTGGTGCAAGGTTTTTAAACCCATCTTGACATATTTAGACACAGAAAATTTTCTATCACCAAAATACTCAATTTCAAAAGCAACCTGCAAGAACATGATGAAGTTATTCCAATCTTAGTACTGTTTTGAGTATATTCTTGATAAATCCAAAACATATAAAGGCTCTTTTCATCCCTAAAAACAGAATTTGAGCTAATTATTGTTTAAATAAAAATAGTTCATGATATTTCTTAAGACTATGTTCAGTTCTACAACCTTTAATAAGAAGGGGTTTACACAATATACCCTTCAAAAAGACTTCTCGTTCTGGAATATTCCGTCTTCTTTAAAAGTATTGTTAATTGTTCATCTTGGGAAAATCATAGGTTTATTATAATAGGAAAATCCTTCCTTCTTCTGCTGTTAATTTCTTGCTAGGAATTAATATCCTTGTTTTTCAAATGAGAGTTGTGATCTACAGTCTGATGTCCTGCACATCTAAAGGAACTTGGAAAAGTTTTCACATTCAAGAAATGATTGAAGAAGCCATAAGCTATGTCACCTACTTCACATTAGGTAAAGATCAATGATGCTGTATAATGCCAGCCAAGTGTTTTCACTGAGTGACAGGTGACAACAGCAGAATAACAAAAAAATATCTTGGCAAATACATAGTAATGAAATACGTGGCAAAACTCTAAATTGCTACCTTTGTAGGCAATGTGATTAGTTAGGTACGTATTGTGAATATTTTGTGAAAATGAAAATTAAAAGATTAAACTGTGGCTCACTTGAATTTTCTGAGTAATAAGCAATTAAGCTGATTATCAATAAATATCCTGGCCCTATTTGGCATATAATATGTTACATTATGTGAATGAGTTTGGTCCAACATGTCATATATTACAGATTGCATGTACAACACTTATTTTCTTCTCTACATAAATACTCTGCCATAATGAAATAGAAAGCATTGTTTACCAAGAATTATTATAATTTCCTTTTTAAATGAATAAAGAGGGAAAAAAGGACAGGGGTGGGGAGAAAAAATAAATTAAAAAGAAAAATATTATTTCCCCCTTCCAAACCTGATGCAGCATGCCTGGTAGAAAAGCTAAGGGTTAAAGGTGTGGCAATGGGATTTGATTTAAAATATAAGATGACAGCTAATACAGTGTAAATGTCACGGAGAGTGTTAAGATACACTAGGATTTCACAAAATAGCACTTAGAGAACTAATACTAAAAGGAACTCTGATAAAGTTAATTAAGACAGGGAAAGGTATTCATCTATTATATTTTAACGAATGATTCCCAAATTATAAATCAGTGGGTAAATCTAGTTTCACTGAAAAATCTATGCTGAATTTGACTAATTCCTTCATCTTAAAAAAAGGGGGAAAATTCACATTTTTACTAGTTAGGCAAGTGCTTAAAATATTTGGTTTCTAGGAAATAGGAAACACAGACTCAGGTGTGTTATCCAGTCTGGTTCAGAAAATGGGTTAGATTTGAGGCTGTCCATGTCTTAATTGAAGATATCTAATTTTTTTTTTTTTTTTTTCCCAAAAAATAAGGACAAAAAAAGCAGGGACACCTTCAACTAGACCAGGTTTCTCAGGGCCCCCCCATCCAACTTTGTCTTGAACATTTCCAGGGATGGGGCATCCACAGCTTCTCTGGGCAGCCTGTTGCACTGGATGATGAAGCTGAGGAACACACTCTATTTTGGTGCCTACAATGCCTAAAAATAATTTTGTGGGCAATGTGTGGTTGCCTGAAGCTAGCATTCTATCACTTGAAATGCTAACCAAGACATGGGAACACCTAGAATATGATATTAGGACTTTTAGCGAACGTGCCCTTCTGGAGGTGTTCAAGAGGCACCTGGATCTGGTGCTGAGTGATATGGAATGGTGGTTTAGGTGTTACAGTGGATCATTGGACTGGATAATCTTGAAGGTCTCTTCCAGCTTTGATGATTCTATGATTCTATGGTTCTATGATTCTGGGATCTATGATTCTGGGATCTTCCCACCTGAATAGTGATCCAAATAAAGGGATAAAAAACTGAGGAGTGTGGTATGACAATTATATCTGCATCATTATTAATATTAATTTTTTTCTGCATAAATATCTTCCTTCTGTAATAATTGCTTTTGATTAAAAATAATTCTTGATCAAGACAAGTCCACATGGAATGGGCCTGACAAGTTTTAGTCCTGAGCCCTTGCAAACTCAGTAAAGAGCTTATGGACTTGTCAAACTGGAAATATGATATTACAGAATTATAGGTCAGGATTCTACCCATGACCTGTACCTTTTTCACCCATTGAGCAGAGACTGAAACTTGAGCCTAATTCACCAACACTTGGGGACAGCTCTGTAATGAAGAACTGATTATTCAGCCTTCCATGAAGGACCTGTAACTGCATTGCAAGTTGAAGAGGTTGAAGCAAGCAGTGTGCTGGTAGTTCTGACTTGCATGTACCAGACACAAAATATATTACACATATAAAATCTATGAATATTGTCAAATAACCCTAGTGCAAACATGTTTCAGGTGCTGACTCAACACCAGATTTGTCACTGAAAAGTCAGTCTTCTTTGAGAACAGATACCTAAAAGAATATATTATTTTATTTCAGTTTGGCAAAGTGCTGAAGTGACAGGATATTTAGTCTGCATTTTCCCAGATACGGTTGTTGAATAATTTCTGGAAAGTTATTTTCCTTGGTAGTCCCAGCACGCTCTACTGAGGCAGGCAAGCAAAATCACATTTTCACAACTTTATACGACTGAAGCCACCAGATATATTGCAATGAGACTCCCACCATAAAATATAGGGGAAAATTGCCTTGTGTTCTGTTTTTGTATCAAGAAATAAGAACACCTATAAACATCTTGAAATAACAAATTAAGAAAAATAGATTGCCTTATAAAATATTCATGCAGTCCTTTCATGGGAAGACAAGTCAGTGATTTGCAGAAATTAAAAGGAATTCATATTCCTGAATAATAATAATAAAAAAGGACAAACCTAGGCATTTACTCTATAAATGCTTCAATGTAAAAAACTGCATCACTCTCCCTTCAAAAAATTGCTCTGAGCAATATGGTAATGAACCAATCTGGAGGCCAAAAGTAATAGTCCTTTATTCATGATGTCATAGGAAACTAGGAGAACTTAGGCTAAACTTGTACATCTGTGTCTTTCATGTTGTAAATCTAGTAGTTTGTTACACTAATACATGAATCTGAAAAAGGAAAATCTGCTAGAATTATAAAGAAGAAAAGAGAAAACATTTGAAATTAAATGATGCAAAGCTTCTAAACAAAACTTAATTACTCATATTAAGGATAGCAAAAAAAATGTAGCATCCGGCACTGTTTTAGGAATGAGAATTTCTAATAATCTTATTTATAATGGTGACAAAAAATGTGTGAAGATCTCTTTTGTTCCTTTATTCTAGTGTCAATAAGAAGTGGACTTGGTCTAACAAAATTTTCATTTTTTTTTCCAGAATCAGGATTTAATAGTGTCTTCTAGATGCAGAATAGAGCTGAGTGTGAAGAAAGGCACCTAATTGTAGAAAAGGACAGAGGGTCCACTCTCACACTCTGAAAACAACCTGTAAAGTCTTTGTATTTTAGTTCTATTTGTTTGAACACTAAAGAAAGTACGGTCATGTTAAAATTTTTCTGAGTACCACATCCAGATTAATAGCTTCAATTTTGCCAGCTTTCGAACAAAGGGAGGAGTTACAGGAGTTCTTTGGAAGATCCATAAGAGGATCATCCTGGCTAGATGAATGTTATTTGTGGCTTGTTAACAAAGCTAAAACATTTTTAAAGTATCAAAGCCTTTTATTTTTTTTTTTAATATTGGTTTGGTCCTTTGGATTGACATAGATAGATGGAACAGATAACGGAAAAGCCCAAGAAGCCATTGAATATGAAATGGTCTGCATTATAGGCAGTTCATAAATGAATATTTGAAACTGAGTTTTTGTGTCTCTGTTTGTGCATATTCATACATTTACTGGTCTTCAGAATTCTAAGAATTGTGTCCAATTTTTTAATAGCATTTTTAATAAGGTCTTTCAAATAAAAAGAAATGCAATTAATTTCCCAATTTGTATAATAATAGCTTTAAATATTCTTCTCTTAACTGATCCTCCAATCAGCCTACTTCAATGTGCTGACTTTTACCCTTTACATATTTTTAAATTCTTTTTTTTTTAGAATAATGGGAGGTGAAATATTGAAAGTTGTGGCCATTGCTTAAATATTGAATAGTTTTTTTGATTTTAGCAAAGAAAATGTCACAAGATTAGATGTACTAGTCCATCCAAAATCACTTGATTTATACTTTTGTTCATTTATTTATGTCTTGCATGAGTTACAAATGATACCTCAGCATTCTTTTGAGGAAAGGCCATTGTTTCTTTATAGTTTTTTACTGGGCATTTACCTTGTTATATAAATTTTCCTCTAATGAAAGGAAAGGAGAAAAAATTAAAATCTAAGAGGGAAGCACAAAAAATGTCCAACTATAGACTTGTTAACCAAACCAGGGGCAAAAACCACTGGTAATCATGATAAACTGTAATTCTCATTTTATCTAGTGACATGCATTCAGGTAAAACAATGTGTAAAATCTAAACATGGTTAAAAGCCTTTTCTTTTTAATAGACTACTATTTAAGACAGAACATCCTAGTGTTTCTATGGATATCAGAATTTCTTCCCTTCCTTAGAAATGTGAAATTTTGCAGAAAAGAGATGAAGGATATCCTTATATCATCAAAACTATATTAGATAAAAGACCCATCTGGTGTCCAATGCACAGAAACCCCTAGTTTTTGGAGAATCCCAGAGAATTCATTACATGAACATAATAAACATTTTCTTGGAGCTTATAGTGGTTTATGCTTCAGAGATTTCCTGGGACAGAGGAAGTGTTTTTGGATATATCTTTCAGCAGATTTTTCATGAATGAAGTTATTTAAATTAAAACCGCTACCCATTTAACCATTTCTTAAATAAAAGGTGAAAGAAAATATTGCAGTGTATTTGTATGGTATGGATAGATTTTTTCTCTCTGTATACCTACATAAAAAGAGCACCACAGAGGAGAAAACGTTAAAAAGATAAATTCAAAGGCCATATTATTGAACCTTTTTTCAGAAAAACAATATAATGGACAAAGTCCAATCAGGTTTAGTATCCAGCATATTCACAAAAAAAAATTAAGATTAAAGAATAATGTTTCAGAGAAGTATGTCTGTAAGCAATTATAGGTAATTCAATAAGGCAAAATCAAAGGAGCAGTTCACAGTTCTTCTCTATACATCTCAGAGGAGCAGTCCCAAACAAATAACTTCACAAAAACTGTGGATTCTGTATTCATCTTATGCTTCAGTGTAACTGTTGAGATGAAAGGCTATTTTCTTGTACAATATGCATGATTTACCTATATGCTAAATTTCTGTGGGTTTTGTTGGGCTTTTTATTCCTTTTTTAAACAATTACTTTAATAAAAATATTTACAATTCAAATTTCTCTTTTCATCATTTTTTAACTTTAGGGTGAATTTTATCAACATGCAAATCAATAATTCAGAACTTGCTAGAGAATGAAATATGAATTTGATAAACAAGAAAAAATGAGGTATCTTCGATATGCAGGCAGCTTTTTCTCAGCTTCCAGCTTCCATGAATATCACAATAATTTGAAATAGCACTTTAAAAGATCCATTAGGTTCACTACAGTTTTTACACCCTATGTTTTTTTCCATGCATCTAAAGTTGTTTTTGAGATCTACTTTCTCTTTGGGACAGTGTGTTCTTATTAAATAAGGCTCTTAAAAATAGAATCTACCAGCTAATTGCCAGATATTTCAAAGTAGACGGATGATTGCAAAAGCAGACAAGTGTGTCATGATCTTTCCAAAAAGGTCTGTCCACTTAGCCATCAATGGAATGGATGAAAGGCACTCAGAAATCAGCCTGTAGCTGGACTAATCACATCTAGCTCTGACCTCCTAAAGGGAAGATGTCTGTAGTCACTGATGAAGCACAAGTGTTTAGCATCAGTGGGATGATTTATGGTTTTGAAAGGGTTCAAATTATGGAATGAATCACTCTAAAATATCTCTCTGCTTTACTTTTCTCTTTGCTCTTGACTGTCTACCCAGGATGGACATCAGTTTCCTAAACACTGGAGTCAGGTGACATGTCAAATCTGCTGGACTAGCCAAAATGTTCACAGAGGAACAGAAGGAGATCTTTGAGAAGCACCTTTTTGCAAAGGCAGATGGAAGCCAGCTGATGTATATTAGATCAACTCAAATGACTCTGGGCTCCTAAGGTGACAGAATATTCACTTTTACAGAGGGATTGAACTCCAGATTACAGGCAGCTTCTGGTATTTCTGATCTCCTACTGTAGTCAAAGGATCCACAAACAATACATACCACTTTATCAAGTTACTTTTACATGGGTATCTATTGTCATTTGAAATGCCTAGTGGTATTCCAACTGTTCTCTAGGTGCATGGATGTTTCACTTGTCATTACCAGGTTCTTTGGGTATCTTGAATATCCTAGCACTGTTGAAGCCCTAATTCAGTCACTTGAGCAGAGGCTTTCATAACACACACTGCTCTAAGATACCTCAAATATGAACTTAGACTTAAGAATTCTGTTTAAATACTCCCATAGCTTCAGTTGTAGCAACTTAAAATTCAGTATTTATGAACACTGGAAAAAAACTCAGCAGAATGATGAGGATAAACTCTGTTAATAATTATCTTAATAAAGCTCAGCCTCATTTTGGCAATATATAAAGAATATTACTTTAATTTCCTCAGGCAAATCAGCAATTTTTTTCTTAAATACCTTCATGACTAATCCTTAAAAATTCTTCCTTTTTCAAATATTCTGCTGACTATTTCTGAACACTGACATTTCTTTAGGAAAATCTACATGTCTTTTTGCAGGCAGATAGAGACTTTTCTCTCTGAGACTTGAGAGATTCTTGCCTGATCCCAGACTGGGTAACTGAAGCTAGTAGGTCTATAGAATGGTGTAGAAAGTCACTGTGTTGGCAGTAGGAGGTGAATAAAGTTTATTTCAGAGGTGGCAGAGACCTCAATGATTATGATATCTTGGTCCATTAATAATGTCTACTTGACACTGTTATTTCTATAGGTTAGTCTGAACCAAACTTCCACCCTTGCATGACTACTTGCCTTTCTCCACAAATGCAATCAAAATTTTGAGACATCCATTCCCAGCCATGAATACTGAATGAGATCTTGATTTTTACTTTTTTTTTCTTTTCTGTCTGCAAACCATTTTTTTCAACAGACCACTGCATTGCAGTGATTAGAAGCTTTAAATATTTGCAGTTACTTGAAAAAAAAGTTTGCACAAATTTATTTATGCTTTATTAACATTTCAAGAAACATTATGCACTGATTATGTTACTATGGAAAATAAAATATTTGAAAAAGGGCACAACTCTATTGTCAAAAGTAAAAAGCAGAACAAAACTACATTCACAATTCCCTTCTCCTGAGCAGTGCTTGCACAGAGAAATGCGGAAAAAATGCATGCAGATACCTTTGTCTTTATTATGTCCATGGAATACATTGTGGTAGCAAGAAGCTTTTGCCATATTAATGCCATGTAACTGAACAGCAGCCCTCTGGACTTTTCCCTGTGATGCTAGCTGAATAGCTGAGAGGAACAAGCTTACTCAGGTGAAAAAAGGGTAAAAAAAATGAGACTTATCCTTTGTTTTCTCAATCTTTCAGAAGGTTCTTAATGAAGACAAAATGTATGAAACAGAGACAATGAGCATCTGAAGGAGGAAAAATACTTAAAGAAAGAATTACAAAGGATTTTTTGAGTCATATTTCATTTCAATATAACTTTGTTCTCTCTGTATTCCATCTTTTCATCTGTATCAAAGATAAGAACAGAATTCAGGGACTCGAAAGGGGAAAAAAGAAAAAACAAACCAAAATAAAAACTTTCTCAAAAGCTGTCTGTAAAAATAACTGCTGTAATCCAAACTTTTGGTTAGTGCTGATGTAACATATTATGCAGCATATACCAAGCATGCACAGTTCTAGAAAAGATATTATCAGCTTAAATATGTCATTTTATGTCCCGCATAGGTTTTAAAGGAATACCTATCAGATGGGGTACTTTCCTGGAATCAGTTGCATTTCACAATATTCTCATTAGATTTTCTTATAAGGTGACACTCCACAGATGTGAAAGATTATGTCTATGAAATTATATGATATAATGTAAAAAAAGAAAGGTCAGGATTGCATTTTTATCCAAATAGCTACACTGCAGTGGCAAACCAGTGAGCAGCAGTGGGGCATGTACATTGGAGAACATAGCTTCCACCATTGTGAAATCCTAGTTATACTAAAAAACTAAAGAAGCTTAATTCATACACAGACACACAAAATATATTTGCCTATTTAGCACCTGTCAAAGGCTAACTTCATAGGCTTAGTGCCCAAATGATTTCATTAGGCATTTTATATTTTCTCTCCAAACAAATCCTCTCTCCAGAGATGGTGGTGTATATGTATATCAAAGGGGGTAAATTGACACATTTGGTGTTATGAATCAAGTGTTAAAAAATGGTAAGACTGTACTGTCTAATCTAAATACAGGTAAAATTATTATTTTTTTTTTTAATTCTGATTTAATTTTTTTTTTAATATCATATAGGATATTTACCTTAATGTAAAAAGTTACTACCATTGATTTTACAACTACTCCTATATTAGACACAGGCATAATTCCAGTACTGAACATCTGACACAGGCATAAAGTGGGTATAAAACACTTCCAAGAATCAGGCTAAATATTTGTTAAATATTTACACTTCTTGCAAAGGATGAAAATTTATTTGGTACCTTCTGCTACTGAGGTCTTCATGGGTGGGATAAATTTAGCTTTCTGCAAATGAGTCCTATAAAATGGAGAAACTAATATTAATTCTAATATTGTTATGCATAACAGTGGAATTAAAAACTGAACCCTTGATGCACAAACAGACCTGCTATTTGTGCCACAGAAGAGCTCATGGACTGAGAAATTTTAACAACATTAGAACTTAAAATGTCTTTAAATTGCAAAGGTCCTGTTCTCAATTTTAGGATTCAGTTTACACAGAAGTATAATTTACTACTCTATTGCTTGTTTCCAGAGATGGAGGACATTAATACAGCTTTAATAGGGATTTTGGGATGAGTGAAAGTGTGTTTCCCACAGCAATGAAAAGAACTGCCAACATTTGGCTGATGTGATTACTTTACTGTTGTTTGGATTTCATTGTACATATTTACAGTGGATAATATGGTAGTGCAGCTATAGCCATTCCTAAGTGTTATCTTAATATTTGAAATGGAAGTAAAAAATTAAATAAAACAATTTTTCCTTTGAAATTAGAAGTGCTTTATTTTCCAAAAGTAATGAAATAACTGAATTTAAAAATGTCATGGAAGATGAAAGCTGGTTAAAGGACTCTGGATATAGCCCCTTACTGGAGGAAGTTCTGTTGCTAAGCAACAAAACCCGTAAAGTGTTAGGTTCATAAAGCACTGATTAATTAATATACTTGGTAGATGGTGAACAAAGTCATAAATTGCACTTGAAAGGCTATATTAAACAACCAGGTGAAACATTCCAGGTAGCAGCTTCAACATTCACTTAAAACTGGAGCCTATGACCAGACTTCCACTACTTCCAGTGGGGACCTAAAGCTGGACACTGCTACAGATTTCAGTCTAAATTTATCTGTGTTGAATATCCAATATTATAAAAGCTTACTATCTTACTTTGAAAGATAAATCCGGCTGCTGTGAGTTGTGAGAAATTAATTCAGCAGGATTGCTTTGCTAAGAACATAATTAGAAATACACTACCTGATTTTTGATTATAAGTCAAATAAGAAAACTAAACAAATGTTGCATTTTTATATATCAGTTTCATATTCTGATGTTGAATAAGCTGAAACTGCTGCAGAATAAGAGAAGAATGGCTTATATTGTAATTCAATTGAGTAATTCCAGAAACATTTTAAAAGGTTCAGCTATGTAGGAGAAACTTAAATTGATGGATCTTGAAAGATAAAAAGATAATAAATTAAATACATTCTGGAAAAATTTGGTTTTACAGTATCAAAAGACACACAGGATCATGAAAAATTAATCAAGGAAACCTTATTAGAAGCCCTGCACAGAAGTGTGATTCTGCTAAAGATTTACATCACTGCAAGTTCCATAACATCAGAAGAAAGAAAATGAAAACAAAAGGAAAAAAAATACTAAACCTAATTGTTAGTAATTGGGGTAATTCAAAAATCAAAATGCCAGAAGTCCAGAATTATATGAGCGTGAAAATAACAACAGACTCCAGAAACCTTGGTTGAGATAGGACTGCTTCAGGTATCTGTATCTGAAAAAAACTAACCCAATCCAAAACCAACAAACAAACCAAAATACCCACAAAACCAAGCTCTATATATGAAAGATTGTTCTTGCTGCAGGTAGATACCTATGAGGTTTTGGAAAGGAGTCAGGCAACAAATACTGGAGGGGGAAAAAAGTTGGCTTCTGCACAGGCTTTTCCTGTAGAAGACCGAAATCTCCACTTTGGATAAGAGATAATCAGGAACCAGTTTTTGTGATTAATCACCAAATATGTACAAAATATCCCTATATTCTCATTACAAAATCAATATAAAAATAAAATGTGATCAACTCCACCAGTAGGCTACATAGTTTGCGCCGTGCAAGTTTAGAGAATATTGGCAGTTCAAACTCTCTTGGGAAATTTCAGAAATGAAGCCAAACACCTGTTGAGAAAAGTAGTTTGAGTTTTGACATTTTGCAGTAAAGAATTAGACTCTGGATGGTATTAGAAAGTTATCCTCTGATCTGAGCTCAAAGAAGGAGACATAAAATATGCCAAATTTTCAGAGAGCTAAATTACTATTATTATTATTATTATTATTATACCTTATATATGCCAATATATATCTTCTCAACCTCCACTACATTTTACCTTCAATTTAAGCAGACATTAACTTCAACAATCTTTACTAACGTTGGCTTCTTCAAAACAATGAAGAATTAAAATGAACTTATGAGGTTATATATCTATGAGCAAAGTATTTATTATTTTTATTTATGTTATATTGAAATTGTGTGCTAAACCTCATAGATTAATTAACTGATTTTTTCCACCTATATTTTTAATGTAAGTGTTAAAGCTCTTCTGATGAATGAAAAAATATAGTTGTGTTTTTAAGATTTGATTATGGCTAAGCAATCTGAAATTCACCTGAAAATCATGAACTGTGTGAAATATTATTTGTATTAATTAGTCACTTAACAGTGCAGTTCTTTTTCTTGACATTAGAATCTTGATGTTGCAATTTGGGGAACAATTCTGGACATCAGGGCAAGGATTTGTGAATCTCTGAGTGTATAAAGCTGAGGGAGTGCAGTGCTCCGTGGAGGTAAGTGAGCTTGTGATGACAGAGGATGTCACAGAGTTTTGCTAGGGCAATACTCTATCTGCTCTCCAATGCTTTTATTTCCCCATGACTAGAAAAAACCCAAAAGCAACACACTAACACTGCTGTATTGCACCTGGTATTTGAGTATGGGTCTGTATCCTGCTGCTTTCTCACCTTTATCTGATTCTGCTACAGCTTATGTTTTCTACTAGAGATATGTTATTTACTGGAGGGACCATTCTTGGCAATTTTCTGGTTTATATAATGGGTTTTGACATTCATAGATATTTGTGTCAAATGTGTATGAATACATTCTTTCAGGTGCTTTGTTAGGTACTTAATTCTACTGAATTTCAAAGGAGAGCTGGAAGACTAACTTAATAATACTCCTGAAAAATCAAACATTATACATAATATAACACGACAAAGTTATTTTCATAAATTATTTTCAACTGTTTGTCTAAACTAATAGCTTTAGTAGAGACTGCCTCAACAAAATTTTCTTAAGAGAGCAAACCAGGAGCTCTGCAGACACTTGAAGTTGTACTTTTTCCACTGTATAGAAATATCCTGAATAACATTCATTGGCTTAAAAATGAACTAGAGCATCAGCTGAATTGGCTGTTTCTAACTTGCTAGAATTCTGTTTATTTTGTGCTTGAGAGACTTGGGAACTGAAGGGTGGTGGGGGCAAATGGGGGTGGGTGGTAGCTGTGTGTGGAAGGCAAATGTGAGATAAGCAAAGTTTGTGTTCCCTTTCACTGGAATCTGTGCCTAGTTGCTTCACCCTTTTGAAATAAGCTCACACTGCTCAGTTCTACAATCCTTATTCCTGCTGAGAAGCATTTAATTGTGAGAGGAGGCTCCTGGGTATCAATGAAACTACTCAGAAGAACTGTACTACTCAAGCTGAGTAAGGGCTGCAGAATCAAACCCACAAGAACAAGCCCTGAAAGATGTGCTGTTAAAGCAATTAGAGTTGTAGGCAGGATAGCTCCCCTTCCGGGATTTTAGTGAGAAAATGAAGGTCTAATAACATCTGTTTTCATCATGTTGACTTGCTGAGCCAGTCACAAGGAAAGATGTGATAAAAAAAAAAAAATAAAGGAAGACTAAAAATAATGCTGGGAGAACACAATGGTATACACTATCCTAAAGCTTCTGAGAGGGAGGACACGACTGAATCAAGCAGTGTGCTCTCACTACAGTGCTAATAAATAGTACAGATTTGTGACTATCATTTAGGAGATGAAAAATAAACTGAAGTTGGGGTGATGATTCCTTTCTGGAATATAGCTCCTTACTGGTTCCATTTCTTTTATTAATATATCGGATGTTCAAAAGTGTACATTAATAAACATAAAAATTAAATATTTATTAAATAATTCCCCATTCTTTTTTTTTTATACAATGTTGCTCTCACTCTTTAGTAGTAATTTTAGTTTACTGTATTGTGCTACATGCTTATTAATATTCCATAAAATGAAAAATTTGAAAAAAACCACAA
>VZSE01004958.1:1159605-1209824 GCA_013398275.1 Promerops cafer | reverse complement strand
TGAAAAAAACCACAAGGTCTATAGGGATTCACACCTCAAATGCCACTAACTCAGACAATGAATGCTTACAAGATATTGCCTACTTTTAAATACTGACCTTACTTTTTATATATATACATATATATTTATATAAACACTATATATATATATGTATATATATTTGCAGTAATACCTGCAGAGATTGGTCCTTATCATATTAAACTGTGTAGGTGGCAAAAAGGACCTGTTTCAAGGTATGGTAGCAGAAGACTAAAAGTTGTAATTCTGCTATGGAAGCAATTGAAATAAATGACAATATCATTTCATGGTAGTGAGGTCCAGCAAATATTATTAATAATAATGATTTTGGATCATATGTTACCAGTACATCAGCACATGCTTTCTGATTAAATATGTGAAAATCTATACCTCGGCAGCTTTTTTTTTCTTTTGGAAAATGTAACTTCTCTCAATAAATCAATGAGTGTTTGGCGGAGATTTTGTTATGCGAGCCAAGCAGAATCTTAAAAAGGGAGAACAATATGTTAAAAGAAATTTGTTCTGAAAAAGGAATGCTTTGATACTGGAGACAAGCAGCACAGCAGGAGCTTAAACAAATGAAAACAACCTTGGTGTGTGCTATTCTTCTCTGGTGACAGCTTTGTGGAGGGCATCTAGCTGTTAGAGGGCAATTTAAGAAAAGGATCTGGCAGCATGTAGCATCATCGTATCACAACAAAGGAAGAAAATGAGATCTTGCTCTTTTTTTCCCCCCCATGAAATTCATACTGAAATTCTCTATTTTTTATGTTGACTGCATTTATTTGGTGCATGTGTGCAGTGGTGTAGGGGGATACTTTTGCAGTAGTATGCATTAAATTTACACTCAAGAGAAGTTCCTGCCCTTCTGGAATTCTTTGTATTGGTTTGTTTTTTCCGGAGTCACTCAATAAAGAATTTGTGGTTGGAAAGATTGAAAAGGAGAGATACATTTCCCAGTGAGGGAAAGTAGCTTCAGAGGCAGAGACACAATGTTCCTTCTTTTTACCCTGCAGCAAGAAACAGTGGGTGACTCAGGGGAAATGGTGAAAACATGGGCATACTTCTTACTGGAACACTAATAACATTCTCCCATTTTGCATCACTCATTTGCTTGATGACAGTTGTTTCTCCTCATGGGTTGCCAATCCTCCCTCTGAGCAGGGGGACACTGTAATTCCCTGCAAGAAGCAGTTTAGGTTATAGTAAGGATGAAATTTCTTCTCACAGTTTTTCATATGTTACCTTTCGAAGGTCTTTGCCACCAGGGACCTCTAGCATAATGCAATGCTGGAATGACTTTCTCCTCTCTTACTGTCCCAAATAATGTTACAAGTATGCTGCTTTGCTGCCTGAACATTCATGATTTTCTTTTATTTTCTTACTTGATTTCCTTCCTAGCTTGTTAGCAGCTGCTGTCACACTGTCCAAAGAATTGTTAGTTCTGCTCAAATATATTTTTGCTTTAATACAAGGCAGCTCTGTCCCACTTCTATGTTAAAAAAAGAAGTGTCATTTGCAAAAAGTGAGATACTACTTCTGTAAAAAGAAAAAAAAAGCTTTTAAATGTTTTTGTATGACTCCAAGACATACAAACAAATCCCTTTAGTAATGCTGATGCTATCAGTCCCAATGATGCTATTACAAGCTTGAGATAATACTTGAATTTGTTGTAGGTATTGATTATATAATTCAGCCTTGTAATTTCTTTTCATGTATACTTTTATCAAGAGTTTTATGCTTTGCAGTTTCTTTGCCTTAATATCTTAACCATGAAAAAACAGCAATCAGAAAAAATTAGAAGAGTAACAAGTGTCAGCTCGAAAATTAATGGGAGACATGAAAACTTCCTTTAATTTCTTTGAGGCTGACATAAGATTTTTACAGGTATCTGTAATAATTAGGAGAGTTTAAAAAGGATGGAAGCACCAAACACATGCGACATAAACTTCAAATAGTTTTCTAAGACTAAAATGTTTATTTTTTTCCATCAGAAGAAGGAAGGAAGGAAGGAAGGAAGGANATGGAAGCACCAAACACATGCGACATAAACTTCAAATAGTTTTCTAAGACTAAAATGTTTATTTTTTTCCATCAGAAGAAGGAAGGAAGGAAGGAAGGAAGGAAGGAAGGAAGGAAGGAAGGACAACCTGGTAAGTTATGTTTGTTTCCTCAAAACAGGCAAAAACAGAATTGTGGAGGTGGCACATTCAAATTTTGTCTTTGGGGAGAAAAGAGGGTTAGGAGAAGGGTTAGGGTTAGGGTCCTACTGCAAATTGGGAAGTGACTGTAAATGTCCTGAAGCACGCTGCCTCTTGGGCATTATCACATTCCCTGGCCTCTAAGCATTTTTTACTTTAGAGCTTTCAATGCAATTGCTTCTGATCTGCTAAAAACACTGATATCCTTCCCTTTACAACAGAATGCCCTGGAACAAGACATATCATTTTGGTTGCATCATGATTTTTCTCAGTTCTGTGTATGACTGATAGAACCAGAAATTAAAATCAACTAGCTGGTTTTCACTGATTTTTTTTTTTTTTTTTTTAATCTTCACACAGCACTATACCACACACATATAAGCAAACATTTTTTTCATTATTATTTATAATCTCTTACATAAGTCCTAAAACTGAGTATTGGAACCGTGGAACATTTAAGTATATTTCCCTGTTCAGATCAAGAGCCTATAATCATAAAGCTTACATTTAGACACAATATGTAGTATAATTAAATAAAAAGACAGATAGAAATATTTAAAATTAAGCATGATTATAAGATTTTGTGAGCTTAGATATTAGATTTTTTTTTTTTTCATCCCCAGGTTATTTTATATAGCTCTATATACAAAAATAATAGTGATAAATACACAACTAATGATTTAATTGCTCTGTAAACTGGCTCTCAATGTTCTTCTGAAATCTTAGCTAGGAAGAGAAAGAAGAAGAGTCAGACACAAAAAATCTTGTCCACTTGCATTTCCTCTTTTGTTGGTCAGATCTAGTTTTTTTTGTTCAGTGCAACAGGAACAGGATAAAGATGCCCATGGAAACCATTTGATGGCTGGGAGGAACAAAAAAAAAAAGCCAGTTTAAAGATTCCTACCTGTTTTTATTGTTATACTTTACATTCTAGATGAATCCAAAAAACATGCCAGGTCTTAAACATAGAACCTCAAACATGTCACAGTTTATGTCTTCCAAAAACAATGGCTGCATAACTTTAAATATCTGATTTTTTTTTTACATATTAATTAATATTATCAGATTGAAGAGTAGCAGAAGTGTTTTAGATCATATTTCTTTATTTTCAAGCAATATTTCAAAAGAAGCTAAATATTCAGAAATAAAATTCAAGTGGCATGTTGCAAAATGTCATTAGATAGTGAATAACACGATGCCCTCATTCTTCTGTGGAATAGAGTATGGCTCTTGAAAAGCTTTTCTTTTATCTATTTGTCCCTTCCTGCTGCTATTTTTAATACTCAGGGAAAGGTTTCCAGTGCATATCATCTTCCATTTATAAGTCTTTCTGTTGTGGGCTATAGTCAATGATTTAGCTAGTTTGTTGCAATGCTTGGCAGAGCATCCTCAGGCTTATTTTCACAGCTAAGCAAGATTTTGCTAGATGGTCTCTGAATTCACAGTCTTTTTCAAACAGCTCAAGAGGGAAAAATGCTGATTATTTGGAAAATGCTGTGTTGCATTTATTGAGTTAAAAAAGCAATCTTTTCTTAGGGTGATGTGGATAATTTATGTAACTCAACATAGCTAAAAATTTTAAGAAAATGCTGGCTTTTTTTTTTTTTTTAACCCTTACAATATGACTGCAAGAGGCTAGAAATAAGTTTCTACCTGCTTGGACATGACCTTAGCAATTTTAGACCAATGTTAATGTTTAAGTATTAATGACTTCTGATGCAGCTTTCAAAGCAAATTCAATAAAGATACGAGTCCTAAAAGATTCGCAAAACAGACAGTCTTCAAGTAATATATTTGATTCCAAGTCACATTTCTTGTTAGTTCTGTTCCTGAAATACATTCCTTCTTTCGATAAAGACAATCTTATTTTTGTTCTAATTAATGACACAGGAACTGGTTTTAAGTAAAATAAAAATCATCTCTGGCAAGCGTCATTCAAATAAATTATCATATAACACAGCCACATAATACATTTTGTTCTTTACCTGTTCTCCCACATCCTGAGTGCTCTAACCATTGTGCTATAGCACAAAAGAAAAACATCATCCTGTGAAAAAAAAGAAAAAATTAGATACATAAAGAAAAAACAGAGAGAAGCAAGTAGAGCTAAAGGACCTTTATGGATCAACAGGAAAGTTACAGCAAAGAACTTTTGTGCATTAATCCAGTCTCACTCCTTCCTAGGAGTTAGATTAATATTGCTTTCTATGTAAAGAATCATTCATGAGGGAAAAAGATATTCACACACCTTCAAAACTAAGTTTTGGGGAAATTAAGGGGAAAGTTTGATTAATTTTGGCTTGCTTTTTTGTTTATTTTTTTTTAAATCCTCTTAGAATATTTCTGCAAACACTGATAGCCTAGTCCAATATTTATTCTAGACAGCAATAAAGAAAAGAATGGGGTTTTTTCAGACCTAGAAAATCAAAATCTATTTAACTTCAAGGTCTTTTTATAAAGTTTATCTTGATTCTTATACCTTCTTGTTCATTCAGCTTAATGCTGCATTTCCCTCAGTTAATGGTGCACAAAAGTTCTGAAATTATTCCCTTTTACAGGAACCTGTATCAAGACAGCTCCCAGCCCTTCCATTCACTGGGTGTACATGAGGCAGTAAACATGTCTTCATGGTTGTTTGTCAGTGCTGCTGATGCGTCAGGACTTGCGTATTCCGTCCATGCGGTCGTCTCATTTCCGGTTCTCAGTGTCTGTAGATTTACTTCCAGGGAAATCCAAGGACCTTTCAGGCCAACTATTGCAGTACTTAATGGAAGGTATTAAACTTCTGAAAAGGCAGCTCAAAACAAAGAAACTCAAACAAATAAGAAAAAAAAAAAAAAAAAGATTTGCATGGTTAACTGAAGAAAACAGAAAACTTGGTAGCCGTATTTTGCTACTGTTTACACATCCATCCCAGGACTATTTAAAACCTTCTACTTCTAGAAAGCATTTGCAGTGAGAAGTCTGTCTAAAATTCTTTTTTGGAATATTTGTACAGTCATTGCACAGAAACTGATGCTGTTGAAGAATAAAAATATCTCCTTCAGCATAATTGCATTTTCAGTCCCCAAAAAAATTCCATGCACTACATAGTCCATAATATCTATTTAGACCATTCAGAATTTCTGAATAGACTACAAAGTCTTGGGATTTTTGTTTCTCTAATAAACTCAAATTCAACTGATTACATGTTTTTAAGAGTTTCAATAGTTTATGGATGCACTTACATTGACTAATGTTAAGATAATGGTTGTGAACTTTTCCTTTTTCAACAGTTAGCTTTCATTTAAGACAGGCTTTTATTAATCTGATTTCCTTAGACATTTTTCCTGTTTAGCTACAATGGTCTAAATTCCTCTTCAAGCCTTCAAAGTCAATTATATCATGTCAGGTCTAATCCTTGACCAGGTCCTCAGTTATCTAAGGTATGTATTTTATTCAAAGTCAATGTGTCTAGAGAATGTGACAAAGCCTTTTCAATTCCACTGCTGCTGGCAGAACAATGAGATCAAACTTTAGGTCATCACTTAATAGTAATTTTACTCACATTCCTATTGCTTCCTCTTTTATTATTTTGCTTTTGAGTTACAGAGAGACAATGCCTTCAAGGGAATTTATATGTTTGCTTCATTTAATATTAATATCTCCTGATTAGCATTACAAAGTAGGGGTTAAGCAGCATTGTTGCAAGACTATTACCAAATCTCCTTCCTGTATCAGAAATAATTCTAAATATCATAATCAATGTTAAGGTGAAAGTAACATTTGCCAGGTTTTATTTATATGCATATATACATTTATTTTTAATAGCTCAGAAATAAAAAACAGCTTTGAAATAGAGTGTGTTTTGTTCCTCTTTCATTCTTCTTAGAGTTTGACTTCCTAAGGTCTCAGAAGCTACCCCAAAATTCTTCATTCAGGAAATTTATTTTATTATTTTCCTTACTAAAAAATAATTTTAATATTTTTTTAATTTTCTTGTTTTTTGTTTTTTGTTTAGGTCAGGGGTTTTTTTAATGGTGTTCTATTCATGTCAATGCAAAAGGTATATGTTTTTCATATATTGCCAACTCCATTTCACCAAATCTATTTTTTCAGAGAAAAGTTAAGTCTTCAGTTAAAATTCAATCAGGAGTAGAAAATGGAAAAATTAATTGATCTTGCATATTAATGCTGTACAGTGGTTGACATAAATGGCAAATATAACTACACTGTATCTTACTAAATGATAGATGGTAACTATTTTAGGGATCTGCTTCACATTGATTTAGATGAAAAAAATTTCTAAATGCAGTTGTGGGTTTAGACCTCAATTTTTAAATGAGAATAAATTGTGTTATTATTTTATTAGACAAAGCTGAAAATATTACTGAATATATTGTATAGTCTATGCAGCCTGCCTTACTTCTGTGATGCAGAAAGATGCATATAGTTGTAAATATTTTAAAAGAAATATTTATTGTTATATTATTTTCTAACAAGTTGCAATATTTTTGTTTTATTCCTAGACTGTAAGAGCATGGTGAGATATTTGCTACACTTGAATAAATATTTCATTTTTAGCATGTGCCTCTTAACTGTAGACTTAAGTAAAATGGGAATTCACTAGTCAGGCAGCAAAAGTAAATTGCCACAGATAGGTCATGGAGTTCATAGTTCATTTTCTATAAAAGAGGTATAATGTTATAGGTTTATGATTAGGTAATGAAGAAGATTATAATGATGAACAGCTAAGAGGGGGAAGTCCCAAGACCAGAGAAGCTTTTATATACATATACAGAGGTTTCTCAGCACTGGGGTTCTTTGAAATTACTATCTGAATTCTTTGACAATTACTCATTTCCTGCAAGATTTCAAATATAGGTTTTTTATGGATGTTTTTTGCTAAATTTCTGAGGGATTTTTTAAATGTCAGACTACCCCAATATTTTATCATTTTTAAGGGCACAGTATTTCTGTACTGTTTGTTGTAGACATCTTCCTAACTATTATAAGTTGGAATTCTTGATGGCATAAGGAAAAATGGAAGCCCATTTCTTTATTCTGTGGATGGAATTGGAGAGTTGAGGATTCTTTGCAATGTTTCTCTGTTTGACTCCATTAGCTTGTTCTCTACAGTTGATTGAAAATGACATAAATTTTGCCTATTATGTGATAGATTTCCTACGTAATGCTTAAAAATATCAAAGTTTCTTCATGTATTAGTTTATTAAAATTTAATTTTAATTAAATATATTAATGTCACATTTTTTTCAACAATGACTTGAAGCTTTCTATGTTTGAATTGCTTGGGCACCCCAGTGCAGATGGCTGCAGCTGATAGCAGTATGATGAGAGGTACAGATTTAAGAGATTTGGACTGTTCTTTACACATGGATAACTGTACTTGCATGACTGAGGCTAAGGCTGAGCAATGTTATAAAGCCAGTCTTTGTGATCATGGATTTATGAGCAGTAAAAACCACATCAAAACAATTAAAAATGGACAAAGGGAGATGCCTCAAACAGCAATTTTCAGTGAAATTTATCACATGTGACCTGTAAGTCATTAATGTGTTTGTGGGCCTACATTGTCTTGTAACAGTACTGAAGCAACCCAAATTCCTTGAAGTTCAGGAGAAAATAATTTGGATTTAAAATTCATTTTTTGAATTATTTATAGCCTTGAAAATGTCATAACTGAATAATGGAAGTTATTAATATCTGAGTCAAAGAAATACATCATTGTGATGCAGGAAACGTTTAAGATTTTGTACATCAAGGTGCCAGAAATATATCTCTCTATCTCATGCTTATCATTCCTGTTAATAACAAAACCAGGAGTAGGTCCTCAGACATAATTAGCACTCATCTGGAGAGTTATGTCCATAGTAATCATGAAGATAAGGCTAATGGGAGATCAGTAGGCAACTTTAAACCGAATAGCCATTTTAGAGAGTTTAAGGATTAAGGCTACATGTAAAGGAACAAAGATAAAATAAGTATGGACAAAAAAGACACTTCAAAATAACAGCATATAGTTTCAAGATTACGGGATCCAAGCAGGGGTGCAGGGTGGGCAGAGGGGCCATGCTGGTGCTCAGGGGATGTGGCAGTGTGTCTGTGCTTGTGAACCCGGGGAGAGTGGGGTGTGGGCTGCACTTGTGACCTTCTGCCTCTGCCAGCCCCAGAGGAGGAGGGGACGTGTCCCTGTGTGCCTGTGTCTGGTGTGAGTCCTGAATGTGGGAGGTGCTGGGGCAGCAGCTACTCTGGGATTGTCGGTGTCTGTGCCCTCCGTGTGTCTGTTTCTGTATCTCTGAGGTGTGTGCTCAGCTTTGCTACTGGTTGAAGCTGAGAACAGCAGTGGCAGCTTCCTCCCTCTGCCTGTGCAGAGACCACAGGGCACTGGGCAGGCATCCCGGGCAGGAGTCCTGCTGGAGGAGGTGGCTGTTCTTAAAATCCATAACATCCTCATCCAGTTCTCACCATCTGTGTGGAAGGTTGACCTTGGCTGGCTCCCAGACACACAGACAACTGTTCTCTCACTGCCCGTCTCGCACAGGACGGGGGGAGAAAATAAGATGAAAAAGTTTTGTGAACATAAAGAAACATAAAGAAAGAGAAATCATTCAGCAGTTATCTTAGCAGGCAAAAGAGACCTGACCCAAAAAAGCTGTGTATCACCCAGCAATGTGTGCTCACAGCCCACAAAGCCAAGCATCAAAAAGCTGCATCAAAAGCAGTGTGGCCAGCAGGTGGAGGGAGGTGATTTTGTCCCTTTGCTCTGCCTTTGTTTGACCCCACCCAGAATGCTGCATCCGGAATGCTGCATCCATCTCTGGGGCCTCTGATATAAGAAGGGTGTGGATCTGCTGGAGCACATCCAGAGGAGGGTCACAAATATGATCAGAAGGCTGGAGCACCTCTGCAAAGAGAGATGGAGTTCAGCCTGGGGAAGAGCAGACTCCAGTCAGACCTTTGAGCAGCCTTCCAGTACCTAAATGAGGCCTGCAAGGCAGTGGAGAGGGACTTTTTACAAGGGCATGTAGTGGTAGGACTAGGGGGAATGGCATAAACTGAAAGAGAATAGGTTTAGATGAGCTATTAGAAGAAATTCATTACTGTGAGGATGGTGAGGCAGTGGAACAGGCTGCCAAGAGAAGTTGTTCCCTGGAAATGTTCAATGCCAGGTTGGATGGGCCTCTGAGCAGCTTTAGTGGAAGGTGCCCTGCCCACGGCATGGGGTTTGGAACTAGAAGACTAAGGTATCTTTTCAACCAAAACTATGATTCTGTTATTCTGTCATCCTATGACTTAGAGAAAATTAATTCATCAACAACAAACAGAGTGTTGTGGTGAGAAACAAAGATAAAATTAAAAGAAAAGCACTACTTCTTGCACTTTTACTGAAGCTCAGCTTTACCCCTTTACCCCCACAGAGAGCAGTGCAGGCAGATAGGGAATGGGGTTTGTGATTACTCCATAACAGCTCCTCTCTGCAGTTCCCTCTTCCTCAGACTTTCTCCCTGGTCTGATGTGGGGTCTCCATGGGCTTTAGCTTCCTCCAGGACCTATCCACCAGCTCTGACATGGGGGCCTCCACAAGCTGCAATCTGCTCCATCACAGTTCAGGTACTGCAAAAGCAACAACCTGCTTCAATGTGGTCTTGTCAAAAGACTGCAAAGACACTCTCTGCTCTGGTGCCTGGAGTACCTCCTCACCTCTTTCTTCTTTTTTAAAAAAAAATATTATTATTTTTCTAGATGAACATACTCATTATACTAATACTGGAGTTTCTTGCATGAGGAAAAAGATTGCTGCTTACTGGCAATAAAGACTATGTAACACTTGAAAAACAACATTGCAAAATTAATCTCTTTCTTATTGAATTTGTGTGTTGTGGTAGAGATTAGGGATACATTATTTTATTACTTTTCTGCCAAAAGCCCACAGTGAAAACCAAATCATTGCCACAAGTGTCTATAAATTAAGAAGATTTTTGAGTACTTCTTTCCACCAGCATGCTTTAAGTCTGAAGACAAAGGCTTATTTATACTTTTTTAATGAAAGAATTTGAGTAAAAAACCTGGACAATGCAGACTTCTAATTCTAGGAAGAATAGCAGTATATTTTTTTCCCCTGTTATCCATTCCATATATTAGATTATCTGATTTTTGCTCTTGTGTGGAGCAAATGAGAAGTTTCACATAAAATGGTATGAAATTTTAAGCAACAGAGAAAGGAACCCTAGGTCCTAAACAAATTTTACCTAACACCAGGTACTTACCTGACCTAGGCCTTGCAGGCAAGAGAGGTCAGCATCTGCTGTGAGAGTATTACAGTCCTCAGATGGGTTCATTTGAGCCTGTGAGTTTCTTCTTATCATTTCCTTTATATTAAAAGGAAATTAGTGCATTAAAATAGAACATTAGGCAGCAAAATGCTGTTCAGAAAGAACAGAAAGCTAAGTAAAATATACTGGGGAAATTTCACCCCATACTGGAACATGTGACTGCTAATGTTGCCTCGGAGAGCAAATAAAGCTCCAGAATGCTGATATTTTTGATTCTGGAAAATGTGATTAGCAAAATTAAAAAACAAAAATAAAAAAATCCACCAAATAAACAAAAAAAATCAAACTAAAAAGAGAAACTTTCCCTGAAAATGTGAAGTAATTCAGTCTTCACGTGTCTATGATACTCAGCACCTCCTCTCTGCCATCTATCCAGTGCAGAAATTGATAAAGACCAAAAAATTTTATTTTACTCCACCAACCCATGAGTAATCAACAGAAGTTGTATTTTCAATTAAAGAAAACTGTGAAAGACACTAAAGGCAGATGCACTTCTCCAAATGCAGGTATCTAGTACTGTATGAGATGCCCAAGGTATCAAAAGAATTCACATAGAGCTGCTAAGTGTGACATGAGATATTGGTACTGCTGTGTCCTTCTTAAGTCGCAGAAGAAAGAGATACTCTAGGGCATACTGAACATATTAATGTTCAGGAAAATGAGTGGTGGTTTGCATTGAATAATGTTTCAACAGATCACAAGCTGAGGGAAAAAACCATGGAATAAGAATTTTGCAAGACTTGAGAAAAGTTTATTTTATAAAAGTCATCCCCAAGGTCTATTTTAGGAGTATATCATAGCCTGCATTTTCAAGAGCAGAAATCAATATCAAACTTGATTTCTGTGCCTTTATACATTGTATGAAGAAAAAATATTTTTTTGTCTAATTATGCATATAACAGTGCAAATTTTTGTTTGATCATTTGTTTCCTGCTGTTTCCATTTTAAAGCCTTTTTTCTCCTTCTATGTTCCTATTTTTGGGAACAGTTCACATTATTGTCTTCCAGAACAGGTGAAGACCTACTCATTGACTCCTAGCAGAAAAGTTTTAGGATATCAGACTTTCTTTACTAACTAGTATCTTGAAATTCGAAAGGAATCTTGTGTTGTTGCAGTATCTTTGAAGAATTAAAAGGTATCATTAGAACTGTATAGCCTATAAAAACTATGACAATTAAAAGACAATAAACTTAATGCCATTTTACTCTAGCACCACCTTCTTCTGCTAATTTCTCTTCTTTTATTCTGAAACCAGAATTATTCAGCATTTGCTCTTGTGACTTCATTGGTATTTATACTCTGCTTTTAAAATGATCAGTTCACAAAACATTTTGGATTAGCAATGAATTATATACACACCACATGTGAAATGCTGATTTTATTGGACAGTCAGCAGCATCCTGTGCACATTTATGAATTTTTGCTTTTGTGGTTGGTCTCTATTAACAGTTGGTTGCTGATGATAACAGAAAGGCCCTTTCCCAAAAAATCTTCAGATATCAGGTCCTGCAAGAAATTGGCATGCACAAGCTCACTGCTGTGCATTTTGAAATTATTCCTTTTGCCTTCACATACAAAGCATTTGTAAGGATCATTTATCACTGTTTTGTAAAAGTCATGCTAGTGCGAACTGTGCTTCATATATAATTTCTTCTTGTACATAAATTTAATAGGATCATAGAGTGATAGAATCATAGAATGACTTAAGTTGGAAGCAATCTTAAAGATCATCTATTTCTAATCTTCCTGACATGTTTAGGGACACTTTTCACTAGATCATCCAACCTGGCCTTGAACACTTCCAGGGATGGGGCATTCACAGCTCTGAGCAACCTGTGCCAGTGCCTCACCAGCTTCACGGTAAATAATATCTTTCTAATATCTAATCTGAAACTACTAATTTTCAGTTTCATTGTATAATAATTTGTCTTATAATCAATTATGAAATGTATTATATTTATGCATCTTCAAAAATCTGATATTTTTTTCACGATCTGCCAGCACTAAGAGAGCAAGAGATCCAGCAGACCGTATAGGGTGTCGAGACACCTTAAATGTGGTTGGCATATACTACTTTGGGAAAAAAACAGTCAAAACCTCATTGCCTTAGTTTCCCATTTGCAGACTGAAGAAGAACATGCCGTTTTTGTTTCTTTAGAGAACACCTGCTTACTACTCCAAATACAGGATGTTCTTAAGTCAAAGAAACTATGAGCTTGAAAATATTTTCTGCATTATTTAAAGGACAGCTTTGGGATGAGGGTAACTCATAATTATCACAGGTAAATAAGATCCATGAATCAAAGATGCCAAAATCACAGGGGTCGCTGGTAGTTAGAGATGATGCCTCATGTGACTTGATATCCATTTACTTCTCACTTTAGTTTAATATCTTTGCTAATTCAGTTATGAATAAATAAAAAGACAAAATGCAACTACAATAGTAAGATACTGTTTAGGGAAAAATCAGCAAATCATTGTTGGCTCACGGCTTCATGCTTCTTTAATGTTTCACTGTAGTATTTAGATGATCCATTTGCAATGAGAATATCTTTACAATTTTGACATATCACAGAGAAAATGTTCGCTACACAAAGATTTTTATCAGAATAACAAGTTTTGGTCAGAATAAAAAGTTTTCTGTCAGTAGTACAGATTTGCATGTAAAAAGACCAAAAAAAGTAGAGTTATAGAGAGTAATAAAAACTGTAGTTGTGAGATGACCTTTGCTATTTGCCAGGCGCCCACTTAAGCTACTCCTCTCCTCAACCTGACAGGGGAGGAAAAAAACCAAGTCTCATGGGAAAAGGAGAGACCACTGAACTATTACCATCACAGGCAAAAGAGAATTGACTTGGAAAAATTAGTTTAATTTATTGCCAATCAAATCAGAGTAGGATAGTGAGAAATAAAAACAAATCTTATAACACCTTCCCCCCAAATCTTAAAACACCTTATTCCCAGGCTCAACATCACTTAGGATTTTCTCTGCCTCCTTCCAGCATAGTGGTATGGGGGATGGGTGCTCTGGTCAGTTCATCACATGTTTTCTCTGCTGCTCCTTCCTCCTCAGGGGAAGGAGTTCTCACACTCATCACCTGCTCCAGTGTGGGGTCTCTCCCATAAGAGGCACAGGTCTATGAACTTCTCCAGTGAGAGTCCTTCCCATGGTTGCAGTTCTTCATGAACTGCTGTAGTGTGGGTCTCTTCAAAAGGGCACAGTCCTTCAGGAACAAGCTTTTCCAACATGGGTATCCCTCTGGGCTTTGGGTTTTGTCGTACCCCAAAAAAAAACCCAAAGCCAAACCAAAAACATAAGGATTAATTTACTGTCTCACCCCTACACTCATCTTCAACATATTTAATTGCAAATGATTTGCAGCTTCTCCTGGTTTATAAACTATACATATATAAATCTAATACATGGAAGGAACATTGAGAACTAGAAGTTTTATGGGTGAAGTTTTAAAGTTAAATGGGATAGAGTGAAAAAATAAATGTAGAAGATGGGGGTCATAAGTCCCACCCCAATGTTTTAACTCTGTTACTAGTCTTGTATTGTGACCAAAACGCTCTATAACACGAACTCTTGAGAAAAAAGTTTGAAGAGTTCTGTGAGACTCCATTTTCCCGAAATTTGCTCTTGGATTATAACTTTCTGCAAATGTCTTCTTACTTAAATTCTTGACAATAAAAGAAGACTTGGTGATTTTCTGGTTTTCAAATTTGATATAAACTGCACATTTATTATGCAAAGCTGATTTTTCTTCCTGTTTCAGCTCATAGATTTCATTCAAATAAGAGTACAAAGCCATAAAAATTTCTAATATTTATTTTGTTTTCTTGTTTAACTAAAATAAAAATTGCCTTCAAAGCTAGACTCTGTGACTCTCAGTAGTCAGCTGAGAGAACAAAAAAAAACCCAAAACAATGAAAAGATAAATAAACCAGGCAAAACAGATGAGATTTTATATCCACTCTATATCCAAAGCAGACCTATGGAGAGAATACATGACATAGTAATAACCAAACAGCCCTGGAACCAAAGATGTCTAACACTGATGTGTCTTGTTTTTAAAAAATCATCATGTTATGAAGAAGTAAAATTTTGTCAGGCATTTTCTAACTGCATCTATGAGCAAATGAAAAAAGATTTAAAACAGTGTTCATGAGGGAGATACAAGATAACATCTCCATTTAAATATTGTTTTCCTTGTACAGGGTGGGAGGAGATAAAAACCAAAACAAAAACAAATGCCCATTTTCTGCTCTTGAAAGGAATGGGACATATTGTTATCATATTTTTTTCACCTTCAAGAACAGAGAAGACACGAATGGGTGGACAGGTCACTAAGCAGGAAGGAGAATAGATTAAGTCACCCAAACACTTGGAATAAACAATCAGTTTTCCTTATAGGCATACTGACCCATTAAATTTTGCGTATTTTTCTTTCTCGTCTTTTATAAAAAAGGCTGTTACACCCTGTTTGGTATCTATAAATGACAGTAGATATCCCATCACATCCTCCAATGACAGCATCTAGATATCACAGTGTAACTTAACGTTGTTGTGAGATCAACTTGGAAGACACTGTTTATGGAACTTGTAACACCATTTCCTACAACACATGATGGATGTATCCTTGGAGGTCTGCTGCCTCAGTGTTGACCAGATCCAAACTTGCTTTCCTAATGAAATTTGGCAAGGCCACAGTGTATCTGCAAGTGTATCTGCACTTGGGTAGGTTTTTGCTCAGTAAAAATTAAATGCACTGAAAACCCATGCAACGCTGTTAAGTAAAGTATGTAAGTTTTGTAGGTTCTTTGTCTTTCCTATTAAATTTAAACTATTGTCTGTCTATACTTAGGAGAAAAAGGTAAAAAGAGATCGATAGGAGACAGTAAAAAAGGATACAATGCTCTTTTGAGTTGTTTCAAAGGCAAAGTTTTTATGTAGCTAAATTTGATTATATGATTGCAATTTAATTATATTATAATTATGGCTATAATTGCTGTTTTGTATGTTTCATTAAAGCTGCATACATTAATTGCACCTAACTTCTGTTGATGAGCTTAACTAATAAAAGCAGATGTTTACAGCAGAGGAGCCTGGTTAGCTTTCTATTGCAAGGTGACTATCTTCAGGAAGCAGGCAGCAGCTGAATATAATACTGGCAATTTTCAGTTTCTCATTTATTCAGTTTGTAATTTTACACTCTACACACACACATATACATATATATTCAAGAACACATACTCATGTGCATACATGTAAAGATATTTGAAACTTAACTGTCAGTCTGTGGTATTACAGTAGGAATAAAATTCGGTCAACAGTTTACATCTATATTTTAAATGGAGACAATAACTGCAATATTTGTTTGAATAACAAAAGGTAAAAAACCACTTCTTAGTCCCAAGTAATGCAATAGGGAAAATTTCAAGACGGTCTAATTTTGCCTGAGTGCTTATATTTCCAGTGAAATACATTATTAGAAACTCTATTTCCTAGCCCACAACTATAATTCAGGACAAATCAGTTATGTATGACTTACCTTAAACTGCAGGAAAAAATTGGATATACTCTTTTCATAAGACTAAAGTATTCAAAGTCCAGCTAGGGAACAAGTATATTTTAATCGATGGGCATTATGAGCAGTAAAAATATTACTGTTGAGTGTTGTCAGGGCCAAACTGGAATCCATGAAGCAGTTATGTCCTAAAACAAATTGAATTTAGTGTATTTTTTAATGAATGGTAAAAATATGTAAACAATTCTAACTGTTGACCTTTATAATCTTGGTTTCTGTCCCTGTTCGTGCTTTGGTTTTGTGACACAGCATGTTTTATTAAATGTATTTTCTTAGTACTTCAGTACTTCAGAAATTGTTGGTGTTCTTATCTGATCACAATTCAGAATGTGCAACCCTTACTCATCATGGTATACATTTGCTTATCATATTGACTTTGACTAAGGCAATTTAAATAAGCAAAGATGAACATGCTGTCTTTTTTTTTTTTTAATTATAAGACTGAAGAGTGACTGTCATGATTTTTTCTGTGTATTGATATAAATACCAAAGGAAGATGTCTCAGTACTTGCTCTGTTTGCTCATGAGTTGTCATTCATGATGATCAGCTGATCCCAGTATCTGCTTCCTTTCAGAATTTTGTGTCTGAATTGCAACACTCAGTTTTAAAGAGAACTTGGAAATGTTCATTTAATATGACATCTAGAGTCTTCTGGCAATTTTCTGTGAGGCAAACAATATCTTGATGCTACTCCTTATTTGGAACTAAGGCTATGAGGAAAACTTGCAGTCAATGTCCAAAACCATTTTCTGGCTCTTCAGCGCTGTGCACCAGAAAGCCTACTCCATTTCTCTTCCTTCCTCTCAGAGCTTTCCCTGGTTACTCACTTATTCTCTAGGCACCTCAGTTTCTGACCATTTCTTTAGATGAAAAGTAGGTTAAGCTGGTTCTAAATTACCCACAAAACTTGGGGTGAATGAAGGATCATTTCTGTGGCAACAGAGCTTTGAAAAATCTCAGACAACTGAAAAATCTGTTGGGTGAGCGAGTGTTTCTCTGTGTGTTGGGCAAGAGGTGAGAGAAAGCACAGGAGAGAAGCTGAGACACTGCATGTACATTAGAGGGAGAAATCATACATGCCTGAAAGAGAAACTGAAAGAGGAAATTTAAATTTCAGTAATGCAAGATGATGTTGGTATAATTTACTGTATTGGGAAGAGATTTAAAGCCCTTATATAGAACAGCCTGAATGTAGGAGGAGAAGAGATCTGCCAAATACACTAGCAGGAATTCATCGTGCTGAAATCCCCCATATGTTTGTTTAAATGTGTTTGTATATACACTGTGTATTTAAACATATTAAACAAGCAACATTAAATCAACACCAGGGATTTTGGAGTTAGCAAAACTCACAGAAAAGAACACTCCAACCCTGTAAATTTGAAACACTGTAATAGCAAGGTGTGGACTATATGACCTAAAAAGTTATTTTCTATTTTTCATTCCTCTGATAAACTTGTAGCACATTCAAACATATATCAGACAATCCAGGAGATTTTATCTTAAATCTTTTTACTGTCCCACACATTTCTAGGCAGCTTCCACTCTAGCTGAGCTTTGGCCACACAAATCTCCCTACCGTGGCGGGCAGCGTCTCTGTATTCCTCCCATGTCACTTGACCCTGCCTCCATTGACCACATACCTTCTAATTTTTTGTCTTAGTTTCAGAAGGAGATCCCTGTTCAGCCAAGCTGGCCTTCTGCCTTGTCTGCTTTTGACATTTTGGAATTGCCTCCTTTGCCAACACAGTCACCTGTGCTGAAAATCTGAAAGATGACTCATTATGCTGTGGTCTAGAACCCTCCCTTTAGTGAATACCTGGACTGTAGAAAAGACGGGGGTTTTTTCTTGTATTTTGAGAAGGTGACTAACCTAGGAAAAATGGAGACTCAAATTTCCCGAGAATGATGTAGCTTTTAAAGAGCATCATGGTGTAAGGATAGCAATTAAAAGGTTTGGGAAAAAAATTGCTCCAGTTCCCATTACACTTAAGTTGTGTGTTGGGATTTATCTCATTTATCTTTGGTTCACCTAAACCAATAAAGAAAGAATTTATTCATCTAAGCTTATTTAATTGCCAACCAAGTCTAAGAGGTACATTCATTCCAGTACTTCTGTTTTGAACATAGATGTGAAGCCAGATAGAACAAATTGCTTTCTACTGTTTTCAGGAGGTACTCATGTTTCTTTGTTGACTGGTTTTGTCAACAGGCAAGATGAGAATCTTAAATTGCATGTTTTGCTTTTAAGTGATGTGAAATGACTACATATTGTTTAGGAATCAATAACATAAAATTAATTTTCTGCGTCATATAATTTTGTGACTCAGTTTGTTTCCAGGCTCATACTCCCATTCCATGCTGCAGATGAAGTGTCTAGTTTTAGGGAGCCACAAAAACTTCTTTGAGATGAAAATAAGGTCCAGCTGCAGAGGTTCTAGGAGGTGTTCCTTATTGGTGGTATGGAAAGGCTTAAACCCTTTCCACCCTGTGCAGACCTTTCAGTCTCAAACCCCTCACTGCTGTGCAGCTTGCCAGGGCAGCTCTACCTGTCCCTTTGGCACTTAGCTGTAAGCAAAGTGCTTTGGTTTCAACAATGATATACTATATGAATCATTTTAGACCGTTTCATCAAATATGATAACAATTACTATCTACTATGGTTTCATGGGAGCACAGTGAATTTAGAGGAGATTTGGGCTCATTATTTAGTTTAATTTAGTTCATAGACTATTTAATTAGGAACATAATAAATCTGTGAAGAACACTGGAGTTACCATAGAATTATATGAATGAAGCTGAGTTCTGAGCATACCTTGCTGGAAATACTGGTGTAAAAATGGGTTTAATGTTTGACCTTCCCCAGGAGAAGAAAGAATTAGGAATTAAGTATCTCAAAATGCAGTCCCCAAATGAAACAAAACACTAGAAACTTCATAATCCAGTTACATTCCAAACCCCAAGAGGCTGGCAGGTGATTTATGAATGGCTGGAAGACATTTTTGCGGACAACTTGGCTGCTAACATAGCTGAACTACTAATGTGTTATAAAAAATGGCTCCACCATTCCACAAGCTAGTTCCAGTACAAAACCTATAGATTGTTCTCTTGGTGTCTTTGTAGGCTATAGTTTTATCTTCATGGGCTGAGTGTGTGGTCCTGGGAAGGGCCTCGGAGCTTAAATCTTACTTCAGGCACATATTTTACTTTTTAATTTATTCTCACTCTTAACAACACTTACACACATCAGCAGTTTTCTTTTGTTTACATAGATGGTTAACTGATATTAATTCTGAGTAATCCATTTGTACTCAAAACCAAACGTATTTAATCTAGATTTGGGCGACATCGATGTTTAATCCTTAGCTGCTTTTATAGTCAACAGAAAGAGATAGACACACTTACAGCAAGTGAATTTTGTTTTCCCAATGTAGACACAAATAATAAGTCAGATAAACCTAGCTGAAAGTGTTTCCATGGATTGGCAATATTTATGGATCTTTTAGGTGTGAGAATTTGCAAGAAGCCTAGTTTTCATGAGACATTTTCTTGCATCCAGGCAATGATTTGGATAATATGTGGTGAAAGTCAGAATTTTGACTCCTTTCTGAATGACACTGCAATCCCTTTTAAAGATAAACTCCTCACTAAAGAAATGAATTTTCATCACATAGTTTACATCAAACTTAAATATAAATTACAATAATTTTCCTTTTCTTTTTTTCCATACTTACATATTGCCTGCTACCTATACACATCTGTCTGATTTGAGAGAGGGAGAGCACCTTGGAAACCAAACCAGTGTTGGACATGGGTGAAATATTTTCACAGCAGGGTCTCAAAATTGAGCTGTATATTTTAGGCAGGTCTATTTTCCTGAGTCAAAGTATACCACATAATTAGTCATAATTTTGTATGTTATTTATTCTCCTGTTCTATATATCTGTTGCTGTGAAGAACTTACATATTCCAATATTTTACCTGAAGTCTGGTTTGAGTATTTTCAGTGGCTAAGTGAAAATGTGGATAAATCCAGTTTTTTATATCCCTTTAAAATCTTGTAGAGTTTGCTCAGCCAACAACAAGGCATCTCCTAATATTATCTCCATAACATGTACTGTAGTCATTGAGTGAGAGTCAGGAAAAAAGGTTTATCTTTTATTTTATTCTTCAAGGTAAAAATGTTCATGAAACTGACATATTAATAAAAAATCAGTTTGTTAAAGAAACTTCCTTTTTTATCATTTAATTATTCAAAGAAATCATACTTAAAAGGTTTCACTTAAATACAGCTTTGTGTGTAAGCAATTTGTTCCTATTTTGTACCATAAAGTCCTGTGAAAGTTCACCAAAAGAAGATACAGGGCCATAATACAATGGAACAAATCAGATCACAGTGGTGTTGATTGCAGACTGATGACTCCCTAATGTGTCTGTAAGAATGAACAATATTAAGAAAATAAGTTTGCTTGCCTTTATTTTCTAGCATGACTAATATGAATCAGTTTACTGCGCAAGAGTTTCAATCAAGCTACTTGCATAAAATATCTGTGAAGACAGAAGCATGAATGCATCAGAGAGTATTCCTCTAGTTACTAATCCATGTTCAATATCAGGTTATTCTTCACAAATATGTTTCCTTGGTTCCCTTTGTCACTCACTTAAAGATGTCTCTGTGGATGTGTCCCTGTGCTGGCAATGTAAAACCCATTTGCTTGGGTGGAGAACCAGTTGAAATATAAGACAACCATTTAAATGGAAAGCATGAATTTGAGTATCTCCAAGTGCCCCCAAGGTTTTGTACTTTGTGTTGACAGCAATAAGAAAGCCATTCCATGTCTACCCTGCCTTCCCTGACAAAAAGATACACTCTTTAAAAAAAAACATCTTTTCAAGTGGTGATGATGAATTCTCACTGTCTTGTCTGTATTTCTTTCTGTCAGACTATCCCTCATCTCCAGTAACAGTTGAATACTTTGGCCACTTCCAAAATGTGAACAGATTTCACAGTGGGAAGGCATGATGAACAAGTTTACTGACAATTTGCACAGAATAGAGACAGAGTAGTTCCTGCATTGAAGTAAGGTTTGCAATTTGAGTTCAACCATGTCATTAGATGCCTAAAAATCCTATTGGGGAGAGACTTAGAAAATTAATAGTAACTTAGCCTATGGCAACCAAGCTATGTATTTGTTTTTTCCCACTCATACGGCAATAGTTGCACTTGGCTTTAGGGAGACACTTTATATTCACATTTAATAGTCCTTTAATAGATGCTGTATTTGGTTGCTCTTCCTCCACCGGAAAGCTCCTATCCTTTCAAGCTAACTGATATGCACTCATTGCACTGTTTATTTCAAGTTCCATTTCACTGCTCTTACCATAATGGCTATTTAGGATTGTTATTGTGATTCATATTACATTATGAGCATCATATGCGATTAACTCTCTGTGGCAGTATTCCTCCTTTACAAATAGATTTGAAATAAGCCATATGCCTTTCTGATAATGAGTACAGTTTCTCCATCAAGTATATGTTGCGTTTTGGGTTGGATATTTCTGAATTGGGTAAGAAGACCTTCAACTGTTATTTCATTTTATTGAAGCTGTATTTCATATATTTGTTTTTTCCTTTCCTCTCAGTCTCTCAGTCCCCATCAAGAAAGACACAGTATAAATCCAACTACAGCAAAAAAACAGGTATCAGCTACCCCCGTTATCAGCCAACCATAATTTACATTTTTCACATTTCATCAGAAAGTTTTGCTTTCCTGAGCTTCTTTTTATTTTCTAGTTATCTTCAGAGAGAGAGTGTAAAGGTAGCTTACAAACGGAATGAATAATGGTTCTCTGCTTTAGCACAAATAATTGGTTAAAAAATGGTGAAGAACTCATTAGATAGTAGACCACTTTGTACAAGTAGTTTATACTGAGGTAAAAATTTGAATGGTAATTTTAATGAAAGATACCAAGAAAATTAGCAACTGCACACATTTATTTAATGTTGGAGATACAGCAACTAATGAAGTTTTGTTGGCCCTAATGTCAATATCCCTGGAGAATTATGACTAAGTACATAATAGGTGAGCTTCTCTAAGCATTTCATTCACATATTTCTTCATGACTCCAACCCCCAAGATTATTTTTAGTTTTATTCTCAAAAAAAAAAAAAAAAAAAAAAAAAAAAGAAAGACCAGTAACAATGGTAATAAGAAATTACAATGTGTCACAGCAAGAGAGCAGGAGAGATCCAGGGTGTGTCGTTCAATAGCAGGGGATTTGTTATAGGAAAATGCCTCAGTAGTTGTGGGAAATAGGTCAAAACCCACAGAACAGGGAAAGCTAAAATGCTTTCAACTGCTTTTATAGATTTCCTTGGGGAAAACTCCTGGCTCTCAGACATTAGATTAAATAAACCTTGAACATGCAAATTTATTAGAGCAATAATTAAGAGTTTTGGGAACTTATATTCTGTAAGAAACAAGTCTAAAGAATAAGAAATTTGGCAGCTTAATGAGGAAACTATATTAAAAGCATAATCACAGACCACAAATACTGAAAGTATAGGAATTTTAGAAAAAAAAACATAGCTTTGGTAAAGAATTGACTCTTTAAGGATTTTAATTGCATGAAGGGAGTATATGGAACATAGAAAAAAAGGTCAAAATTTTAAGGACAAAATGTGTGGAAAAAAATTTGTAGAAGACCAAGATGTAAAATAAGACACAAGTGGCAGGAGTTATAAAGAGCAACAGGAAGACATTCTGTAAGCAGGTTAGTATCAAGATGAAGATAAAAGGAAATGCTGAACAGAAGAAGGAAGAACTGATTATGATACCAAGAATGCTGAAGTGTTTAATGTTCTTTTTAGCTTCAGATATTGCTAAAAAGATTGTCTGAGATCAGGCAGCTGACACATAATCAACAAGAAAGGGGTAAAGATTCAGTCAGGAGAAAGGAAAAGTACATTAAAGAGCTCTAATGTAAGTTAGAAGTTTTATGTTGGATAGTCCAATTGAATTTTACTCAGAAAACTTTAAAGGCTTGCTGAAACCATACAGAATTCATGAAATGTTATGAAGTTTTAGAGAGCTGGGAAAAAAAAGGAAAATCACAGTTCTCATCTTCAAAAAGGTGAAAAACTAGGAATTGAGAATTGTGTGTGAGTTAGCTTTAGTTCCTTTTTTAAAAAAAACTGGAACAAATATTCAAACAATTTATGAGCACCTAGAGATAACGTAAGAGTAGACTAACTGCAAGCACAGATTTCTTGGGAACAAAGCTTGTCAGAATAATCTAATTTCCTTTTTGTCATAGGATAACAGTCTCACAGATAAAGGAGAAGAAATGTATATGTTAGATATTTTGAATTTACAAAATCTTTTGAAACTGCTTTATGTGACACTTATAAGCAAAAGATAAGATTAAGGTGATTAGTATTAAAGATGTGCAAAATTATCAGATGTGCCCAAAAAGTCTTAAACAGTGATTTGCTATCAAATCAGAAGGTAGTATTTAGGCAGGTTCTGCAGAAGTTTTGTCTTGTATAGTTCTGGCTCGTGAATGATTTAAATGTTGAAATACAGAAGAAACTTCACAAATGCTCATTTGGGTAAGTGATCAGAAGACAGACAAACAGATAAACTTATAGTATTTACCAAAGAAAATTCAGAAGTTTAGGACAAGGTACAATGGGCACAAATGGAAACACTTGAAGTTCCATCTGAATATGATGGAAAATTTGTTTACTGCAAAGGTGACAGAGCACTGAACCAGGCTGCGCACAAAGGTTGTGGATTCTCCTTCCCTGGAGATACTGAAAACCCACCTGGATGCAATCCTGTGCAACCTGCTGTAGGTTGTATACTGAGTATGTCATGATGTTCTAGTATCTTGAGTTATAGAAACAGAAGTTCTGTGCATAATGTATGTAAGTTAATCTTTCTGCACTGCTTGGCTCTAGTAAGCCTGCAGCTAGAGTTCATCAGGTCCAGTTCTGCACCTTGACTGAATGTGAAGGTAAATCAGATGGACAGAGAGCCTCAAGTCCAGCACAGTGTAATGAGAATGGGCTTTAAAAGTATAGAAAGCTTCTGTGTATTGTTTTGTTCAGTTAGAGAGCAACAAACAGAAAAATAGATTATGAGTCTTTGAGGAGGTATGATCACAAACCACAGATTTATTTGCTTCTATTGAAGAGTCACATTCCCACCACCAGCAAAATAAAAGTATACCTGTAGATAATTAGACTACTTTTTCTACACACAAATCTTAGTTTGAAATTAAATGGGGCAAAATATTATTTAATATTATTAATCAATAATTAAATATTTTGTTCAGAAAATGCTATTCCATAAATTTTGTGCTCATATCCGATTTTGTTCTTCATGGATATTTTGTCTACAAGTCTGACAAGTATTGGCAAGTGGCAGTTTCCTTTCACAGAGAGTTCCTGTTAAAGAACAATGAATGAACCAGGGGGCATTGTTTGGAAAAATGAACAGAACTCATCTAAAATTTCTAGATAAATATCTATTGGTGCTGTAGACAATGTACCTTCAGATCTAATCTGGACAATACAGCAGAAGCAGAGAACTGTTGGAAATTTTATAGGAGTGTCTTTATTGGGAGGTTGTTTTATTTGTGCAAGTCTCTCTTTTCTTACAGTCTACTAACCTGCCCCCATTGTCATGTAGGCAGGATGTCACCCACATCATCTGAGATGACATGTAGTCCGTGCTTCTGCCATGTAAGGTGTGATTCTCTCAACTCACACTCATGTTGGTGGAGCCAAGGAGTGACACAACTCTCATCCGCATTCCAAATTCATTTGCACAACTGACTTCACATTGAGTTCCTGATAGTCCACCAGAGCCATGGCAACGTTGCTGACCCTGTGTTCACTCTCAGGGATCAAGTGAATCACTATTTGGGTGCATTGCTGCTCACCTTTCTTAGTGCCTCAATAAAATTTTGTTTATAACCTGTTGTCAGACTCCATTACTGTTCAGACCACAGAGACACAGTTGTTGTCTGAATAAGCTGGTCGTTTATTTCATGTTGATTAGCAAGAGTGCTGCTGAAAAGAGATTAGGGAGCCCCATCATTAGAAAAAAAGATACTGATTATTAGCATTGAATAAGAATACTTATCAAAAAAATGTAAGATTATGTTAATGCATTAATATTCATATCTGGAATTATAATTAATTTCATTTGCCCTGTATATTATTATCTGTCTGTACATGTAAAGAGAACTCAAGTTCAAAGAGAGGCCTATCCTTCATCATAAAGTATAAATAACACCCACTAAAACCTCTGTGTTTTTAGCAGGAAAATAGGGAAAATAAAGGTTTTTTTAAAAAATACACAATCATGACATTCAGTATCAAAACTGATGCTGATATGTTTAATCTCAGTAGCACCAGCATTTTAATGAGCAAAATACAGTAGTTTCTAGTGCTTTATTCCCCAAGCAGTTTTGATAATGTTGCCATACATGTTGTGATCACTCAACATGCTCTGGGATTAGTGTATAATATGAGAAAATAAATGCATATGTATTTTGAAAAATTAAATTTATGGAAATATCAGTGATATAATATGCAAGAATGTATTCATACACATACTCCAAAACAAGACAAAAATTTTCTGTCTAGTGTCATGTAATCCAAATGAGTGGATGTTTTGATGGAACTTTCTTCTGTTTCCGAACAGAAAACAGGTGAAACCAGTCAGCAAAATGCATGTTTCAAGTAAGAGGACTTTTAATCACTAAGAGTTTTTTTTACAGAACAGATGTATCCAGAAAAAAAAGAAAAAAAAAAAAAGAAAAAGAAACAGCCAAAGAAACAAACACAAAAAAATTAAACCAAACCAAACAAACAAACAAAAAAAAAAAACAAAACATAAGGAAAGGGGAGATTGCTTTTTAAAAATCAAGTTAAGTGATTACACTTAACAGAAAACTGAAATTGACTATGTAAAGGAATAAAATCAAAAGTTTATGCAGACAAAGTAGCCTGCAGATACGTTTCTATGGTCGAAATTCCTTGTGGAATAACTGAAAGACATACTACACTATTGTACACAAAGTTCTAGAAGAGATATTGCTCTTCTACATGCTCTTTTTCCATGGTGTTCTTCTTCAGCAATCATCTAGAAGAACTTTAGCACAAGCTAACAGTGAAGTTCATATGCGTAAGCAAGAAGATAAAATTACAAGCATGGTGATGATAATTAGCCAAAGAAATATATTTGATAACTTTGAGAAAAAAATACACAGGAAGACTATTAACTCAGAATGTGAGCAGAATGGAACAAATAGACATTCATCAGCTCCATACTAGATCCCATCTGAAGATGCTCAGTTATATCTGAATAATTTCTTTTGAATTAAAATCTCTCTTCAGCAAGACAAGATGACCTTAGCTCTAAAACTGACTTTCAGTGGTGGAGACTCTTGGAAAGAGACATACTATTACCTCACTTCTCCAGGTCAGCTCCTTGATCAGCCTTTAAGCCATAGATCAGCTCCTTGATCAGCCTTAAGCTCTGTTTGCAGAAATTATTTTCACTGTGTACCCGTTTAGGCTCAGCTGACAAATACAAGTACGTTGGATAAAATGTATGCAAAAACCCCTTCAAAATCCTCTTTCTGTGCTCCTTTTGGTTTCAAGGATTATAAGTTAATGACATGGTAATCTATGTGGTGGTGCTTACCCATAGCCTCTTATTTACCCATTGAAAAAAATCACAATTTGTGTCTCAAGGAAATTCAACTGGAACATAACTTGTTTAAAAACAGATCTGGACTGCATCCCAAGTTTTGTTTCATTTGTAAAGAATTATTTGCATTAAATGTTTTCTAGACATTTCCTTTTAAGAACAACAGTCAGGTGATCATATAAAAAACTGGTGCTTGTCAGAACTTTCTTAGGGGGTTTGGGATACTTATGTGAAGAAAAACTACAAAAGCAACAGAATTGGCATAAGACAGCATCAGAAACTGTGATACATTTTTAAGGAAAAGGCCAATCATTTTCTCATTTTTGTTCATGTAGAAAAATAATTGTCACTTTTACCCTCTGAACTCATTTCTTGCTTGTAGTTCATAACCTTCTCCTGTGGACCTGTCTGAAAGATATTTCATCTAAGAATATAACAGAGGGGGAGCAAGATCCTTTAGTCTACACTTCATCTCACTGAGTCAGGTGTGGAGTCAGAAACTTTTACGTTGAAGATTATTCTCTTGGGACAGTCTGAGAGAAATTCTCAAACTATCAAGACCAGAGTAAGAAAATTGTGTTAAAACGGGAGGAATAGCTTATCTGACATTGCTAGTTTGAAACCAGATGGTAGTCTGCCAATGAGGCAGAGTTGAGCTTTAAGTGCAGACAGCTTTGGAGAATATTTCTACCCCCTGTATCCCAAGATATTTTCTTCCAGGTCATGCTCAGTTATACTTTGTGATTTATTTAATCAAAAAGTGTTATAATTTACTGTCATACTGAAAAATTTTATGAAAGCATTGCACGATATCTCTGTATGACTAGGTGCACCATTCAAGGGAAATGAATCAATGACTAATATAGTCCTGCATCTTTTCTGATGTGTTTTGTTAATTACTGTTATTTCTAGCCATTTTCCTCATTTTTCCTATTGTAAAGGTCCCAGAGGTTATTCTTTTTCCATTTCTGTTGTTTTCTTTTTTTTTCCCCCTCCTGTAGCAATCATTTTGCACAGGAGATGTTAGATAGAAATTAGCTCTATCTCTCTCAACTCTGTATATCTGTGTATGCCTGTGCATGTCAGAGTGTTTGAGCATGTTTGTGCATGTCTGTATTTGTGCTCCAGCTTTTTGAAGATACAGAAATGATCATTCCTCTTCCTATTTAAAACAAAACAGAATTTATTGCTAGAGACCAAGGAATCTCTCACATTGATGTCACACAGCAGGCAGACAATAGTTCCATTTTATATGACACCAGTCTGATTGCACCTGCAAGACTAAGTTCTATTCTGGGAACCACAATATCACACGTATATTAACAAATCACAGGGAGTTCAGAAAAGTGCAACAAAAAAATGATTAAGTGTTCAAAAGGAATGAAATGTAAGTAAATAATCGCAACATGGCCAAGTAGTGGCCAATATGAAAATGAGTATGACATGTAAAGGAAATAAGTCTCAACAGGAGTTTTTAAAAATGGTGTGAGATAAAAGGAAGCTTGAGGAAATAGCAGGTGCTGCTAGAAGAAGAAGCTAAGGTTAAATCAACAAATATGATATAACAGATATATTTCCTATATTTTTGAAAAAATGTGAGAAAGATACCATAAAAATTATAAGGGTGGAAGAGACACAGTAGGTCATCTACCCAAGCTGCTCATTAAAGCAGGGATAGCTTTGACTTTAGACTATTACATTAGATACGTTATATTTGACAATTTCTAGCAGGGTTGGATATTTCGCGTATTCCCTGATTCCAGTGCTTGACCACCATCACCATGAAGAATCTTTTTTTAGATATATATTTAATCAGAATTTTATTTGCCATAGCTTTTTTTCTGTCTGTTGCAACTGTCACTGAGCATATGTGGGAGAATCTGGATGTCTTCTCTCCAGTCAGCATGGGCACTGTGCTGTTTTGTGTTTAGTCTTCTGCTGATCGTGACTCCTTTGTGCAGCACACTCCTAGCCTGTCCTGTTGCATGGGTTGACCCCATTCCAGGTGTACAACTTTACATTTGTTTTCACTGAGTTTCCCTGGGTTTCTCGAGCTTTGCAAAATGTCACTCCTACCCTTCAGTACATCCTCCTCTTTTCTCCTGTTCATGTCGTTAATGCATTTTGTTCCCATGTGGTCTGGTCCCTTAGATTTGTATATGTAAAACTTGCTATAGCAATCATTAAGACATGCTCCATCTAATTGTCTTCTGGTACCTTCTGAAGCACTTCTTTACCTTGTACTCTGCTACTAGGGACAGGAACGTGGATTGTTTGAGGTAGAGAAAGCGCTGAGTAGATAAGATGCTGAATATTTCAAGTTATTTAATATCCTATATATATAGATATCTCTCACATTTAGCAGCAGCCACATATTTTGCTTTATGCCACTTCTATTTCTCTAATTACCTATAGAATTTTTTCTTGTTCCCTTTCACTCCATTTGCCATGTTCAGCATCAGCTGAACTTTGGTTTTATTAATTCTTGCTCTGGACACCTAGGCACTCTTTCTGTCTTGCTCCTTAGTGGAGTGTTCCCAACTCTACCCTCTACTTTCTTTTTGGGCTTGAGCTCCTTCTGAATTTCTGCGTTGAGTTACCTGGCCCTCTGCCACACATTCTTGTTCATATAGGGATTGACCTCCTTGTGTTTTAAGGAGTTTTTTCAAGAAGAAAACCTGATCTCACCAGTCCCTGTACTGTTCAGATAAGTTTCCCATGGGATCCTGCCTATCAGTCTCCTGAAAAAAAGCTGAATTACATTCTTATCTTCATTACTGAAACTCAAGCTTGCTATTCTGCCACACTAAATGGATGAATAGAATTAATGTCATTGAGATTAAAGAGACCAGAGCACATGTATCTTTAATCCTGGGAACTATTCCACTGATTCTTTCTTCATAAAAACTTTGTATCAATCCAAATGGGCCTATCAGGAAATAAAATTTATAGTTGTGAAATAATAATAAAAAGTAGTGACCTTGAATAATTTCTTTGAATATTGATTCACAAATTAAATCTCAGGTAATGGGTGACACTTTTACTCAGTAATATTCATTCAAATACCAATAATAATTTAACGTATAAGCAAATAATACTATTGTCATTATCAACATTTGTTGGATAATATTAACTATTTTAGTATTATAAAATATTAACTAAAGTGTTACAATATTTTTAATAATGTATTCAAATTTAGACATCTACATAATAGAATCTCAGAAAAACAGGAGTAAGAAGGCATTGAGAGGTCATCTGGTCCTTTTCCCTGCCCTAAGGCAGAATCAGTTCTCTCTATGATTCTGTATAGGCATTTTTCCACTTCTTTTAAAGACTTCTATGACAGAGATTCCCACAGCAACCTATGACTGTAATTTGCTACCTTACTTTTTCATGTTTCCCCAGTGTCTATACTGAATTTTCTGTGTTGATTTTGAAGCTCATTAATTCTTGTCTGATACACCAAGATTACAGAGGACAATTTCACATCCTTCGCTGTGGCTATGGGTATCCAGTTTGGCTTAACTCCACCCAATGTCATTTAACTCTATTTCCCTTATTTTCTTAAGACAATGTCATGTGCAAAGAGCAATAAATACATTACAAAAAATGAAACTATATGACAGATAATTCCCTTTCTATTTGTCTTTGTGTAGAAAGATTAGATGGTTTAGGCTGGCTTTACCCTGCCTATCCTTCATAGAGCTGCTTTTTGCATGTTGTGTACTCCATTTTTGTCTCTTGTGTACTTGCAAATAGGTTGTTTTATAAATTGCTGCTGAAATTTTTAGAAAGTTAAAGTTAGGGTAACTTACCTGTACTTTATAAACTTCTTTGCTTTAGTTGCCTGACTTCCCTCTTTTTTTTTTTTCTTTTTTTAAGTAGATGTGAAACTTCCTATTATCTATAACTCATTAGAAAGGTTACTGCCAACAGTTTGCTTATACTGAGTCAACAGAAGTCTTCCAGTTAATTTGTGATTAACTGTATATATATCATTAATTATTACCCATTGCATATCAAACTAATTATATACTGATAATATTTTGGTCATATTACTAAATCATACATCTAAACTGAGAGGATACTTCTGGTGGTCATTATAGGTACAAATGAGGAATGAGAAAGTGGTACTCTGTCAATAAGTTATAATCACCAAAAATTTCTGATTGGGCTTCTATGAGTTATATAGAAAATTAGACGTAGGAGACAATACCCTCAGCTGTATTAAACAAAATCAAAACAAACTTAAGCCCAGAAGCAAAAATACAAGCAGGCATAACATTATAGGAAATAAGCTAGCCAATAAAAAATCACTCTGGAACACCTTAATTTTGCACAGCACTATTCAGACTATACACAGACTCAGACCTGGTGTTCAGTGTGTGCTGCATTAAATCTGAAAAACTGTACTCATACAAAAATCATTACTGTGCCATGCCTGTGCTTAGGTGGAGTGTTCCTTTCAATTCCTAGAGGAAAGTTTTTAATGGCTCATGAACCACCATCAGTCACAACAGTTGGATTCACTCTGCATACTATAGATAGTACAGACAGCATCTGGTGAAACTAGTTTGGCAGTAACTACAGTAATGCAACCGAGTTTGGCTCTGGGCAGTAAGTATTACAAAACTGAAAGGAAGGGAAAATTTGGGTTAAAAAAATGCTATCATTACCTGGTGATAATCAAATACTTTTTTATTGTTTAATGCATGATGACCACTTGAAAGACACACTGTGTCTTTCAAGTCCATGTGTTACAAATTCCTCCACTTCAGTTTCTGAGAAATGTGCTGGTTTCTGTTGGGGTGGAGTTAATGTTCTTCCCAGTGGGTAGGAAGAACATTATGGGACTATGTTTAGATTTGGGATGAACAGAGGGTTGATAATACAGAGATGTTTTTGTTATTGCTGAGCAGGGCTTACACAGAGCCAAGGCCTTTTCTGCTTTTTGGACTGCCAGGTTGCCACAGAAGTTCAGGGTGTGTTGGAGGCTGGGAGGAAACACAGCCAGGACATGTGACCCCAAGTGACCAAAGGGATATTTCAGACTGTATGCTCAGTATATAAAGTGAGGGAAGAAGGATGAAGGTGAGGACATTTGGAGTGACGATGTTTGTCTTCCCAAGTAATCATTATATTTTATAGGGCCCTGGTCTCCTAGAAATGGCTGAACACCTGCCTGCCCATGGGAAGCAGTGAATTAATTCCTTTGTTTGCTCTGCTTGTGTGTGCAACTATTGCTTTCCCCATGAAAATATCTTTATCTCAATCTACAGTTTTTCTAGCTTTTACCCTTCCAGTTTTCTCCCTGATCCCACTAGTGGGTGTGAGTGGTTGTGTGGCAATTGGTTGCTGGCTGGGCTTAAGCCACAATGTATGTTACTCAGTTCTTTCCTTGGGATGAATTTTTGGCAAACCAAAATTTTCAAAGCTGTTGCTAATAGAATTTGAAGACATGATCATCATCTCTAAAAGAGATAATTTTTTCTTATACTAAAAGATTAATTATAGTTCTCCAGTTAGAATCTGTCATCTGACTGGAAACTTTTGGCAGATACAAACTTCAATTAAATTATGCATGACAAAGGGGTTTGGTTTAGTTCTCATATAAGCCAGTTGTGCATAGTCAAAAATAACATTCACATATAAAGATCAACATGTTATCATATTAATCATAAGCCTATTTCTGTGCATAAAAACAATCCTGTGCCCAAACCTTTTCAAATTTTTAAAATAATTTTGAATTATGCACAAGAAATAAATAAGTAGTGGAATGAATGTTGTCTAGAATGGACCTTTCAGATAATAATCCAATAAAAAAGGCAGAGGATAACAGAGTGGTAATATCCCATGTATGTCTTTCCTCTTTTTTTTTCCCCTCCCCTGTATATAAGATTCTGCAGCTTTCCTGAACGTCAGTTTGACAACTTTCAGATGTACTAAATTCATTTAAACTCCGACAATCAGTGAAGAAATTAAATAGCACTGAACAATAGAAGCACTCTATGATGTTTACAAATACATTTACAGGAGGTTGTTCCTCCTGTGAACCCATTGTACGTGCCAATTTGTTGCAATCTTCATTATAATGAAAAAGCATCGGTAACAATGAACTGCAAACCTTATTTAGAAAACTCATAACTTACAAACATCAAAAGACAACTGGGGTCATCTCTAAAGCAGATTTCCTAGTTGCCAATGAGTAGTTTGCTGCTTTCATTAAATGGACTTTAAAAGGTTTTTAATTACATTCCTTATTTTGGCTAACAACGTGATTCTGACAATATTATGTTTGCAGCTATTAAGCTCCAAAAAGCATTATTTAGGCCCAGGAAAAATTGACTACCAATGCTATTGAGGACTAGATTAAGTGATATTTCTGAAACCGTGTAACTCCTTTCGAAGACTGGATTCTAAAATTTGCTTGCTTCTGTTTACACTTACCTTGTTTCCTCCATGATATTAAGTGAGTATGAATACTATCTCCTCTGAGTTTGCAAAGCATATGTTGAAGAGACAATATGGGAAAAAAATGCCCAAGTCAGGTGGAAAATGCTGGTTGGTGTGAACGCAATTTGGGCTTATTAAGCACACACTTCTGCCAGTACTGAATAATTTATATGTTGTTCAAGCCTAGGAAAAGTTAATTCCCTGTTCTGAGTAATGAAATCAAACATTAACTGAATATACTGGAAACAGTTTATGTCATAGTCCCCAATGTATGCATGCAAACTTTCAGAGATTGCTCCAATTTTAGAAACAGGCCTAAGTTTCACTTTTCTGGAAACAGTTAATGTAAACATGGAAAAATTCTCTCTAGAGAGATAATGTTTTTCTATATTTCATGTTTCTATGTTCTTTTCCCTTGCTAATGAAAATTAGGTAAATATCTTCCATGGGTCAGTGGTACCGCTAATTGATTTGGAGGTTCTCAGGAGTGTGTTTTAAGTTGATGTAATGAAAGCGAGGAGGAAGATCTGTTTTCTATATAAGCTTATGAAAAGATAATAATAGCTCTACTCTTTACTCAGTTTTTATCTGGCTTTATTATGAGTCTTGATAATTCACGTTGTCATAAACATAATATATAAAGCAATGGTCAAGTCAAAGTCCATGGTATTATCATATTGAAAAGGGATTTGGTTCATACAGAAAATCTTTTCCAATGTTTGCCTACAAGGAGATGCCATGTTAAGGCTGTCTGAGTCTTTGTATGTGGTTGCCTCTGAGTATTTGTGTGTGGTTGTACAGGAGGAGTGAAGGGCTTAAATTGTATGTGTGAATATTCATTTGATTAGATTGCAAAAGGTATAGGGTATAATTCAGGGAACCTAAAGAAAATGAAAAATTGCCTTAAAATGTTTTGTATTGTTCCAATTTGGTTTTGGGTTTTGTGTTCTGGGTTTTTTTTTTAACTGTATATAATCTTTAGCAAAACCTGTCCAAGATATGAATATTGTTGTCTAACACATTCTAGAAATTACCATCTGGTACATTTTAAAACTGAACTTGCATCTGAGTTCATCATCATACTTAGTCTGGACTGACTTGGAGAAGTCAGTCATCATCCAGTTTTCTGTCTCTGTTTTTTCAGTATTTAAGGTATGCTTTATCCATAGGAAGAGCCTGGCTCTATATGTATAGCAGTTATTTCCTCCCACTGAAATGAGAAAAACCAGAACCAGAACTCTTTGTTACCAGTTATTTTCTGGGAAAAAATAAATAAAAAGTAAAAAATATCTATATAAGCTATCACTGCATATACTTCAAGTAATCTGTATTTTGAAAACTTTATCTTTTTTTTTGTTGTTGTTTTAGATTAATAGATAAATGTTTTGGCCCTGGCTGAACTGGCGCTAACTTTCCTCATAGCCATCCTTATAGTTCTGTGCTCAGTATTGGTAGCTGGAAAGGTGTTGATAACACTCCAGTGCTGTGGCTCCTGCTGATCAGGGCTTGCACAGCACCAGAGCTGTCCCCCCAACATTCCACCACCACCAGTAGGCTGGGGGTGGGCAAAATCTTGGGAGGGGACATAGCCAGGAAAGCTGACCCAAACTGACCAGAGGGATATTCCATATGATGTCTTCTCTTCAACACAAACTAAGAGAAATGAGGAATTGTGGCATTTGTTATTATGGTGTTTTTCTTACAGAGCAACCACTATAACCACTGAAACCCTGCCTCCTGAGCTGGACCTTACCTGTTTTTGTTTTGCTTTGCTTCCTCATGCTGCCTTTTCTTTTGCTTTTATTTTGATCCATGAGGATTTTTCTATCTTACTTTCTCTGCCCTCCCACCCCTGCCTTGCTTAAGAGGGGAGTTATAGAGAGGCTGTGTGGGCACCTGGTATCCAAGCAAGGCTAACCAACCACAATAAAAGCTTTTAGAACAAAATTACACAGAGTGGCTTATCATACCTAGGTTGGAAACAAAACAAAAGCAAAAATCCATCAAATCCTGCAGAGCTGTTTTGACAGCAGAGGCTTGAGAAAGTGCAAAACATAAACTGCTACACTTTGCTTTTCATTTTCATATCAGGACAGTTTGCACTGAATTATTTTTTAAATATTTCATGCAAGTCAGAAAAAGGTATTGATCATCTTTAACTGATGACATGACCATAAAGTCATCAACAAATACTGGTGTCTAATTCTGAAGTACATTCAGATGTCTAAGATAATGGATTGTAGTGCAGGGGTAATGATAGATAATATTTTTTAATGTGTTTATTTAGAAGTTAGAAAGCAATTTCTTCCTATCTCATTTTGGCGCAAGTTTAAAAGTTTAGACATCATTAATAAAATTTTGTTCCCAACTTATCTAGGGAACTTAAAGACTGCACCAAGCTTGAAATGATTGTTCCTGGATCTCTGTATATGGATATCTTATAAACTTCATATGGCTCTGGTCCTGGAACTCTAAAATAGTCTAATTCTGCACAATTATCCTCCCTCTCAGTAAACACAGAAACACTGTGATTTTTAACAATACTAAAAAAAAAAAAAAAAAAAAAAAAAAAAAAAAAAAAAAAAAGCGAAACAACAGCACATAAACTTCTCCATCTAAATAGCATTTTCCCAAATTTAGGTGTGAATTTTCTTATCTATAGTTTACCCTAAAAGTCACATGAGCTTTAGTCAAATTTTAGGCCATCTACAATGACATTTTTTACTCCTGCTGCTTACAGTGGTTTGTGAAGAAGGTTAAAGACTTGTCATTACAGGAAAAGAAAATTCTGTATTTATTAACATTTTATGCTGAAAATTGCAATGCTAATGCTCAGCCCAGATTATTTCCTGCAAAATTTCAGTGACTCAAAACTCCCATTTTTACTCCTGTAAAAGGTTATGGGAAATTTATAAAAAGGTACTTTTGAGCATCCTGACAAGTACAAACAAGACTAGTAGAAAACAAAAGTAGAAAATCCACTATCTTTTTCAAGGGCCTCCTTAGGAATACATCATAAAAAATAACTTGGTCTGACTGACTTAGCAGGGAATTCGCACCAAATCTCCATGCTTGACAACAACAACGATGGTCCCTTTGGACTCGTGTTCATTCTTCTGGAAGAATATAGTATGCTGCATAGGCCAATCACACAGCCACTGCTTCTTGTCCATGTCGGTGATGATCTGACTGACAGTGGGTGACATATTGTGCATCCATGGGGACAGAAGAATTCTCACACAGGAGTTGCTGATAACCTTTCCTAGGAGTGTTGCTATAAAAAAAAACAAATATAATGGGAATATGTTGATTAGGCTAATGACAGAGCTGATGAGTTGCAACCTCCTTTAGGAGGTCATTCGAGGGGGTGTTGTACTGCTTAGCTAAAATTATTCAGCAGTCTAGAATTAGCAGGAGCTTTTTCTCTTTTTTTTTTTTTTTTTTTCCTTTTTTTTTCATTACAGCATACATACAAACCTGTGTGATGGAGTTGATGACTGATGATGATGATGACAGTAACAATAATGGCTGCTTGATTTTTTTTCTTATGCTGCTATTCACTAGTCCTATGTCCTGAAGGCATACAGTATGCACTAAGAGTTCATTAGGAATTTCTAAGATGAACAATTCCCTTTTTTATATGAAAATAACTCACCTTTATTTCTGATTCCCGCTTGATCCTGTTGAGAACTTGAAATAAAAAAGGAAATTTCATGTCTGGGGTTATTTTTAAAACAAGATTTAAAAATAACTGTCATTTGAGACACTCTTCTATATGTTGTACATCCCTGTATTAATCTACATCATTACTGATTAATCAAAAGAATTCTAACAAAAGAGTAATTTCGTTCTGCATATTACAGCAGGATCTATGTATGGTTTTCATAATGGGACAATATAAAATGAAGCAGTTTCCCAGAAAATAAACAAAAAATATTACACATTAAATATTCCTCTGATTACTGACACTCTGTGAGGCTCAACACTGAGCATTCTGAATCTGAGACTCTCAGGGTTAGGATCAGAGATCTAGCTCTTGTATCTTATAAACCCTCTTTATGAACACAGGAACCTGCAGAGGTACTGATTTTTAAAACACTCATCAGATTCCTCAATCAACCACAATTGGTTGATTGGTCATTGGTCTCTAGTACATAGGGTCTCTACTTGCACCTAAGGTATTTATTTTCCATTTCAATGTCTAATCATAGACAATAAAAGATAAAAAATATAAGAGTACTGTGTATCTACTGAGTAATCATGTATCATAAAATATTGTAAGTTAAGTTGTAATATGTGGAGTTGACCTTGAAATGAAGAACAGCAGAGGAGAGATAGGGTTATTCACTTTTCACAAAAAGGGAAATGAACTTCAGGTCATTCCTACTTTATTGGCCACTAGCTGTTATCCTGGAGGTGTTGTGCTTGAGAGATTTTATCAACAATACTTTGTGACCATTACTGGGCAATCCAGAGAACCACATTACCATTGGCCTCACAGGAATTTTTCCTCATGTCATCCCAGCCGGAGGCTAAATAGCTATAGGAGAAGTTATGGAGGAAAGCTAATTAGAAAAGGGAAAGGACGATGGAATTGAGTATAAGAATAAAAAAAAATATCCATTATTTTCAAAGCTGTAGTGTTATATGTCCTTGTGTGTATTCCTACCTCCTTTACTCTGGTGCCCTATGACATTCTCCCATTTTGAGATACACTGCATATTCAATCAGACAGCAGGCTTGGAGGAATATTATGTCATCAATTTTTTTTAAGAATTAAATCCTATAGCATAACTTTTTCATGAAGGTCATTACTGTAAGTTAAAAAATTGGAGATATATAGTATATACATATATTAAGGATGCCCAGGTGTCCTAAAACATAGGACTCAAAATATACGTGACTAGAATCTGTTCTGTTTAGGTATGGTGGATAGGATGTTATATGAAAATGTGTGTCTTCATGGAAAGTCTTTCACATATCTTCTTTCCCTGAAAATCAGATTGTGGAAAAAACTCCACATTGGGTTGATTTTTAGTTTTGTTAGAAGTTTTTTTAGGGTTTCTAGTTTGTTGGTTTTGTTTGGGGATCTTTTTGTTTGTTTGTGTGGTGGGGATTTTTTGTTTTGTTTGGGGATTTTGTTTGTTTTTTTCTTTTTCTTTTTTTTTTTTTTTTTAATTTTTTGTTTTGAGGAGTGGGGTGTCACTACAGATATCAGCAGTTTTCCAGTACCTTCTGGTAGATTCCTTTATCACAGAGAACTAGCCAGGTTACCACAACCATTTCAACATAGCTCATGTTTTCTGATAAGACTACATAGTTTGATTCTCTTGGATGCAATTATCTTAAACGTATGCACTTCAGGAAACCACTGAAGAACTAATCATCTAAGTCTGTCTTTATATTCAAACAAAAAAAAATCTCTTTTAGGACACAATTAATTTGACTTGTTCTACAAGTTTATGTTTAGATGAAGTTCTTTTTTCCCTTAGAATTAATGCTTACTGCCATTCATTAGTTAACATGGGTCAAACTGTTTCGGGGTACTTTGAGGAACTGAATTGGTGATTTCAGTGCTGTAGTTGTCTATATTTGATCATGTGTGTCCAGTTCTTGAAGATTAAATAATTTCAACATATTATTTTCTCAGGGGGAAAAGCAGTGAACAGAAAACTGCATGAACTTTCCTCTGATTTTTAGATAGGTGGACCTTCAAAACTCTTATCCTCTACCTTTGCTCATGCTTTTAAAAGTTTTTTTTTCATCTATAAGCTGCTCAAATTGGATGTAATTTCCAGAGTTCTGTATAATGCAGAACCTGTCACTTATGAAAAGGGCTTAGTACAGGTGTTAAGACACTGCTGTGATGCACTGAACATTGTCTTGGTGGGCTGAACAAAATGGTGAATCCCTGTTGCCTTTAGAAGTTGCTCCTCTGATAGCTGCTGGAGAAATCGACATGCCTTAAGGATGAGACAATCATTTAATTTTTTAATGAATAGTGTTTCTTGGTTAACTAGACTTTGTTCAGATAACTGTTACTGAGTTTTCTAATGATGCATCTAAAAGACATTTCTAGCAGGAACACTTGTCTTATTTGCTATTGCTAGTGAGAGTGGCATATGCAGTTTATACATTTTAAATTTTTTAACAGCAAACTGTTTAGCTGATGTGCAAATCTGTACTATAAAAGTGAATAAAGGAACGTTTTCAATTTTCCTAAAATTCTCTTACTCATTTTCTGTCTGCTGTGATAAAACTCAAAGTAGTAGATGCTTAATAAAATGACTGGCAGGCAATATAGTTGCTGGTAGCTGTGCCAGTTCTGTAGCACACACTTCAGTTCAGTCTAAACCCTATATCTGTGGAGAATGATAATTAAAGAAGAATAAATATGAGATATTTAAAAGGCCAGTTCACTGTCATTGAACAGACATACTGCTGTACATTATTTATTTTTACTTCTTTCCTTTTCCCAGAAGTTCTTCTTCACTTTGTAATATACATTCTGTTAACTTTGAGTACCCAGTGCTAAGACGTGATTAATTTCCTAAAGTTTAAATTGTGATGTTTGCCTCCTTATCTCAGCAGTCTGTAGGGTTGCATTTAAATGAGGTATTTGTAATTTTTATACTTCTTACTTCATAAATAAGTCCTTCTGCTGCTGTAACTACATTTGTATGTAATACTTTTAAAAGACAGAAAAGCCATTCAAAAAAATGAATGAAAACATTAAAACACTCCTTTTGTTCACTGAATTTTTCCCAACTGAAGATAGAATTATAAGCTTTACAGTATAATGCTTTCCTTTAAAACTTAATTAAAACTCAAAGATTTGGTAAGAGTTATACCAGTGGACAGGGAAGTAGCATGTTTCTAAGATAAAACAAAATTCCATGTCAATGTTTCCATGTGTATAGACACAGGTGTCTTTTTCTGTATAGATAACTGGTGAAAATGCCTTTCCCTGTTGACTGGTAGGCCACTCGGATGCAGACTATCAGGCTCTGAAAATATGCAGGAAAGAAATTTTCTTTTTTTATCCATTTTATTATTAAAAAATAATTCTCTAATAAAGATTGTTCCTCCACAAGAATACCTTTTGAGAACTTTACTGGTTTTGTGAAAACCCTGTATTGAGATTTAAATATTATTTCTCAACCACTTTACTCTGGTAGAAGATCACAGCAAAACTAAAGGATTTAGTCTCATACAAATACCAGATGACTCTTGTATCTTAGCTAAAATCAGAGGTGAATGAGGGATCTTTTGTATTTACAAAGTACTGACATCTCAGTGCTGAGAAGAGAATACATCTACCAGTTTCTTATTTCTGTTCCCTGTTGGGCCATTTCTCTATTTTGCCACAGATGTCTTTCCTATGAACTAATCAGAAGAAGTAAGTGGAAGAGAAAAAATGGTAGCTACTTTTGTATACCTTTGGACAATTTCCTTCAAAGACCCCACATTTCTATTCCCCATTCACAAAAAAAAAAAAAAAAAAAAAAAAAAAGGTGCAGCAGGGTGATTCTTCACTATGTAATCTCATATAAAGGGTACTGAGATCACACTGGATAGGGAAATTATAAAACTATACTGTACCATTTTGTTGATGGATCTGCATACAATTTTCAGAAGCAGACAATTTAGTATCACATCTGTAATCTATATGTGTATATTTAGAGAGAGAAAACTGAGCATTAGTTTTTCTCTTAAGAACTCTTAAGAAAAAGACTTTTCTAGTGATGTGAAATTTTGAAATCTATTAAAAAAAAGCCATTTTATGAAATAACTAATTTTATGTGGTGTCCATAACCTTTTTTCAGACTGTTGTGATGAATTTCTCAGTGTGGTAAACACTCAGATGCATTTATGATGCCCAGAGTAAGTGATAACATCATGTAGCTCATACCAATCAAATATTATTTAAGGTATAATAAATCAGAACAAAATTACCTGTCTGGTATTCAAAGGTTATGAGCAATAGAATTGTCATTAGTACAAAGTCATTGACAAAAGGAGAAAATCAGTACTGCAATCATGCTGCAATTATCCAGTTCTAGACTTCTTATATATGAAAAATGGTTTGTAACAGTTTAATGAAACAGTGATAATAATTGTAAGCTCATATATTTGAGCTTATATTAAGCTTATATTAAGCTCATATTTTGAGTCGTCAGATTTGACTTTTCTAGGAGGGCAAAGGAACAAAATTAACAAGTGACAAGGAGCCACCTTATGTTACTGTATCAGAAAAGATCTGTCATGATGTCTAAATCCATATGATTTAATCAGAATAAAAACATCAGTGTGCAAAGTATAGTAGAAATTTTCTTTCTTCATGACATCTTGAGAGTTGTTAGTAGCATTTAAACATAGGCAACTGACATGGGAATTTCTGATCAGAATCAGTTAACTTCTATAAGGTTTCTGGTCCGGATCACCCTTCAGAAGAGTTTCTCCCTTCTTCCAACATTCTATTTTTCCTTCTCTCTTTGTTCTTTCTTATTTTTCTCTTTTTCTTCCTCTTCCCGTCTCCCACTTCCTCCCTAGGTAATATAAAGCGCCAAGAAGATTTCTAAATTACTCTTATAGTAGCATATTTTTGCTATTCCCATTTTCATGCAAAATTAGAAAGTGTATCTTTCGATTAATAACATTAATTAGAATAAAATACTTCACAAGACACAAATGTATTCTTCATGCAAATAAAAAAGGTAAGTACCTCTGATTACCATGACATAATCAGAGAAAATTTAGCTCTCTCTCTCCAGCATGAAGTATCTTTTTGATGAATCATGAATCTCTTTGGTTATGTGGAGAGTTGGATCAAAACCAAACAAAATGCTGATGGTTCATTTTTTCCTATCTCCCTGAAGTTTAAGATAGGGCAAAATTCATTACTCCGAGATGTTCTAATTTGTACCTTTATCTGAAATGTGTAAACTAATGAAGAAGAAGAACCTGCAAATTAGTTCATCAGAAGTCTAGAGACCTATTATGTGGGAACTCCCAAAACGATTTTTGAAGTCATAAAAGCCCTTAAATTTAATGTAAATTTATTGTAAATACTTTCTGGTAGATCTTGCAGTCTTTTGGCAGGCAAAATTCTCCTTAATGCCAATGGGAATTTTGCCATTATCAGAATTTCAAAGAGGAAATCTTCTACAAACAACCTAGTAGTCTAAAATATTACCTTTTATTATCTCCATGAGAACTATATTCCTTATAAACTTAATAATAATGAATAAATTTGTTCTTGACTTGTGGCTTTGAGAAAAGTAATGCAAGTATAAGACCATACCTAAATCTTACTTATTTTTGTAAGTAAGGAACTGGGTGCAATTTTTGTGCCTTGCTTGTTTTCTGTCTGCTACATGCCTGCCCAGCTGTCTGCCAGTATGTGGGTGCATTTGATTCTGTGGGAAGAATGGCTCTGTACATACCTGATCATGAATGTGGAATATCTTGAAGGTAACTTAGATAATTTAACTTGTTAATACAATGACCAATTTTTCTTTGTATTAGGATAATACAACTTCTATGAAGTCTCTAGTCAGCCCTGTGAGATGCACAAAAGACTGTCACAAGGATTTTTTCTCTTCTACAATGACAGGCTGAGAGAGTTGGGGCTGTTCAAAAAAAGGCTTTGGGGACGCCTTTTAGCAGCACTTAAAGGAGGCTATAAGGAGGCTGGAGAGGGACTTTTGACAAGAGCATGCAGTGATATGACAAGGGGAATGGCCTTAAGGTAAATGGGGTAGGTTTAGATTATGTATTATGAAGAAATGCTTAACTGTAACAGTGGTGAGCCACTGGAACTTTGGCCAGAACTTTGTCACTTCCCCATTCCTGGAGGTGTTCAAGACTAGGCTGAGTGGGGCTTTGAATAATCTGGTCTAGCAGAAGGTGTCCCTGCAGGAGGCAGGGGCTTTAGAAATATATAAACCTTAAGGTCCCTTCTAACCCAAACCATTCTATAACTTTTGTTTCATATAAAAACTTGCCAAAAACCTTGTCCTAAGCAGTATCTTCAAACCAACGAGGCACAGGAAAACAACCATTGTCCTATAATTGCCTATTCAGCTTAGATGTAATAAAAAATTATTTTTTTATTGTGTTAGTAGAGCTATGCTTGTTAAACAACAAGACATCAAACTGGGTAAAAAGCTTGTCAATGTAGTGTATAATGATAAACATTTGAAGTACTCACAGTAACCATCCTATTGCACAGCAATCTCCCTGTGCCTCATTTCCTAGTCACTTCAAATACTATAATGCAGGATACTTCTCCACAAAACCTCATTTCCCATGCCATGTAGCTGCTGTGAAATGAGCCACTTCCCCTCAAAAATGAGTAGAAAGTTGTCAGAAAGCAGTTAGATACCTACCAGTGCTGTACATACCATAATAAAAAAAGGCAATGCTGTTATTGCAACCTAGCCTTTACAGACAGCAAAAGTGCAGCTTTCTGAACTGTGTTCTGGTCAGTCTTACAACTCACTGAGGATGGCTGGACCAGATCAGTTCTTGCAAAGTAAATTCCAAGAGAAAATCAAGTGTGTTAGAAACTATTCCGGTGTCTCAAAAATTTTTCTTCCTAGACCAGCTCAAAATAAAAAATTCATTTTGGTTCTGACATAGCAAGTTTTTTTTCTTCTATGTAATATGCAGGAGGAAAAAAAATCCAAACACTAAAAGCTATAGTTACTCCAAGTGGAATATTAATGATATCTGTCATAACATATGTCTGAATGTCTCAATACTTTGGCCAAATGCTATTTTTTGATGACTATGTATTATCAATAATATTACAATTATATTATATTGAACAAATTTTTACATGTATTAACAAATGAAAAATTTGTGCTAGTTTTTGCCCATTCCATAATTGTAATATGTTAATTCAGCATAATCTGAATTGATAAATTTTATCCTGTCTGTGTTGCAGATGAAAATGTATACATTACATATGCTTATATTAAATTACATTACTTCCACAAATTAGTAAGATATTTTGACACTCTCTGCAGAAAACTTACATTGATTTTGTCTGTGATTTCAGATGTATTCTAAAAGTCAATGAGCAGTGAAAGGATAACACAAGTTGCTTGAATCTCCGGAGTCCCTTTAATTGGTTGCTTCTTCCGGCTGACATCCTTGGTTGTTCAACACTCAGGATGCCAAAACCAAAACATTTACCAAAAACTTTTCACATGAATTTTGTAATGGAACTGAAGATGAGGTTGTCAGTTTCTTGGAATAAGTCACTTCTCAAAGGCAACTGTTTTCTGTAGAGGAGACAGAAGGCAATCTGACATCAGGGTTACTGTAGACCAGCAAACTGGGTTTGTGCATTTTGTGGCACATTCTGAGTGAAGTGTCCTTCAGAACCACCAAAGGTCTGTTCTGATGCCTGCATTTTTTTTTTTTTTAAATTTCCCATTAAGATCTAATACTTGTAATTTATGGTAGCATAATCAAAATAAGGTATCAAGTATATTTTAGAAATTACAGTTTGGGTGTCAAGTTCAGGAAAAAAGTGTTTGCTCAGCTCTGTCTAGAACAACACTGAAATAGTCCCCACTGCTCTGTTAGTGTTTCATATCTACTGTTTCTTCCCATCACCTTGCCTAAAAAATTCTCCCATGTGAATATTAAGCTGTGAAATCTTCAGATTCTCTGACTTATGGTAATGCTTTTGGAGCTGTTTACTATACAGTCGTAAGCTCTGATCCCAGAACTCCACAACAAATTTCATTATTTCTAAGATATATGTATTTATTTATCTCTGTTCTAGCAAAAAATATTTGCTACAGTTTTGCAAGTATTTCTCAATTTCTAGAAGGAATATCTTTATTGATTTTACTTTCTTTTAATGAGTATTCACAAGAAACACATGAAGCTTAAACTAGCCTACTTCAGCAGAAATTCAATTCCCAGCTGTAGAAAAGATGTTTTATCCATAAACCCCACAAGAGGTAAGATAGAAGTAAAACCAGTTGTTTTATTTTTTCATTTGTATTCAAATCCTATTTATTTAAATGACATCATTGTAGTGCCTGATCTTTTAACTTTCAATAAGCCTCTGTGTATACAAATATATACATAAACATCTTCCTAAAAATATCTTTGTCTGAATGTATGTATGTATGTATTGAGGTCTGAGTGCACTTGTACATGGTTGTACACATTGTTAAATTCATTTATGTTTCTGTGTTTATACATATGTACACAAATATTTTTTACCACTTGTTGAAAGCTGGTAATAGGTCTTTGGTAAAGCAATGCTGAAGACATTGATTTTCCTCAAATCTAATTTCTTGAAATATATGTTCAAAACTAGAAAGCCTGCAAAGTCGCCTTGAAAAAATCTGCATTTCAGCAAAAGAAATTTTCTGTCACACAAGACAGGACTTAACATTTCTCTTCTTGTGCTCCATGAGGTTCCTCTCAGCTCATTTCTCCAGCCTGTTGAGGTTCTTCTGGGTGGAGGATATGCCTTCTGGCATATCAACCACTCCTCTGGGCGTTGTTTGCCCAGGAAACTTGTTAAGGTGTGCTCTGTCCCATCAGTCAGATCATTTATGAAAATGTTAAGCAGCTTCAGATCCACTACTGATCCTGGGGTACACCATTAGTGACTGTTCTCTTTGTAACATTGCCCACTGGACCAAATAATTCAGTCTGTTTTCAACCTACTCTACTGTCTTCTCCTCCAGACTGTACATCAAGAGACTCTATTATGAACTTTTGTGACACAGTGTCCAAAGTTTTACTGACATCAAGGTAGACAATATCCACTTCTTTCCCCTCCTCTACCAAGTCTGAATCTACATGACTCAATCCACAGACTTGTTCAGCACCCACAATCTCCATACTTCACCATTTTTACTTATTAAAAAAAAAAAAAAAAATAGAAAGTTTTAATTTAAAAACAGTTATTTCAAAATCCAGCAGTTGAACCTTTTTATCTTAAATACTTTCCTGATCCCCATCCCATGTGTATAAAGACAAAAATGTGAAGAATAATCTCTCTCTTTCCTCTACTTCTTTATCTAGCCTATAGGTTGTTTGTATTGATTTGCTGGGTTTAGTTGTTTGGTCGGGGTTTTTTAGTTTTCTTTTCTTGGGTTGGGGAAAGAGGCTGGAAGCTACTTGCCTTTTTGTGTCTATATGAAAGTTAAATACATATATACGAATCTTAAAGGAAAGCTACAGAGAAGCAATTACACCTGCATTACTTATACAAATACTTACATGCATGACAGTAACTCTCCTTCACAGTTAGATATCCAGATGCTGTCAGATATTTCACATGATCTTTATTCCATTGGTCAAGAGTTTCAGAGCCTCACTCAAATGTTATGCCTTGGGAGGTCAGGATCATGCAGGGAAAGACAATTTTTCTGCCAGTTAGTGCCAATCCTGTAGAGAGTCTTAATACTAGAGGAGAATCCTTGATTTTGTCTCTGAATTTCATGAGGAGATAATGGACCACCGGGGTGATGTGCTCATCATGACCTCTGCTGCTAAGCAGATGAGCTAACACGGCCTATAATACCTGGAGGCTTTTTTAGGTTGCTCTGTGCATGATTCAGGGCAGCAGCATGAAGCTGAGTTTCCATGTCTCAGTGTAAACATCCCACTGCATTATCCCTTTTTTCTTTTCTTTTTTTTTTTTTTTTAAGGAATATTTTATATATAATAAATCTTCTGGTTTAGATTAGCCAGAAAATCAAAATGAAAATATTTCAGTAAATTCCAAATGTGTAAATTCCAATCTTCAAGTTAAAATGGCAGTCACTAACTAGACCTAACAAGGATATAAGGATCACAGTGTCTGCCTTTTTATTATCCAATGAATTAATTATATTTATTTATATTTATATTTTATGATATAAACTAATTATACAATAGATCACAACACAACACACTCCTAATGCAGTGAATGAAATGTCAGGTTGTTGGAGGATGGCAATCCAAATAACCTATTCCCAGAAATCAGCAAAATAAACATTAAACAGAAGGCGTTCAAAAGTACTTCCCCATGTTTAGCTCTCTAATACATTTTTTTCCTAGCAGGCATCTTCCTCTATTCGTGGTATGAATGGTGGAAAAAAATTGTTAGCAGTAGAAACAGTATTCACCTCTTCAGATATAATTTAATCCATTAGAATCGCTTATAAACTCAGAAAAATTAATTATTTTAAGAAGCAGCTGACTTCATCCCTAAATGTATTTATAAAATATGGCAAGCGAATTACATCCCTTTACTTTGTGTTGACTATAGAGATAGCCAGGCAAAAATGTTTATATTGAAAATATCTAAACACAGTTCATATGTATTTCTTAGATATAGGGGACAGGATATCCTGGATATACAGGAAATAATATCAAACAGAAGTTTATGCCATGGACCTCAATATGTCTCCAGATATGTCTGCTATTTGGAAAATGGATACAAACTTGTTCTTTTTTTCTCTTGCTCAAAAAGCAAAGGCGGTAAACCAGAATTGAATAGGGCATTTTGGGATGTAAACTTGTTCTTCTTGACTGTTTCAAGGAAAAAAACTGCTTAGTTTGAACAGTCAAACTAAAATAAGGAGAAAAATATTTTATAATTTGATTAATGTCACATAATTAATTAGTAAGCAGTGAGCTACACATTCAAGATCAGTATCAGTAATGCATCAGTAATGGGAAACCACAGCTCTAGATTCTTCCAAAATGTTGATAAGCATGGATATATTTCCAAATACCCTTATTTAACCAAAATCCTCTAAAATTTCATCCTCCCCCTGCAATTCCTCTGATCCTGGTCTGGAGGTCACTAGTAGTGACCTCTCCAGCAGTGCAGATTCACTGCTTGCTCCCGCTCCAGCTCTGTGAGGAAACCACCCACAAGGTCCCTGCATCCAGCAGTGGGAGGGCCTGGGTGCTGATCTCATGCTAACACCAAACCCTAGGTGCAAGCTGCTCCTGGTGCCCTTTGGGGCAAGTATGCTCTGTGGCTTGGGCTGAGGCTGGGGTGCTGCAGGGCCACCATGTCAGGCACAAGTACAGTGCAATTGTTGGGGTTTCTTCTCAGCCTTTCCCATCTGCAATGAAGTCTCATGGTGGCTTTTGTTATGATTTTTTTAAAATTAAAATTTTAACATATTTTTTTTCTTCAAACTTTCTTTGCTGCAGAAGTGTCAGAAAATTCAGGGGTAGTGTTTAACCTAGCTGATCACCGTCTTCCCTCCTGAAGATGACAGCTAGGGCTGAGGAGTCTTTTTTCTCCTTAACACTATATTTTTTGGAGAAACACCATTCAGTTTTGTCTATTCAATACATACAAACACTGTGTGCCCTCATATTCTTATCTTAACAGGTGGTGTTATCCAGGCTATTGGCCAAGAGGATATGTGCAGCCCCGCACTGATTTCATACACTAATCATTGCAGCTGTGATTTTTACAAGAAAGTCAGCATCTGCTGTTTGAAGCTGAATAGATTTTGCAGAAAACTCGGTCCATGGGAACCAGAATGTCTGTAATATGCTTTTTGGATCAGTCCTAGCACGAATGAACACTGAAGTATCATTTATTTCTGTATTTGAGAGAGCTGGGTAGGTATGTTCTCCAGCTTGCTTTCTGGTCATCTAAGACTTGATTTTCTTTATGAATTTGGATACCTCCAAGGTTGATGACATTTGGGGCAGAACTTAATTTTTATTCATAATTTTGTTGTTAGGAAGTTAGGCCTTGACTGAGATGTGTATTTAGGACCCTAATTCTCAATGAAATCTTCTCAACATACTTCATTTGGGTTTAAAATTAGCTGATATTGATTTATAGTGGTGAGCTCCGACTCTTTCTCTAAAGGGCAACTTCAATAGGCAGGGCAGGACACCATAGAGAAAGTGTCATTTGGGATGGATACCTCTACCAATCTGACAAAGACTGCTTCACCCACATAACAATTAGCTGTCCTAGTCATCAGGGAGGTGTAGCTCAGATAAATCAACTCTCCCCAGCTCTGAATTGAACCTGAACCAACACTACTTGTGGTTTCTGTGAGGATATGCATTTTCAATGTGAAAATAATAACATAGGAAATAGTTTTTAAATGCCAAAACAAAGCCTTTCTGTATCTGTTGCACAAATATTCCACTTCAAGAAGTGTCTCTCTGTCTCTTTTTTAAGGTTATCTCATGTCTCCTGAGACATTGCCAGTAGTCAGAATGACTGTAACTATGACAATAGGGAAAAGGCAGTTATCATCCTCTTGTATTGAATCCATATGCTTTTTTATGAGGCTACCATGAAGAACTTCTTCAGTCTTTTTCTTCAGATTCCATTTTGGAAAGCTATAAAAGTTTTTAGTTATATTATTATAATTATTTTTTAGAAAAAACATATTCTTTAAAGATTTAAATTGGCAAGTAATAACTTATTTGCATTGTATTTTTGACCTTTCACTTATGAATTAATGCTTAGCCAATCGTTTTCACCATCTAGTATATTCAAATTTTAAATATTGTTACTAGATCACATCAGAAAAACTCATATAGACCTCTTTTCTCTTTGAAAACTTTTCAAACAAAAATCAAACTGCTTTCTAAAATCATGGCAACCTAAGCAACATTTTATTTTGGCACAAAATGTGCATAAAAATAGGATGCTCAATACTTTTGACATGTTCTAATCTGCCACTTTAAAGAGATTGCCTTCTCAAAAGCAAATAAAATATTCAGCTACAATTTTTAGATTGTATTGTCTCCTTTTCCCTGAAACTGGCTTTACTCTCCAAAACTTTCAGTTATTACCAAAAAAAGCATATCCAAATGAGGTTCTGGAATATAGAGATAATAATACTTGCTGGTCAATGAAGATTGGAATTAAAAAAAA
>VZSE01004958.1:1130234-1159382 GCA_013398275.1 Promerops cafer | reverse complement strand
GGAAGGGAAGGGAAGGGAAGGGAAGGGAAGGGAAGGGAAGGGAAGGGAAGGGAATTAATTTTGAAACTAAATCTACATCTAGCCTAGTTTGTTTCTGCAGGGCAACTTCTGGCCTCCAATCTTACTTTTAGTTCAACATTGACTGACTTCTTGCACTATCCGTGTATACAATAACTTTGTTCCATAGGGATGCTCTGCAATGCCTCATTGCACGTCTTCTCTTCATTGCATGTTATAGGCAGCAGAAATTTGGACTTCAGTGGCTACTTAGATGCTTTTTGGACTGCTCTAGAGCATCTGAGGCATATGTGCTGGTGTTTATGGCACAGGGATTAAAAGGGATTCACAGTATTTTCATATGCACCATCCCCTTCAGTAGATGTTGCTGTTCAATATGCCACTTAACTGAAGTTCTGCCCAAACTTCTTCTTGACTTAACTCTGATCACTCTCTTATTTCCTTTGCTTTAGTTTAACTTTTTTCAGTTTCTCACATCTGTCTACTTGACTGCTACCCAGCATTTAACGCTCATATTTTTTATACTGCCTGTTATGAACTTGTCTATACTCATGCAAATACCATTAAAAAAGTGTATGTTCCAGAAGCGCTAAAAAAAATGAGATTTTGTCATCCAGGAATACATTTAATTATCTATTCAAACCTCTATTTGATTAATAAATTGTGACAAGAGATTTGCCTTACATTTTAGAAATGAGTTGAGCTGGTTGTATCACATCAGCAGGGATGAAAACCCTCTGGCCTATGTGTAAATGCCCCAGTACTTCCCCAGAAGGAAATTTTCACACCTGAGCCCGTTGTCTAAGGGCATGATAAAAAACATTATCCCCCCTTACAGGACCTGCTTCTTATCAGTCTCTTCCCTTATCTGGCTCAAACCCCAGCTTGTTGCTAAACAAATGTTGGTTCATCAAGATCATCCTCTGGTGCTCACACCTTCTGCACCTGGGCGGTTACTTTACACGTTGTCAGCAAATTGCCCATTTTTTGAGTCATTAATCATTAACATTTCAGTCTCTCACAACAATTAATCAAGATAGTCATGATCTAAATAGTTAGATTGATGCCACACAGGTCAATGCCTAGGAGGAAGATGGAATCAGGTAGCTTCACAGATTGTCACTGGACTTAATGCTTTTGAAACGGGGCCAGAATGCTTTTGTTCCTTACATTACATTTTCCTTCACTACAATCTCTCTGTGAGGCCCAAGAGATAAAAACTCATCTTTTCTTGCTAACTAATCCGATTCTATCCATGCAATCTTCTCCCCATAAATATTATCTTAGAAAGAATTCTTCCACCATGTAGTGCTATTTCTGTGATTTGTTATGTGCAATCCCCATATTCTACTGGCCTTGAGAGTCCTGAGATCAAATTGCTTTATGTATTTGGTTAATTTCTAAAATGTAATGCCAATCTCTTATCACAATTTATTAATCAAATATAGGTTTGAATAGAAAATTAAATGTACTCCTGGGATGAAAAAATCTCATTCTTCTAGAGTTTCTGAAACATATACTTTTAAAATGGTATTTACATGAGTATAGACAAGTTCATATTAGGCAGTATATAACTAAAAAAAAAATTTTTTTTTTCTTCTGAAATACAATTAATACATCTTAAAATTACACAAGAGTCTGTAAGCCTGAATGGGAAAGACACTTGACAAAAAAAATCTTAATTACATATCAAAACTAATTAAGATACACCTTTCAAGATTTTGGGGATTTTTTAATAAGAAATTTGGTGCTATGGGCTTCTTCCACTGTGGCAACTGTCTGTAATGTTACTGTGTTTCCCAAGTGAAATGCAGGGAACAAGTAGCTCAGGGAGTGATAAAATCATCCCAGACACAAGAGATTACTTTTAGATGATTACCCTGCAGACTCATTTGCTTGTACTCTGCAATGATCTGTTGTGAGGAGTTTTTTTGGTTGCTTGCTTTTTTTTGTGGTGTGGATTTTTTTCTTTCTTTCTGTTTTTTTTTTCTTTTTATTTTTTGTTTTAATTATTATTTTTATTTTTTAGATTAATTTACTGGTACAAATAAGATTTACATTATGATTTACATTTGGGGAAAATTTTGCTTGACTCATTTTTTTACTTTGTTCACAACCATGAATTGAAATTGTTTGTTATAGCTGCTTCCTTCAAAGTATTTCTCTGTCACCACAAAAGATTCTGTACTGTGGTGATGCACAGGTGAGTCTGAATGAATGCCCTTTTCAAACAGCAATTAAGTATTCTCCCTTTTTTTGTAAAATCATAGATTCATTTAGGTAGGAAAAGACCATTAAGATCATTGAATCCATCTATTAACTAGCACTGCCAAATCCACTACTAAACCCTATCTCTAAACACCATAGCCTTACATATTTTAAATATCTTAGCGGATGGTGACTTAAGCACTTCCTGTTCAAGTTTTTCATAACCCTTACAAGAAATAAATGTTTCCTAATATCCAATCTAAACCTCCCCTGGCACAACTCAAGGCTGTTTCCCCTTGTACTATTGTGTGGGAGAAGAGATTGACCCTCATCTCACCATAGCCTCTTTTCAGGTAGGTATGGAGACCCACAGTGTTCCCTAAGCCTCCTTTTCTCCAGGCTAATCAATCCCAGCTCACTCAGTAGCTCCTCATCAAATTTGTACTGCAGACCTTTTACCAGTTCCATTGCCCTTCTCTGGATGTGTTCCAGTACCTCAGTGTCTTTCCTGTTACGAGGGGCCCAGAACTGCACACAGGATTTGAACTGTGGCCTCACCACTGCCAAGTGCAGAGGGAAAATCTCTTCCTTAGTTCTGCTGGCCTCACTATTTCTTATACAGCTCAACTTCTCATATCACTCACAAGTGGTATAAGCTTGGGTGCCAAGAATAAAACATGGTCTCCATAAAATGAGTTACTAGTTCTTACCAATTATATTTATTTATTCATTAATACGGTGTTTTGATTTTCCTCTGTGTCCCAGTAAAATTGTCATCTTTTCACTCAGTACATGCCTTAAGTGTTGTATCAAAGCAATACTGTTGCCATGACACAACAAACATTCAAACTGTGCAAGGCAATGGGAAAAGTCACAGATACTTTTGAAGGATGGTGACTTTCAAACTCTCCTGTTTGCTTCATTCAGAGAAGAGTCAGAACATGCTGCTGGCTGGCAGAGATATGTGTGATGAATTCCCTGGTCCCTGCTTCAGCTTCTTGAAACATTCAGCTCCTGCTGATAGAGGCACCTGAAAGAAGATCTCTTAAAATCTACTCAAATATTTCCACTAAATAAAACAACCAATTGGATGTACTCTTATGTCTTCAAATACATTAAGCCTGCAGAAAGATTGATTCCTGGAATGTGATAACCAGTGGAATACCTAGAGCTCATTTCTGTTGCATAAAGGAAAAGGAAAATTCACACTCTAGGAAAACTTCCCAGTCTGCTGCTCCAGAACAGGTTCCCATAGATCCTGCTGTCATATCTCCCAGCCTATGCACATTATTTTCATTTTACAAGGTATGGCAGTAGTTGTCTAGTCAAGCAATTCAGTTCTTCCTCTAGTAAAAGTAATGAATGGAGTTTAGAGAGCTAAATACAGGCATTTATTTTATTGGTTTGGGGAGATGTTTCATGTTATGCAATATTAAAAACTCAATTCAGAGCAATAACTGAAGGAAAGTTTACAAATTCTTGAAGTAAGCTAAAAGACAAGAAGGCAGGAAACTTTTATTCTCTTATTTTTCAGTATTGTATAAATCCTCACAACAAGGGAAAGAGATGAAGAATATGTAACACTCCATATAGAATGAAGCACTCCTTTTTCCCTGTATTTCCTTCATACATATATTCATCCTAAAATCATCTCTGATGCCACTATGCATAATGTCCTTGTACATTATAATGCATGGGCTGAAATCTGTGTTTCTTAATTGAGTGGAACTACCACTGAAAACAACAGGATTTCATTTCATTAAGGACTGCAAAATATGTCCCCTTGTGTGCACTTCTTTGTTCATGGTTAGTCACACAGTAAGTCATGCAAAAACTCTTTTTAATTACATTTTCAGATGGTGACATAATTAGTTGGAACAATCAATACCTTGCTTGATTCCTGAAGGTGAGACTTCCCAAATGAGACCACTGTCATGCTTATTCTGAAATATAAAACCTTTAGAATACTTTTCAATAGATAATTAATATTTATTATTACTTTCATTCGAATAAATAGAAAATAAGATACAATTTTGACACTTTTTTGGGTCTGTCATAATTCTCAGAATATTGGAAATACATAACTCATGCCTTACTTTTAATATAATTCAACCAAAGGTTTAAACTCTTTAAGTAAACTAGATACTGATATCACAGCAAAGTTGCAACTAGAACCTTGCAAAATATAGATACATGTTCAACAAGTAGGCACATAATTTTAATGAAGGGAAATTTTTTGGTGGTCAATTCAGCAGGGAAGCAGAGTAGGACAATCTGAAAAAAGTGGTTGAGAAGGATCAGAAATCCACACAATCCACAGAACCCCAATGTGAAAAGATATTTGAGAAAATATATTTTATTAATTTTTTTAACTATGGACAAAAAAACCCCACTTGACTTCTTTATTAATTTCTTTTCCTAACAGAAACAACCTCAACCTCCTGAATTTAAGTAAGCATATGGATCAAAAGATCCAATAGCATACAGAACTTAAGTAGATTTGAAAGGCAATACATTGAGAAAACTGAGTGAAGACATCAATGTTATTCATTCATCCTTTTATTCCCAATCTATTTACTATGCCATCTGAAAGATTACTAATTTAATCCAGCTCATGATGGGGTATAACACCTTTTATTTTAACCGGTTTGCTAGTCTCAGACTGAATTCTGGTTTCACATAAATTGACTTATCTAGACCACTATGACTTTAAGGTAAAAAAGGAAGCAAGAGGTAGGGGGAGAGATTTGTGCTCATTTTAACACACATTTCTTACTAACAAAATTCCTACTGAGATGAAACTGAAAGCAGTTATCTGAAGAGCCTGCATCTCTGCCATCACCCTAGGTACTGTATTGAATAAATTCAGTGCACAAAGAAGGGTACTAACATTTTTCTGTATACCGAGCTTCTTTTCTAGATGCCTTCAAGGCTTTTCAAACTGAGCACATTTGACTATTGAAAGTGGAAAATGTTTGAAAATCTCATAAAGAGGAGTTGAAATCATTTATGAGTGGCAATCAATTTTTCTGATGTGTAAATTATTTACTGTACCTAATGACTTGTGGATTGTGTTAAACAATAACCATATGCTCCAGTAGAATGTCTTTTGTGTCTCTTGTAATGTATGTTTGTAGACATAGAGTAATAAAATATGCTTCCAAAACTATATTTCACTCCTCTCCCATGCAGCTACTTAAGAAAAGCTTTGTAAGAGTAGGAAGATACGGAAAATGATAAAATTGCCTTTGAAAACAGTGTATCCATTGCTGGTGGCACTTATTTTTCAGCACACAGCAGGATTTATAGGGCACTGTGTTTTGAAATTATAAATATAATGAAAAAATAATGAAATCTTTCTTACATCCCATGCCTCCTTATCCTTAATGATAGTTGGTAAGTCCTGGCAAAACATATGCAGGTTGAAATATTGGCATTGGTATACTTGGTGAAGTAACATTCTCTGACCTCAGCAGATACCATTTTTTTCCTTTAAAATCCTGTTTTTCTAGTATATTTAGAAGTGATTGCTGCTGCTGCAGGGTATTTCACCAAGGCTTTTCCTCAAGACTGTCACTGTTGTGTCACTGTTTCTAATTCCGATGTTAATATCCAGGGCAGTGAAGAGTGCCACTGAACTTTATCTGATGCTAAAGATAGTTAAGAGAGGCAGGATCAGAACCATGATATGTATGGTACTTTTTGTTAGCTGCTGACCTCCCTTCTAATACTGGCATGTAAAACTGCATGCTTCAGTTTAATTAATTTTTGAAAGGAAAAGGTCTAAAATCGCTGCCTGGGAGCTATTTGATTTCATAGCCAAAAATTTGGATTTGCATTGGAAAATGAACTGCACAGACATAAATTAAACTAAGCCCTATCCAGAAAGTAATTGGAATCCACTTCAATTACATTAATTAGTAGGCTTAAAGAAGAAATACAGATCCATTGCATAACTATGCAGTTCACCCACCATCATCTTCACAGGGAGCATGTGTATTAAAATGGTGCTCAGAAAATGTTCAAACTGCACTGTTTTACAGTGATTGAACGGGTAATTTGTAGGAAATATTCAGCCAAGATATGAATGTGTCCATGTGATTATACAACACACAGATGAATGCCATTATTTGAAAGAAAGTTTGTGTTTAAGAAGGAAAACAAAACAAAACAGAAGTTAATACTGAATAGTATATGGAACAGAGATGTCTGACCCCTAAATTGAATTTGCTCTGCCAGAACTCAGGAAAAGACCAGGACTGAAAATCTACCAGGCAAGCAACTCTCGATACCATTGGGCTAAATCAGAGCATATTATCTTGGGCTCAGCACAGCAGTGACTGAAATTTCAACAAGAGGTCCCCTGGGGTTTTGATACAATGACCGCTTGTCTGCTCTTGACACACCAGCCAGTACTGCCCCCTGATAATCACTCACAGGCAGAGTGGGTCTTCAGGATTCAGCAGAGTGCCTTAAAGCAATGTTAAATATAATTTATGCCACACCCTCCTTATTCTACAGATGAAGAAGGTACTCTCTATCATGAAAGTGAGGAGAAGTTTTCTGGGCTCAGGGAGGGAAATACTGTATTAGCATCTTATGCTGACATTAAGGAACTTTAAACAGCCCTTAAAGGCCAATTTTGTCTCACCTAACTTTCATCTCCAAAATGTAAAGCCTAGACTAAAGTTATCTCCTGTTGAGAAAAGCAACCCACAGAGTGCAACTCACTCCAGGTACCTTGACATATCTAATAGGGTGGGATGAATAACTGGAATAATGTCTCTAAATCCACTGCTTATATATAATTAATTCCATCCCTTGGATCCATTTAGTGCAGGTCTGAGACACAAGCTCTGGAGTGTCTGAGGAACTAGTCCAACCATCAACCTTGCTCAAGAACAGTGGAAAGTAAAAGCATCATATTTGTCATCTTTCTGTAGAGATACACATCTGTGCACCTGGGTATTATGCCCTGGGTGTTTAAATTTGGTATACTGTCTTTTAAACACACTGTGAAACCTCTCTAAATGTCATGCTAGGACTTGTCAGGAAAACCTCTGAGCAAGGTTCTTTGCTCTGTAATTTTTATTAACTTTAGAATTGTGAAAGATAAAAAGCTGTTGGTCTCAGCTTTCTATGTGAGAAAATATCTGTTTTCTGGATTTACCTTTTTTAGATGAATTTTCTGTAGAAAATTAGTCAGGAGTTGACTTCCATATTGAATGAGACAGCAGATAGACTCCCTAGCAAGCAGGAAGAAAAAAAGCTGAAGTATATATCTATGTAACCTAATTGCATTTGTTATCATCATTCTCAAAATTTAGGGCTGGACTCTAATTGAATTTATTTCTATATATAAGAGATAAAATGTTAACGAGTTCTGCTAAGTTATCTTGATATAATACTGATAACTATAAATGACAACAAAATCAGTCTCTAAGTACATCAGTTCCAAATTATGTGACAATGTGTAAGCAGACCTGTGTATACTTGTCAGAGAAGCTTTAAATCTCTTTCACAACCTTCCTGTCTTGTCCTGTATCCCACTAACCAATACTCTGTAGAATTTTTAGAAATGTAGAAACAGCATGAAACAACAGCCACAAAACAGCTATTTCATGGCTGCTCTAAAAGGTGGTTATTTTCATTTTATTTTAAAGACTTGTCCACATGATAGATACTGAGAAGCTAATATGATGACTGTTGAAATATTAAAATCAACTGTAGTTTCTACAATTCCACTATAGATTCTAAATGTGAAGTAGTGTTTCTGCATCCCTGCCTCTTTGCATTCTGAGAAACAATAGACAAGTTCCACTACTGATAAAGTAGAAGTTCCCCAAATTGCCTCCACGTAGGTCTTACTTCCCTGACTGCCAAACATTTGAATCTTCCTGTAGATTTGATACCTACTGGACTGGATGAATGCCTGGCAAGAAGTTATGCATTATTTATCTTAAATCATTAGTTTTTATTTTAAAATCAGTTGAACAAACATTGCTTAGTGATAAGGACATTTTATTTATTTCTTTCTTCTAGAAAGGGATGGGGAGTATAAGGTAGCCACTGACTGAACTAATGTTAGTCTCACTCTTGACCAATGCCTCTCACACAGCAGAATGAATAAGACAGCTGCTTTGAAATGAAATAGGTACACCTTTGATTTTAGTAGAATCTAAGGATGCAAATGTGACAGACCCAGGTGAACCTTTATGGAGAACTGGTGTCCAAGTTGCCCTTTAGCAAAGTTCTTATTATCAGTGTTCTCATGAATGCTTTCCATTCTTCAGGCCTTCACAGAAGTGAAGATGCTGCTGATGCTTAAAAATTTTAGCTTATTCTGGGGACCATATTTCTGCTGACCAAGAAAGAAGCAAGCACAGGCACATCAGCAGAGAATTTGATGTTTCTCTTTTATTGGTTTTCCCACTTATCTTTCTGTAATATTTGTTTCAGTATAATGCTGTTGCAAAATATTTTTCCACAAAGAATTAATTTTTGCAGGAGAGGGGTACAAGAGGTTTTACTTTTTGTTTGTTTGTTTTTTTTCCCCGATGTTTAACAAATCATAAATAATTTTAATTAAATTCATAGTAAAGCATTACCCCTGTACAGCAGGTGTTCTTTCTTGAACACAATATGATAATCAAAAAATAAATTAAGAAAATAAAGTCATAAGCACTTTTCTAGATATAGTTTTCAGTGTAAGTTCTATGCTCAATTGCCAGATTTGCTTAAGACTGGTGTTAACTATGTATGGCATGGTATTCTTGCATTCAGCATTCTAGTACCACTGGAGATCAGTCTTTTTACAACTCAAAAAAAATGAAAAAAATGAACTGTGTTTTCAACTACTTCTTAAACAGTACATGACAAGAATCTGGGTGCTTTTTGACAGTTCACATTGAGAAAAAAATGTAAACAGAGATGTCATACTCACAAAATATAGCTGGAGAACACAACTGCAGAGGAATATTAGAACATTCACTCCAGTTGCCTAGAAGGTGACTTATTAATATAAGTATCAACAATCTTGTTAATGCTTGCTAGGATAACTACTTCTTATTCCCCTGCTTTTTTTCTCTTATATGAACCTTTTATTTCAGACTGAATTTATTCACATCTAGTTTATACACATTTTTTTTATACAGGTTTTTGTTTCTTTTGGCAATAGTGCTTTATTTATCTGGTTCTTGTGGCTTTATGATACTTTACTCCATTTCCATTTCTGTGAGGAATTATATCAGTCTTCAAATTTCTTGACAACATTTCTTGGTTATGATTAAATGTCTGTTTCTCTATCATTTTAATGCTTATTTTCCACACCCGTTTAGTTTGGTCATCTTGCATATGGATGAACAGCACTGTGTCCAGAATTTCAGATAAGGTAATATCAGTGCTCTAAACAACACTACCCAAATTTCTTATTCTTTGCTAAAAGCACCTTTTCTGATTGTAATTTCTTTTTCATAGTGACATTGTATTAGAGAAATATAATAATCTTGTAGCCAATTACCATATATCATCTTTCTTCTCCACTATTCTTAATAACCGAGAAGGTTTAAACTTTTGCAGAAATGCTTATTAATTGTCACTATCCATTATTAAACTTCATCTTCTTTTGTCCTCACATGTAATACTCATGTAATTTTAAGGTCAAGACAAGAATATGTTTAATCTAAAAAAAAAAAAAAATGCTTACAGTGTCATTGATTCATTTCTTTATACTTTTCCACTTCTTATTTCATTGCTAGAGAACATTTAATATTATTCTTTGCAAAAATCCAGTATTGTAAGGTAACTGTAAAGGGAAAGTCTACTTGCAGTCTAAAATATAGTGAAATGTCTGGATAATGCACAAGAAATTCTGATGGCAAAACACAGTATCTGAGAAACCATGTTTATATGGGCCTGGGAAAAATCTGTGTTTAGGTGCATATTAAAAAATAGTCCTTTAACTGAAATGAAAATACCAGAGTGATTGAGAAATTTGAATTGGTTAAACACCAAAAAAATAAATGGATATAATTTAGTCACAGATATGTTGAAAATTCTGGATGTGGAGGCATTAGGAGTGCATATCTGGATCTCAGACTATTAAAATAAACCCAAAATAGTACCAAAAGAAGTATATTAGTCCTTCTAAGCCCTCTGTGCAAATTCAATTTTGACAAGGTGACAGAGCTATCAAAGGTGTAAAGTTTCTATAATAGCCCTGTATAATATAGTGTACATACTACAGACAGGATTTGTAAATAGTTTGCACTACCAACACTAAGGAGAAGCTTGTTCAGTTAGCATTACAAGAAGCAGAAGTCAGAGGTTCATGCACACTATTTATTCATAACTGTAATTCATCTCAAGTTACAGAATCTGATGCTTGGTTAAAAAAAAAAAAAGAAAAGAAAAAAAGAAAAAAGGAAAAAAGAGCAATGAAAGAGATGGGAGTGAACATTATGGTGTGCCACAAAGAGAAACAGAGCCATGGGAAATTAAGCTTCTTTAGCTCTGCTTTTCATGTAACTACCTCATTTTTTTTTCAAAACTGACTATTTTTAATTCTTGAAATGACTGATTTGGCTTTTTTTTAGAAGGGTGTGTGTATTTCCTCCTACTCAAGTTGAAATGTATTTGTGTTGAAACAGAAGGGAACAGACAGACACATACAGCTAGTATGATATAACATCCTTCTGTCTTATGTAAGCATGCACATAATATTATTACAGAACCAAAGATAAGGCAGACATCTTGGCTGCACAATACAGCTGGAAGATTATGTTAAAGTGATTGGATTTTCAGATGTATACTTTCTTTTCTTCTGGTAAAAGTGAAAAGGATCCAATAGTTTTGAATTGTACATTGATATTTGTTATTATTACATTTTCATTTCTCTACCTGTGGAACAAAAAAATATTACATATATAAAATATAAGTCTCCATGACATACTCATTACAAAAATTTGGGATCCCATTCAGAAGAGGTACATGTAAGGATACCAAGCCAATACGTACCAAATAATTGTTTTAAATATGTAAATTAATTTATGCACTCAGAAAGATGATGAAGTGTTAAGAGAAAAATCAACCATAAAAGAGGACAATTATGACAATAAAACCATTCAATAATCCAAGGGGAGTAAAAATTCCTTGGCTAGCATTTCTATTTCTGCTTGAGCAATGGCCACCAGTGGTGGTTTTGATAGCTACATCTGGCTTAAGTTGTACTCTGCAGAGACACATAACAACACAATAGGTAAAATAAAATAAATCTCGTTCAACAGCTGAGGGCTTGTTGAGTGGATGCAACCCAAAATATGACTGGTTTGCAAACATAAGTCAATCATCTTACCCCATAAACAGTGGACAGTCCAGGGCCCATTGTGCAACCTTGCATGGCAGTGGGCTGCATGCCAGGATCTCCCCTTGTGTAAGGACGTGTCTCAAGGTGACTCCTCAAGGCTGAGAGAGTCCTTATTGCACCCAAGGCTCAGTAAGTAAATTGGAATAAAAACACTGAAGTTTTGAAATCTCAGCTAAGTGGTATAAAGGATTGATTATGCATATATAGTCTTTTAGGTATAAACCACTGACCAAGTATGTACGGATCCAGCTACACATAAGCTTCCTTAAGAAAGGAATTTAGAACAGAAGGTGGTCCTTCCTGGAATTTTTCCTTGACAGTTTTGTCTGACTCTGTCCTCTATGCAAAAAGCAATGAAGACCAACCTTGCAGCTGAATCTGTCACATTTACTTACAAACTTAGTCAAATCATAGTTTTGTATCAATAAACTGCTACTTCTCTCTTACAAGGGAAGTGCATCCCTCCATCTGTGACAGTCCTGACTGTTCATGGAAGTGGTGTGAGTTGTTCCAATGTTATATATCACAGCTTCCTGAGTTTTAAAGCCAATAGGACCAATAACATAAGGTCTTCTAATGGTGGGTATTCAAAACCAGAACTACTGCTCCTCAATACTCTGATTTTCAATTCAGCAAGGAGGATATTAATAAATCTATTGAAATGAGCGAGGACATACCCTTCACACACACACAGTGTGTCCAGACAAGGTCACTTACTCAGCTCTGTTGTTCCTGTGCTGTCTCTCTTCAATGACGACTGTCAACTATTTTCACAGCCATTTGTGATTACACATCAATATGATGCATTCACGGCCAGGCAGCAAGGATATACATGAAAGTAAAATAACTAATGCTGTTGACACTGCCTCCTCTTCCTCCTCACAGCTGCTCTTTGTACCCACAGCACCTTTATACTGCTCCATTAAGAGAGTAAGGGAGGCAAAGGACTGTAACAAGAGTATAAATATTAAAAGTAGCAGAGCAAAGAGCTCTTTAGCAACTTGTTTATGCAACTTGTACAATTAATAGATCTAATAACCAGGAAGAGTATTCATATAAATTGGTCTTATAGTCTACTGCCCAAATATTTGTACCACAGTGAGTGACAAAGAACAGCAGACACGAGACAGAAACTGCAGATAAATGTGGTACAGTAAAATAGGCAGAGAGAAATTCACTCCCAAGCAGAGGATACCATTAGAAGAACTTATTTCTCCATAGGGTACTCTGTAATCTGTTTAGTATCATCTAGGAAAAAAACAAGTTTCAATAAGGAAATGATTAATTGAACAGCTTGTGTGGAGGAAGGATGAAGTTTTGAAGGTTTTACTGTCTTGGTACTTACTTTTTCAGGCTTGAGTACTGAACAGATTGGAAAATCCCACACTGCATTTTGGACATGCTCACTGATTATGTTAAGGAACAAAAATAACTTGGGTGAGGATTCTGGATATGTCCTTTTACTGAGGTGAACAGATCTTCACCAAGGTAAGCCAATACCAAAGAAGAGACTCACCTTGGCTTTCTGACAGTCAAATGATAGGCATTGTTTTTAAATAAGCCTTGAAATTTTCCTCTGTAAGAAGGAGACATGCAGACAATCCCAGGAGAGCAATTCCTGTACCCCTAAGATAGGTGTTTAAGACAGGTGAGATATATAGCTCTCTGGCAGTGCTTATCTCTCTTCAGCAAATAAAAAAAGGAGCTACACAACTGGTTTAGATTGCATACCTGATTTCAAGACAGATAAATCCTTCTTTTAGCTTTTTTTTTGTTAGAATTTTTGTTAGAATGAAGGGTAGCTCATAGATATTTTCTGTAAATAAACTCAGGCATCACATTAATCAAGGCAAATAACTAACCTAAACATTGAAAAAGATACAATTCATATCAGGACACAAATTTTCAAATACTTTAGCATGACAGAAGTCCCACTTTGTACCTGAAGCCCCTCAGCAATGTGAGTAAAACCTACATGTTTTTGTCCCAGGTTCAGCCAAGGATAGGGTTAATTTTTTTCAGTAGGTGTGAGGGGGTGGAGTTTGTATCTGTGTGGGCATGGCCAAGACCCAAATTTTATTCAATACCATCTGGTGTCCTTGTCAGGGGTGGGGGAAAGGGTTCTCACCGGCTTTCAAGAAGAACAATGCTCCTTCTGGGGTTAAGAAAGCCTGGCTGGCGTAACAGTCGGTATTGTCGTGGATTTTCTGCATAAATCTTTTATTTTTCTTATACTTTTTGTTTTTAATATTGTTGCTGTTACTGTTAATTTTCTTACCTCATTGCTGTTTCCATTAAATTGTTCTTATCTCAACCTGTGATCTTTACTTTTTGTGCTTTCAGTTGGAGGGGGAGGGAAAGCAAGTGGCAGCATGGTTTTAGTGGGAGCACTAAACCACAACATTTGTCTATTTTCTATTTGCCATATGCTTCTAGCCCCTCTCAGACACCTGAGAAAACATAAGGTCTAAACTGAGGGTGGTACTTGAATTAGAAGTTTGAGGTCTACTATTCTTCCATCTTTACAATGTTAACTATGTTTCTGCGATTTTGGGGGCCTGGAGGCAGAAAGAGAGCAGCCATACACAGAGACAAATGAGACTGCAGGAAAATAAGGCAACAGTCCAGGAGCATCGTTCATCATCCGCTTATTCAAACATGTCAGTGGCCCATGACGTGACACTAAACACTCTTTCATTTGGGAGAGTACTCTAAGGCCATATAACCAGAACTGTGATTTCCAGGCATTGCCAATAGATAGCTCAGGTGTTCTCTCCTGATTACCAGTTCAAATGTCATATTGCAGATTTTCCTGTCATTTTCCTAAAAGCCAGCAAAGCGATTGGTACTATTCAACACAATATGCATCTATGTAGCAAATATAATAAAGTTTATGGAAACTACAATCTTGAATTTTCTCTCTGAAAGTGTGACATAGGAACATGTTGAGTGTGCTCAGTTTGCCTGCACAGGTTTGGCCGGTCCTGACTGCCAGATCCTGCAAGATTCTTCATACAGTGCCTATAGAGCGTCCAGCTACTCTTTCAATGCACATATGAACTTATGAAGAGCAGGTGGACTACTCTACTCACCCAGTATTACTGGGTTACTGCCCATACCAATGATGTCAGAGTGGACAAGGGGGAAGGTGGTGGAATCCAGCCTCTCCTTCTGTCTGGAAGGAATCTAGCTCTTGAAAAGCAGCTCTGGACATTTAAGTCTGCTAGTGTCCTTTAATCTAGGGGTTTGTGGGGAGGTTTGGGGGGTTTTTTCCTTCCCTCCTTTTCCCCTCTCTCTGTCAACAAAATCTGTTTTCTGCTGTGTTTTCTGATCCCTGATGTTAATGTAGAGTGCTGGAAACAGGCTTTCACCTTGTTTAGTTTTTGAGAGAATTATTTCCTCTTGCATTTGCTATGGATGTTAACCCCATTTCTCTTTACAACCCTTCTGGGGCACATATCAGCTTTATTTTACTCTCTTTGCCAGCAGATGTTTTATACTTTCTTTTGCCTTTCAGTAATGTCACCATCACCATCAACTTCTAAATGTGTAAGTCCACCAGGGACACAGTTCAGACTGACAGCACCACATATTAGTCCTGGGCCCAATCCTGCTGCTTTTTTTCAGCTAAATCCTGGTTTCAACAGCACTACTCCCTGGATTTTCTGAGCCTTTCAGTGAATGAAGGAATCTGCTTATCTAGATGAATTTGATGCTTTCTCTCACAAGGGAGGGAAACAAGAGACTGCATTTTAAAAGCACAGCAATTACACATTGCTTGGGTATGTGGATTTGTTTGGTTGATTTTTTCTTCAAAAACTCTTTTTGCCCTTGTGTGCAGAGTGCCAGAATAACATAATTTATTAAAGATTGATCTACACAAGATATAGATCTTTTGTGATTAAAATGATGTGGCTTGTTGAGCTCCTTTTTATGTTTAAATTGTGAAGTGGAGATAAAGATTTGTTATCAAATTTAAAGTGTTCCTAATAGGGATTAAATTTAGATTCCATTAAGCAATTTTTGTAGACATCCTAAGCAGCAAATATTTGTTGCAAACATATTAATTGAGTTTTAATTATAAGATAGATGTTTACATGATATGACTGCTAAGCTTTCTTGACACTGTTTCTAGTAATGAACTAACATTCCAAGACATATTTATGAATGTTTGAACTCAGTAACTCAGTTATAAGATGAGCAAGTTTTAATAATAAAAACAACCTAAACCTCACATTAGGTACAAATTAAGCAGTCAGCATTCATTTCATGCAACCTTTATGGTTATAATCAATTTTTCACTTGAATCTATCCTCTGATATGTAATCAAATCAACCTATATTAACTACAGGAGCTCTAGTGCATACATCATCTAGAGCCAAGTGATTATTAGCATTGGACAGTTAGCAAATACTCATAAAAAGATTTTTAGATTCACCAGCTATGTGATAAAACATGGATAGCCATACAGTAAAACACTGCATAGTCATTAGCCCTCTGTAGACAGCTGCTTAACCATCACATTAGATACTTTTTTTATTAAATCTTCATGTCCCAGTCTTTTTTCTTTCCTGGTCAAACTGTTTTGCATGCATAAGTAGTCATGTTTCTTGTCTCTATGTGTGGATCTCTGATCTAGTTCCTAACTGGGGAAATTGAGAGAAACATTTTCAAAGGCTTGGTTGAATGCAGAGGTACTACTCTCTGTTTTTCAAATGAGGGTAGCAGGATAAATTCTAGGATCCAGGGTCATGGATGCCTTACAAGTATCACAAGAAAATATTAGATTACATCTTAGGAAAGTGTACAATGTGTAAGGGCTGGTAGTGGTTCCTGGCACAGTGCTGACCTAATCCCTTATTCACCACAATTAGGGAAAGTTACTGCTAAAACTACACCAAGGGAGACTGTTTAATTGGATTGCACTCAAATACACTGAAACATTAGCTCGCTTTTAATTTTAAAGGATCTTTTGTTGGTTTTGAATAATAATAGATTACTATCTCACAGCACTGTTATGACATTTGATTAATGTTTGTGAAGTGTTTTGAGACCCTTATTTGAAAGGCACTAAAAACTACAAAGTATTGTTATTATCCTTTCTCTGAATTCCCCCAAGTTCCAGGTGACTCATAACATTTTAGGGAAAGGCTGTCAGAGTAACTTCGTAGACTCCATTAAAGCAATGTATTTCATCTGTTTACTGATAATTCCTACTTTATGCTTTTCGGTTTTCCTAGTTTCTGGTCTCTTTCCTTCAACTGAGTAATATACAAGACAGGATGATATGTCTGACATGATGAAAATGGGCTGTTCCCAAGGCTGGGACTTTTCATCTTGACAACCTGTTGATACACTGCTTTTACAATAGTGTCTCTCAAATGAAGAAAAACAAGCAACAAAAATAAATAGCAAGTAAAATATATAGACCGTGCCAAGTATCTCTCAGAGGTTTAGTATGTGCCAAAGTATTTTACTGAGAAAGTCCCTGTCGTACAAACTTACAAGATCTTAATTTTTTCCTGTTTGTGTGCCTCACTTTTTCTGGAAGAAAAAGAAAGGCAGCTGAGTTAGTTTTGCATTTCTGACGCAGAACTTGGATCAGATATTTTGTAGGCAGCCCAAGGCCATACGAAGAATGGAGAGTGGTAGTACAAAATGATTGTGCTATGTGTGCTTGTGTATCCAGATACACTACAGTCTGATATGCAATATTTAATGGAATTTGAACGTTACCTTTCTCTGCATATATTGGTAACTAAATGGCTGCTGGCAATTATTCTTTAAGTAGTGCAGAATCTTTGTTTTGGAAAAGGTTTCTTATATAATCCAGTTGTTTTTCTAGCTTCTCAATGCTTCAGGATGAAAATAGAGCAGCACTCTGGCAGATATTATAAAACAGAAATACAAGCCAAATTTTTTTGATGTTCCTGTCACAGGGCTGGATAGGGTACAACAGTAGGAGAGAAACACTCAGAAGCAGTCCTGCCACTGTCTACTGACCTGAATACAAACAAATCAGGAACCATGCCAGTGTTCCTATTTCTGCACCCTTTCCCTCCTCCCCCAGCCCTCAGGAAAACAAAATATATGTAACAAAAAGAAGCAAAACCCAGAAAGTTATACAATTATAACATGTTTTCTCCTCCTGTGGTATGTTTCTTTGAGCTTTAGACTAGCAGACAGCAGTGCAGCAACAGAGTTTTGGCACACGAAATGTCTCTATTAGTTAAAGCAAACCATATGATACGAGCAACACAGTGTGCCAGAAATCCTTACAGTCAAACAGTAAAAAAATATCCAGAGAAAAAACCCCACAAACATAAAGTAGTAGGAGTGTCACTATCTTGGTTACTTTATCAAAGATGGAGGTAGAAGAAAAATGGAGGAAAAATATGTTTAAGAATCTGTTGTTAGATTATTCTGAAACAGAAGCAATTTTCAATTTAATTTTTCTTTTGTATTCTCCATTTTTTTTTTTTTTTTGCAATTCTATTCCTTTCTATTTAGATAATGGAAATATTAAGCTTTCATTAAAAAACAATATTTCTAACACAGATGGTAATGAAGGTAACCAATCAACTGAGTATAAACCAGGACAGTGATGACTTTCATATAATGCTGACAGCTTGAAACAGTAACTCCAAAAGAACCCCTAGTCCACTAGATGATCTGACCCTTTTGTCTTCATGTCTGGTTAACTCCTGCTATATCTGAGCTGAACAACCCAAGGGCACCTCCAAACAAACAGGTCTGGATGGACATGCCAGGTATGTTTTCAACCTGTTGCAAGGTGTGCCCAAGTCCCTTCCCTCTTGCTTTCCGCATGCTCTGCTCTCTGCAAACTGTGACCCAGGTGTGCAAGTCAGATGAGATCAGTGGTGTGCTCCAAGAGGGACTGTGATTTCAGTGATTCCATGACAAGGCTGCAGAGAATGCACCTGTAGGACTTCTCAAAGACAGACTCTTAACCCCGTCCTTTGTTCCCATGAGCAATGTAGTTTAAATTTTAATAAAACAGCTTTTCTCTCTTCATAATAACTTTGCACAACACAGGACAATATTTTTAGTATAATTTAGATTGTGGTTTTAAGCAGATACATCCAGCTTATTTGCACAGGCAAAGGGGTTTAGTATGCATTATGCAGCAACAGAAACAGTTACAGCATAATTATGCTGACATACACCAATAAATAGTTGTTTTCTTAGGAAAAAAAAATCATTCTTTTGTGTTGTGTACATTATTTCACTAACTAAGGAAGCTCCAGGAGCAACTTGGATCTCTAGTGCAATCCCTCCTTCCCTGTACTTCAGCTCTCCTTAAGCCCTGAAATGCTCAAGAAAAGAATTACAGGGATAAGCCAGGCAAAAACTTAAACCAGGACAGCTGTTGTAGAAAGATTTTAAGGGGCAAAGAACAGAGTTCATCTCTCAACAGATTTTTTTTTTGGTGGGGATTGATCTCAGTTCTATTTTATTTCTTGCAGATTATATAGAGAATATCCTGTCCCTGAAGTAACTGGCTGTGTGGTTCATTCCCTGCAGCCCAGAGTGTTCGGACATAACCCCAAATCTCAAACTTCTCTGTCTTTATTGTTTTTCATCCCATTATCTTCCTGCTAACATGATCCCCACTAAGAAATCGAAAATGACAAACCAGGAAAGAAAAACACCAGACAGAGAACAAAACAAAGCAAAACAAAAAAGCTCCAAACTCTGACAAGAAAACACAGTAGAGCTGATCTTGCTGGTTCTGTACTTTCCTCTTTTCCTGATTTTTTTTTTTTTTTCAGCTGCCTTGTCTGGATTATAAATGCACCAGTGTTTTTATTCTGCTTGCATGGAGAACAGAACAATAGGTTTTGCTTTATTTCTAAGAAATTTGATAGTTAGGGTGATAAAATAGGAACATATAAAACTCCATTAATAATCCTGTGATAAAGAATATTACTCCAATTTGATAATCCCAACAATTTAGCCTTTTAGGCTAATTTTTTTTTTTTATGCATAAGCCCCCCCCCCCCCCCCAAAAAAAACCCCTATTACAGCTCCAGCTCCACATTTGCCAATACAGCAGCTGAATGTTGTAATAAGTAGCCAAACCTTTCCCTTCAAAACCTGCATATAACCCAGAAGCCAAAAGTTCTGGCTTCTCCCTAACAGCTTCACAATACAATGATGTGCTGTCAGTACAAATATCTAACTTCAGAGAATCTGGGAATGGCATAAACTAGGCTTAACTTCACAGAAAGATGACAGTATGTGGAAAAAAATTGTGTTGATTTTGGTGTTTATGTATTAGCTATCACATATATGTTAACACATACAAAAGCATATATTTCTGTATATATAAATAGACCAAAAAAAGCATATGTAGAAGAAAGTGCTAAAGTTCAGATACATAGACATATATATATATATAAACATATGTGTACATATGCTTAATGCAGTTATACATATGTATAAATACTCTGCACCGTTTTATATTTTACTTTATAAACTTGCTGCTTAAACTTGCCATAAAATTGGACTTTATTTTGCAAAGGAAGTTACTACCCTTGTTGGAAAAGATAATGCTCTCATACTCCTGTAAGATGCTGAGTTCAGATTGCAATAGCTGAGCTCAGAAAAATAACAACAGAAACACAGCACCCTGTAATAAAATATTATTTTGACCACCAACTATGTAGTAATAAATTGTGAACATGACCTCATCTGTTCAATTTTAAAACAAATAAAAAAATAAATAAACACATAAATATGATAGTGGCTCATAAAGCAAATTAAATGTTAAATAGGATTGGTGTACACTGTTTTTTCATGGTAGTTTGAGTCCCTCAAGTAGCAGTGACCTCCTTGTTTAGCTGTTTGGTGTAACTTTGCACAAAATGAATGTTTGTTCTTAAGAAAGATAACAAAACTGTTTCCTCCAATAGCATCTTATTTTTATATAGCTTACATTATAAGCCAAATCTAATCTGACAGTGTCCCCGTAAACCTTCTCTGAAGTACTGAAATACAGATTATAGCTGGAATCTGGGGGGGTTGAGGGGTATGAAGAAGGTATTAGGATTTTCACTTTTCATCTTTGTTTTAGAATCACTCTTTTGACAAAGTCTGTGTGAGCTCTCTTCAGATGCTTCAACATATTTGTCAGACCACTGCACAGCAATGCGGAGCATATTAATTCTTGGCACAAGTGTTTTGTCTCCAAGGAACATCAGGGCACCTTCTGTCCCGTAATTAAACTGAACCTGCTCTTGGATCTGTTTATCCAAGCTTGTGCCATCTTCTGACTGACAATCCTGTGGTGATGGACTGCTGCAGTGCATCATCTAAGCAGATGCTGTGATGAGGCGTGACCCGAGCAGGGGCGCAGGTTCAGTTTAATCCGGGCACCAAAGACAGCACAGGGCAGCTCTCGTCCCAGCAGCATTTTAGCGCTGCTGTCACCAGGGCACGGAGCAGGGTTGAGGAGGGGTGTGATGTAGCCATTCACAGTATAAAGATATGCCCCGTTTTCACACGTGAGACTGTTTTTAAGGGCCACACAAGCAGGCTGGGCAGTTTCAATTTCTCCAGAAGGCCTTTTTTGGTATAAGGTTGGGAATAGGTGTTAATGCAGGTAAGAAGAGAGATTAATCAGTTTTGGGAGGGGACAATGTCCATCCTCTTCAAGAGAAAGATTTTTTTCCCATATTTTGGAAAAAAAGAAAGCAACCATGCTGCAGATTATCTTTTGTTTGGAAATTCTGCCTTGCAGCATCCCTTCTCTCTATTTGAATCCACCACTGGATCCCCAGGATCCAGGGATCTCTCTAGTTCAAGAACACAGTGTCTTAAACTTTTTTCTGACACAAAGTGTGATTGCGTTAATAGCCAATGATCCATTCAACACAATATGTCTTAGAATTTAATTCAGCATTCAGGAAATCAGATCTGTTTGGGGAGCAGAATTTAAACACATGATTGGCTTCAGGCCTATGCTTAAGTCAATAAACTTCAATGAGACAAGGTTTAATGGCTTTCTTCAATCAGGACAGAGGTAGACTGCGTTGAGGGCTTGCAGCTTTAAGCCTAGACACAAACATTATTTTAAGATTTAAATATCCATTTAAAATACAGCAATATTTAAATAAGCTTTCAGAACTAATGCATCCTATAATATATGAATATTAATGTTTTAAATTATGCAACTAAAAAAAAATAAAATGTTTAAAATGGCTGAAGTAACACATTAATATATTGTGTCCAATCTTGAGTATAAAGTAAAATTCAAAACCTGCTGAACTGAAATTTATGATAATAGATTTTAAAACCATTCAGGTACATATTTTTTACCTTCTTTCTCTTTATGCATTAACTACACTTTTTTTCCAAGTAACTTTAGTTGCTTGAGTCCAAGACAACTTGTATTTATGTAGAGTAGAAAAAAGAATCTTAACCTCTCAGAATATATTCAAATGAGAAATTCACTAGTTTTCAATTTCATATTTCTCTGAAAACTGAGTACATTATTAAGACCTGGGACCACAAATGAACTTTGTGATACAGATTGTTTTTAAGGTCTGTTTTTTTTTAAATCTAATTTTCTCTGCACATTTTAATTCATGAGTAAAAATGCCATACACAAATAGGAATTGCCCTTAATTTGTTTGGGACCTCTGTAAGTTATAAAAAGATAGAAACTCTTTTTAAATAAAAAACTTAATCTTGGCTATAACTTTGTGAATTGCATATTGATAGTAAAATTCAATGTCTTATTTATTTATTAACTATAATTTATTTTTTATTGCATTCCAGCTTTTTGACAGATATTCACACTACTTAAACACCTCTTTCCCAAATACACCTCCTCAAACAGACCTAATGTGACAGCACTTGACTCCTGTCCCCCTCTCCTCAAATTTTGCATGGAAAATGCAGAGAAACTTGGGACCCATGGAAAGGGCAGCCCTGGCCATCCTATTCAGAGATGCAAGAACCACAGTATCTCCTCTTTCTACTTCTCTTTAACATTTGGTGCAGTGTTGTGGAGCCATACCAAAAACACAGCCCTGATGAAACAGTGCAGCACCTTTCCCCAGCACCTCTTGTTTGTAAATGAAGTGGGGCATGACATGTGGGGAGGTGGAAAGCTTTACTGTTTTATCCTTAAAGCACCAAAGGCTTTTAAGAAAACTGCCTTGTTTTGTTTAAACTTGAAAGATGGACATCATTTTTTCTGAAATGTACTAAAATAAAATCTCCAGCTGAGCTGCAATTTTAGTAAGCTATCTGGCCTACTCTGTTATGCCCCTTATGCAACTAAGCTTAAGCATCTTAATGAACTTTAATGTTAACCTAAATGCTTAAAGAAAACAATGCACATGGAAAAGCCAGAACCAGAATAAAATCTTTCTGAACTAAATTTTTTTCACTTTTTCCTACAAACACTCTATATAGGTTACAAGCAAATTACAGGTATATATAGGCTACAAGCAAATAGGACCTTTCAACACACTATATGTCTGAAAAAACAATCACTTACCTAGGGAAAAACTCATTACTGGTAAACAATCCCATTTTAAGATCTCTAAGGAGGTAAACTATCTAGAAACAATATCTAGGTAATAGCTACCTATTTATCTGCTATACTGGAAAACATGCTTGCTTGTTTTTTTTTTTTTTTTTTTTTTTTCCCCCAATGCATTTTCTATCTGAGCTTCATAGTTAGGTTAATTAGGAGTTAGACACATTGCAAATTAAAATCTGGACCTGTTTTGAACTTTCAGATTCCCATGGTCCAGGCAAGTTTGTCTATATATGCTCTGTTTCCATTCCTCAAATGTCCTTTAGAGAAGGCTAAGATTTTTCCAGTTGACAGTAGAGCATGTGGTTAGATAGTTTCACTGTTCAGTGTTCTGGAATATAATATTTTGCATATGAAGATTTTTGAAATTTCTTATATTTTAATTCTGATGACTTCTGCTTTAAGTTTGATGGAATTACTTTTTTCTGATCTATGACCTTTAACATATTTCTTGATTTTACAGTGTAACAAAATGCAAGCAAGGAAAAATATTTTTAAAGTTGTTTTTTTAAGAGTTTTTGGAACTAAATAAGGCCAATATAGAATACACATGGCAAATTATTTCTGTTTTAATGCTCTATTGTTTTAATTTAATCAGTAATAATGGTGTATACCTAATTGTTATGCTACAGAGAAAAAAAGGTTAAAAAAAGAGGGTCAAAGTTAAAATGCAATTAAGAGCACGAGAAAAAAAAATGCTTTCTTTGCAAAACAAGGAATCTACAAACAAAAGAAAAATGACAAGCTGTGAGTAGAGATTCCTCACTTAATTTGATATCCGTTTAAGTGTGGGAATACATTATTTTTAAGCATAAAATTTAAGGTTATTTATTACCATCATTTCCAGTGCCATGTGTATATCCATGTGTGACAAATGTGAAATTTTTTTATCCCTGTAGATGATACCCATACTTAGCTACCTCAGAACCAAGCAAAAGCAAGAAAAACAAGTATTCATAATACACCATTTCTCATTTTCTCTAATATTTTGTGAACACTGAATAATTTCATATTTTGTATTCTAATTTAGGCTTCATTCCTGAGTTAAAGGTGCTTTGTAAGTGGCTATCAATCATCCGTATTTTATTTAAACACACCCTGTAGCTGTAATTGTAAAGGAATCTTTTTTCTTTAAATGTATATACATACCTGAAAAAATAAGAGTTGATCCACATGCTGCCAGCAAGCTTGACATAACTATAAATTGTAGCACAGCTGCAACCTAGCCCTGGAAAAGTGTATTCATACAGTTCTGTCTAAATATTACACCCAATCCAAGGCTTCTCAAAATTACAAATTTGCTTTTTCCTTCAGCATTCCTTCTCTTTTTCAGGCTCAATCTTTTCCCCTTCCATCTTAAAATGTCTGGGGGAAAAAGAAAAAGATGGACTTACCAAGTTTATGAAAGTCTTCAAAGTAAACTGCAAATAATTAAGCAGACACAAATATTGGCACATAAACATGAATAACACAAAAAGAAGTAGAAAAGTACATAGGAAATAAAATGAATCTTTATTTAACGAATTAAAAGAAGGACATTGCAGTCCTTGCTTTAGGAAATATACTTAGTTCTGATGTCAGTCATCAGAAATTTCATCAAGTTTTGGTGTTTGAAATAGGCTAAGTGGTTAAGAAGGATAAGAGTCTGTTTGATTTCTAAGGTGTATTTTCCAGGTAACTCAGGGATAGGAATGGAGCAACCTTCACTCAGAATTGCAGAGACAACAGGAACGCTTATCACCCTGTCTCCTTCTACGTGGGGTGCCTCTTTCAAGTAAGATAAAGCTAATCAAAGCCTCAAGCATTTGTGGCAGGAGACAGCGAATTAAACATACAAAACCCACTAGGTGGTCTTGTCTTTGTAAGCAGAATTGATTTGATGTGTGCCTTTATATTTTAATTGAAATGAAATGCAGAGAAACTGCATGCAGCAAAGAGAAAGATCTCTGTAATGAATGAATCAAATTGTGTGTGGTCTTAGATGCGTGTGTAAAATTGATAAATATTAGAGGATTTTTCACCTTTGCTTCTCTCTGTCCTTGCTGTTTAAAATGAAGCTATTTCAGTATCAATAAATAAATGTGTTCCTCAAGGCGTAAGCAATTCTCATTCACCTCCACTACACTGTCCGCTATCACTATGGATTGGCTGACCGCACAATTCTGATTTTGAAATCTGAGTTTCAAGAAGTGATATTAAGCTTCTTTGAGTTGTCATAGAAATTGCATTTCTAAAAGAGATAAGGAGGTTTCAGATTCCTAAATAGTACTGCAACAGGAGCACTTTAGAAACTATAATGGAGCTATAGGACTCAGTATTCACAATTGTTGAATTGGAATGATCACATCATTTATGAAAACACATACCTAGATGTCCTTGACCATTTGTGACAGCAGTAATGAGAGCAAACACAGCCAACCTCAATTTAAACATGAATAAATATGAACCTTTCTGACATCAACTGTCCTTCCTTTGACAGTTTCACTATATACTGACTAAAGAAAACACACCACCATTCCACAACAGATTTCATCTTAAAAAAACAGTCGAGCTCTTTATTGTCACAACAGAAGAGCTAAAGATGCTGTAAAATAATAAAACACTTTTATTTCTTCCTGCATTTCAGCAATTGGAAATAGTATTGAATCTGGCAGGACTTGCAATCACACTGTTGATGAATACTGCCAAAGTGGCAGTTGTGTTACATACTTACCTACAGCAACCATACATTTAATATAGACTAAAATTTGTGCTGGCATGTGCATAATCAGTCAAATTTGTATTGCATATATAACCATCACAGAGAAAGAAGAGACATTAGAGTCCAGTTCAGCACACCTGGAGTATGGACTATTGTCTGTGAGGGTCTGCCTTTCTCCATTGTCTCTAAACAGGTCATTTAGGGGACTAGCCTCTATGCACAGGCATCTATAGGTAAGTGGATTGCATTCTGTTTTCTTTCACTACAAACTGGGTAAAAAGAGCTGGGTTTACATACCTCTTTTTATCTGTGTTTCCTGGGTTATTTGGAGAGCTTGTCCAATTTCACATGGCTTATTGCATCAATCTGCGTTAATTAGATGTAAGCCCCAGGTCTTGTTTGAATATTCACTGACAAGAAATTTTAGGGAGAAATATGCTGTTTCAGGTTACTATTTCCTACTTCCTAAGTTCTTGATTGAATTAATGGCTTCAGCATTACCTTGACATTGTGTTACCTGTGACAGCATCATACCGTAAATTTGCCGATGAGGAAATGTGTCACTCAAATCAAACTCCCCCTTCTTTGTCATTGCACCCTGAACTTACGGCCTATGCACTCAGGTCCCTAAGACCTTTGCAGCCTCTCAGAGTAAGGCTGTTCTTTGGAGGCACAGCTCCTTGGAACATAACCCCATATTTTGACTTGTTTTCCTCTTTCTTTTTCTCCGACCTGTGTTTGGTGTTGTGTTGGCAAAGTGAATCTGTTCCTCCACAAGATTCTAACTTGAGAGAGGAAGAGTTGTAGCCCCAAATCTGTCTTTTCTCTAGCTCATATTTAGGTTCTTCAGAAGCAGTAGACTTAAGTAACCATTTCCAGACATCTTCTGTCCTTCCCTGTGGCCATGCTCATGGGTAGTTTTCATGCCTTCTGATGACAGGGAGTCTAAATCTTCAGTTTCTTCTAAACATCATGTTCCACAGGAAGTTGCACTGGGTGAAGGTTTGGATATCAGTGACAGCTGTTAACTTTCCATCACAGCACTATGCTCACTTCCACCTTCTACAGGTTCAACCAGCAGCCACTTACTCCCCACTATGCCATAAGTTCAAGTAATTCAAATCATAGTTCTAACAGTGGAAACACAAACAGGCCTGTGCTATGCTTTAGTTCTGCTCTCTAAAGAGCTCTGCTATATGGTTTGCACTGTGAGGTGGTTGTGTGCATAACACACAGTTCTCTTGTTTACTAATCCATTTTTACCATCCAATATTGGAGTTTGGATTTCTGCATGATGGAGTTGATTTCTGTCTTTTCTTAATACAAAACTGAACTAATTCCCATAATTTTGAATTGATGTTTTCCCTTGTATGCTCTTAATAGTTTTTTACAGACTTCCCAAACTTTAAAGCGGGGGGCGTTTTTTTTCCCTGTTTTTTGGGGTCCTTTTTTAGTCCTTTTTTTCTTTTCTTCTGGCAAGGCAAGCAATACTTTGCAATCAGCTTAGGATATAATGCATTTGCTTCTGAAATAATTGATGTATATCAACTTTATACATAAAACATGACAAAAGCCCATCAGCTATACTTTGCAGTCAGGAGATTAAAAATAAAAAATATTGTTAAAAAGTTGATTGGCAAAAATGTCCTAGTTATTCAACTAGTTTGCTTCAGTGTCTTTTCAATGACAAGTAAGCTCTTTAAAAAGTCTTATTCTGTTTGATAAAAAGTCTTTTTAAAGAGGAGCTTGAATTTACACTCCCAAATTCTGTTTTTGAAGACTTTTAAAATATTTGCTCATTTGAAACATTGCATCTAATCTAGTAAGACACATAAGCTAAGCAAATGACTTCTAAAATAATATATGTACATCAGCAAATCAAAATACCGTCTTAGCATTGACATTAAAATATTTTTTTACTAAATTCATTAAATAAAGATTGTAGAGTATAGATGACTTATGAATGTGCATGTGTGTGTATATATTTAATCCCACTGTGATTTACAAATGATGAGCAGTACTACTCAATTTAACTTATCAGAATTATTGAGCAAAGACATGTAGGAACATCCTAATCAGTATGAATAGGCACAGTACAATCAATTTCTTAGTTACAGAATTAGTATCAATATGGCAACATCTATAGAAACTAAAAGCATACTGTTCTACAGACCTGTGCTTGTCTTGCACCCAGATGGTAAATTTTATCCTTTTGCTTGTGCTTAAACTTATAGAACAAGAAATAATATAAACATGTTGCAGAAACCGATCACCTTCATGATGTACAAGTAGTATCTAAAATGTCTTTTCCTCTGAATCCTAAAGAGCTCATTATTCTTATGCACATCTAGAGGTTAAGTAAAAGTGAATATAAAAGTTGAATCTTACAGGAGTTCTTAGAAATGTGCGCACATTCTTGGAATGATACATTTGAGGTGAGATAGTTGAACAAGAACTAGAGCTAGTTGGAATATTGTGTAAGTCATTCTTTGCTTAAGAACTAAGAACTCTCTGTGAAACCAAAGTGACACTTGGCCAGTTTCTGAAGATAATAGAATAATGATAAACAAAAAAATTTATCGAATAGAAATTTCAATTAAGGTTCCTGAATGTTCAAAATATGTTCAGAAAATTAAAAAAGATCGTAGAAACATAGAACTAAACCATATAACTAAGGGCACTAATCAGGTGCTCCTTGAACTCTGGCAGGCTTGCTGCCATATCCACATTCCCAGGGAGACTTTTCCAGTGATCACCCATCCTCTCAGAGAAAAATCTTTTCTTAATGACCAGCCCAAACTTCTCTTGGCACAGCTTCATTCCAGTTCCTCATGTCCTACTACTGGTCACCGGAGGGAGGAAACCAGCCCCTCTGCCTCCTCTCTTCTTGAGGAAGCTGTTGGGTTCGATGTAGGCACCTCGCAGCCTTCTCTTCTCCAAGCTGAACAAACCAAGCAACATCAGCTGCTCCTCTTGCCTTCAAGACCTTTCACCCACCTCTGGACACACTCTACTAGTCTGATGTCCTTCTTATGCTTTGTTTGTCCAAAACTCCACACAATACTGGAGGTGAGGCTACGGCAGTGCAGTGTAGAGTGGAACAGTCACCGCCCCCAACCAGCTGCCATTCCGTGCCTCATACCTCACAGGGCATTGCTTGTTGGCCCTTTTGGCTGCCAGGGAACACTGTTGATGCATGTTAAACCTGCTATCAACCCAAATCCCCCAGATCTCTTTCCAGGGTGCTGCACTCCAACTTCTCATCCCTCAGTTTGCACGTATAAC
>VZSE01004958.1:938139-1123911 GCA_013398275.1 Promerops cafer | reverse complement strand
AAAAAAAAAAAAAAAAGAAAAAGCAGAATGAGAGAAATAATATAGAAAGGTGAAAATTATAAGAAGTATGGGACATTTTTGTATGAGAAGGGTTTAAAAAATTAGTTTTCACCATTAGAAAGTACAACCAAAATGGGTATGGAAGAGCTCTATAAATCATAAAGTAAATTAGTGTTCTTTATCCAGTGAATTGTGGTTTACTCTGTAGAACTTGAACATAAAGCAGGTTTAAAGCAGAAAGATTCGCATGGAAACATGCAAAGTCAAATTCACTAATATGGTAATTAGTAATCTGAACTCAACTACAGTTTCAGGATATCCAAAACAGATTATTTCCAGAAGTTGAAGAAGTATTCTTCAGATCTCTACTACTGGTCTTTTGAAATATGGGGTCATTGAATAGCATAAATTTCAGGTTTGTGACTCATAAGTTTTTGTAACTGCACTGGCACAGGTGAGGGCATATTCTCACCTCTAATCTTCCTTTCATGACAGTGGTTAGCCTGGCTTCCACATCACTATGGAATTACTGAATTACTGAACTCTCAGTTGTATGAAAAACTAAGGCAAGAAAATGTGAGAAAAAGAAATGCAAGGCAAGGATACATGCCAGTCTTCCTAGCTGAGAAACCTGTATCTTATAAAACTGTCCCTACAAAAAGAAAAAGGAAAAAAGAAAAACCCAAACAATCAATGAAACAAATGAAAAATAAGCCCAAAAAAAGGTTACAGGGTTTTGTTCATCTCATCCAAAAGTAAACATGTAAAACCGATGAGAGGAATTATGACCTGAAAGGAAATACTTCTCTCATTGATTATAATATTAACTTGATTTAACTAGAAAAGCCAGAAAAGCTTCAGCTGGGAGCTTAGAGATTTTCATTAATATGAAAATTTTCATCCATACCTTAATTTTCATTAAGGTAAACACACGATACAATACATGCAGAATATTCATAACCTTTGTCATGAGTGATGTAGACACAACAAAAAAATACCAATGTATGGACAACTGAATTGACCTTAGAACATCCAAATAGGTTAGGAGTGATGTTAAGACATCTAAATGTAGGTATGTAGTGGCATTTAATTGTATTGTGCTACACCAGACCTGATGCTCAGCTTTAGTACCAGAGTGCATGTGTCTCCATAACTTCTGTGCCCTACATGGGTGGCCTGTGTATGACTCCAATATCCTAAAAGACCTCCCATGGCACTAAGTTCCTGTGCTTAGGCAACTGAATCTTGCCCAGGATGTCAACATTCATGTTGGAAATGTCTAAAGTTAGATTAAGTGAGTCCAAGCACTAATGATTAAGGACAGGTGAAATAACCCCAAGTTTTGAGTCACTGATCATGCATCTCTAATGTCAATCTCCAAGGTTTTACAAAGATAATGCATGTAGCACTCCTGTCTAGTAGGACAAAATCTTTTCAATGAAATCCTATCCCATTAACATCAACAGCAAACCTTCTTTAACTTTCAGTAGATTGTGCTTTCTTTAGTTGTCAGACCAGGCGCAAGAGAACAAGCAAAATATATCAAATATGGCTTTTCCTCTCCACACACCTTGTTTTGGGGGAAAAAAAACAAACAAAAATCCCTAATATTGTTAGATAAGCAGGTCACTCATTCACTTTTTACAGCATGAAATTAGCAATAGAAATACTATGAATATTTTGTGAGAATTTAATGGAAATTATGCTTCAAAACAGTCAGATAACAGGAACATGGAAATTCAAACACCCTACAAAAGGATACATTCATCCCATTAATTGTTTTAGTAAAATCCTCTTTTTTGACAACCATCCTTGCAGAAAGAGTGCAGTTAATGGTGAAATTGTTGTTAAGTCTTTTATGCAGGTGAACACAAAGATTGCAGCTATACTTGCCTCTTGACTTAAGAGAAAAGGGTTCTTGTCTTTCCCCCACACACCTCTGAGATTAAAGCATAGTATTGCCCTTTGTGTTTCATTTAATGCTGAAAATTTCCTTTCTTTTGCTTGCACATAGTATAATGCGACAATTATGTGACACATTAAAAAAAAAAATTATGACAATGCTTGCACTGTATCCAAATGTGAAGAGATCTGCAGTCATTTCAAATGGGAAACCTGCTATTAGCTCACACAATGGATTCCCCAGCTGAAAAGAAGACATAAATTGGAGCGAATCAAGCATTCACCGCCAGCAGATCTGCTGCTTGTGTTCACTGATGAGATGTAAATGTGCTTAGCAAGAGTACAGCATCAGAAGAGGACCATGAAATTATAATATAGTGACTGTAATGAGAATGGGTTAATTTGTAGCATTTCTTATTCTAATTATGGTATTTGACACATGGGAACAAAACCATTTTCAGCCATTTTCTTTTCTTGTTACTATCCCTTATTACAAGAATGAGAAACAAGAGCAATGTGCATGTTCTTCTACTCTGTGAAATACTGTAGCATGCTGCACTGTTTTGACCCTTTCAATATTCTGCATAGGCAATTTGAGAGAAGACAGTCCAGTTATGGTCTCAGCAAAGAGCATTTAATGAATCCAGGAAAAGTATAATTTGTATGGAAATAGACTGAATTATTTTTTTTAAGTGCACAAGAATGTAAGGGGGGAAAAATAACAACAAGCCAGCAACAAACCCCAAAACATAGAAAACAGAAACAGCATAACATTTCTCTATCTCTAGCACAATGATTTAATGAGAATTAAAATGTGTGTGAACTTAACCTATTCTCAGAATGATGGGATGCTAGTTTCATCTTGCAATGTGTAAATTAACTACTCAGACATATTCTCTTTGTAAGAGAGATGTCCAGATGGTGAAAAATATCCTGTTCCACACAATTTAGATATTAATGCATTATTTTGACAGGAAATAAGTATATAGAGGTTAAGATACTTGCCACTAAAACTAAATGGATGCATTTTCAGGACAATTTTTTAACAATGGGTACAAAATTATATCCACAAAGAACACAGAAACATGGAATTCATATTTCAGTGAACAAATTCAAATTCTGATAACACAGAGACGGATGAAATACCTTTTTTTGACAGAAGTGTCTGACAGAAGTTTATCGGAGATTAGGTAATTTTGGTTGAAAAATCATCTTTTAGTTTACCTTCCTGCATAGTAAGAGTAATTTGAGGGTTATTTTATTTATGTGCAGATATGCATGTTTTGGACAAGTGAAAATTAGCACCGCTTTTGTGAGTTGCTTCTGGTACTGAGTATCCTGATTTGCCTTTAAAATATAAATATAGAAAAGATTGTTGTCCTTAAAACTCACAACTCTGAAAGTGTGATACAGGTGAGGATAAGCAAAAGGGAAAAGGAAAAAGGTAAAAAAAAGGCAACAAAGTCCAAATGTTTTCCTACCGAGCTGTCTTTAATGAGGATGAGGAGGACACTTGTACTTTGAAGACTCTTTCAAATATGAGAGGAAGAAAAGAGATCAGATTTTTATAGGAGATTTGTAAGATTTATTAAAACTTCATTTGAGCATTCAAATAATTCAGGCTATTTTTAGGTTCAGACTTGGCACACTGAAACAGCTGAAATGAAGGAATATGTTCACAAAGGTGATTCAAAAGTTGTCAATAGTGGGATTCTCACCAGGGAATTACAATTCATGTGGTTCTTCAGTCTGTATTTGAATCACGATGGAGCTTAGATAAAACATCATGCATCTAACTGCACAGCTAAAGATTGATCTAAAGACATCTGAGTGCTTCTGTTTAGGATGGAAGGAACTCTGTGATCCAGAGTGGCAGTATAAATCAATTTTAGGCTTCTACAGAAATAATCCAGAGCCCAGGGACCAGACAAGTTAATCTTTGTTTGAAAGAAAGATCCCAAATTGCCACAAGTCTGAGCTTGGAATTTAGAGATTCTGAATCTCATTTACTAATGTTCATGTCCTATTAATTTTTCCCAAGTAATTAAAGAACTCTGAGTTTCTAGGATCAAAATGCTAATACATTTTGAAAATGAAATAAATTTAATTTTCCTAGTGGAAAATTCCTAAACCTAGTAGAATTCATAAACTTAGTAGAAAGAGAGAAGAAAGATGTTATTAAACCTGGGTTGTAGACCTACTAGGAAAAGGGCACAGAAATACCCTGACTTCAGGGTACACAGCTAAGTACACTAGATTGACAGAGCACCTTATACCCACACTGATAATAGATTAATTTCTCTGTGAGTGCTCAGTAAAGGAGGTAGCCCAGAAATAGCTAAGAATGAAGGTTGTAAGTAGTAAAATAATTATCTACTGACAAAAAAATTAATATATAACTTAATGCATACATAATAGGCACATCCATATGATCTCACATGTACATGTATACCATTATATGAACACTTATCCTTACATACATTTCAGTTACTTTTCACTGGGTGTTTCTTACAAATGACAGACCACAAAAAATAGGATATTTTTGCCTTACTAAGCTTTCCTAAATATATTTAGCTATTTGAGATGCTTGCCTGGCCTCTATCTGTCACTTGCCAAGGGAATGGGTCTCCTCTAGGTCCTATGACTTGGATGCTAAACCAGATGTTTTTAATACACTAAAATACCTGAAATCACAATAGACTCCTGGTTTTTGGCAAGTAGCATTCCAGTTTCTGGGATCAGAATTTGCTGCAGATCTCTGCAGCTGTAACTACAGCAGTCATTTTGGCAGGCTTCAGGTACCAAAACGTAAGACAGACAAGGCATTGTGCCCAAACTCTAGCAGCTGATCTCCAAAAGGCTGCATATCTTCCATAAGTTCTGTCTCTAACCTGCCAGCTCCATTTAGGTGTATTGGCATCTGAGGTGGCAGAATATACCCATGTTTATGAACTGAATCCTGCCCTAAGTCTCTATTAATTATAATAGGAGTGCAGACATCTAGTTCACATGAACATAATGAGGGGAAAACTTCACTCATTTGCTCTTCTACTTCTTATTAATAGTAATAGTTTGAAGACAGCAAGATGACGACAAGATTTTTTTTTCATATTTCCTTTATTTTGTCTTTCTTTTAACCCACTTTTATTATTTGTATTTAAATGAATGTTGAAGTGAACTTAATACTATTTCTGGTGGCAGTAGGTCAAATCAGAATCTATTTCTATTTATTCCTATTATTCTCTCACTTCATCATTTCTGCTTTAATCTCCTTTATTCACAAATTTTAATAAAATAGGTGAGGAGTACAAAGAAATGGAGCATTATTTTTCATTTGTAGATGTTTGTACAAATATAATTTCATGTCTTTATTATTAAGTAGATATGATAAATGCAAAATAGCCTATCATCCATCTTTGTGAATACTTTTTGAATTCAAAAGGGATTGTGGTTTTTATAGAGTATATATAAACTAAAGTAAAGCATAAAACAATTAAAAAACTGTTTAAACAGCTTCTAATAATAATAATTTAAAAAAACCTCCAAAGATATAATACCAATAAAATAGAGTTCAGGTTTTGTGAATTTTTTTTATCATCTTCAGCGTAAAAAAACTACCTTTCAGTGAAATTTTCTACAGTTAGTGATTTCTTCAGAGTGCACTCAGGGTATATCTCCTTTTCTCTGCTTCCATGAATATTAAAGATGAAACCAAAACTCTAAAAGCATATTCAATCTTCAGACCATCTGGTCAGTTCAGCTTCCCATTGTGTCCTCTTTATCTCTGATGATTTTATAGTGGTTTAATGTTTAATTTATGTTCCTTTCTTTTGCAGCTTTGCTCTGTTCTCTGTTTAACAGTCACATGGATACCCATGTTGATGCTTTTTGCAGATCCTCACTTTGGGCCTTGGCAAGGAATTCAGTCTTGTATTCTGTGTTTGAAACTAAGTATGGAATTGTTCATGCATTTTCCTAATAGAACATTTTCCTGAAAATGAGAAAAAAAAAAGAAATCTAAAAGGACTTTCACAATAGAAAGCCAATTTTTTATTAGAATATGAATCATAACAGTTACCTTTCAAACACAGAGTGACAGCAGAGAAACAATAAATGTTCATGACACCTCTTCTGTAGTCACATGCATTCTTAGAAGATGGTTTCCTGGTTTTACCCTTGGTTTCAATTGGTCTTAGGAATACAGGAGTTGCACCAAGCTCAGTACAGGCCATCCAGTCTTAGGAATACTTCCTATTACAGCAGAGACTTCTCTGTCAGCTTCCAGCCCCTTTCAGTGCTGTCTGAGCCTCATTGCTGTGCTCTAGACTTGCTTCTCATTTTTCCCTCACAAAACCCCTCTACTGTCCTTGAAGCTACTCCCTTCAAGCATTCTCAGCTGTCCTAAAGGGAAGGAGCAGTTTCATTGTCAGAAATTTTCACATGACCTAGTAATACGTTTTCGTAAATCACCACAACATATATATTAGGAATAAACAGATACTACTCATCATGGCATGGACACATACCTCTCGCTCATTAGCTATAATCTAGGCTGAAAAATAAAAGAAACCCAAGCACAAAGCCCTCAAAGTAAGACCACTGGCAACATCTCTGTGGGGCTACATTCTTCTAAAGCATTATTGTCCTGAACTGGCCTAAAGAGAAGGGACCAGAAAGAAGCCCTGAGCTGAGTAGCAATGAAGTGAAACAGAGGCACAGAGCTGTCTTTCATTTCACACTTGAAACAGACTCAGTGTCATTAACACAGGACATACAACTAATTAGGCAGGAGGAAATAAGAAAATATAGAGGATATTGTGGAGACAATAATGACTAGGGAAGAGGATAATCTTAGACATGGAGACTAATATTCAGAGAATAATTCCAAGTAGGGGATCTCAGTTATGTTATCTTCATCCTTTGGGGGAATCTATTACTCTCCACTTAACACACAGAAAAGTGAGGAAGCTTAAGAAGACTGACAAAGCTCAACAAAAATATGTGGTGCGCCTCCACAGGGGCCTTGTGAATTCAAAGAATTAAAACCTCTTACTTTAAACCAGATTCTATCCTTGTTTTCAATCCTTTGAAAGAAAAAAGAATATGGTTATCTCCACATTTTCAGTTACTTGGTAAAGGATCATAACTGTGAACACATCGGAGCAGAGAGAAGCAGTATCTGTCAGCAGAACCCCAATAAGCTGATCAGAGAAATAAGCCCTGGCCCCACTCCTCCCAGAGCTGCTATGGGAGAGCAGCAGCCCCGAGGGCACCAGGTGAGACACATCAAGATCAATCAATGGGAAAGGCTCTTTGCCTTACCTCACAGCAGGGTGTCACTCTTTGCCTAGGGGTATGGGATTTATTAGGTGTGGGATGCTGGGGAAGATTACCTCGGGATTATATAATTACAGGAAGTTTAGGGGAAGAACCAAAGGTGCAATAAGAGACAGATTGTCATGCTGGCTGGCCATGCCCTAGGAGTGATCAATGCAGTCTGTCCTGTCTTCTTATCAAGTTGCATGTCAAATTATTTTCCTGGGTGAGGACCCCCTTATTTTGTGTGTATGTGTGCATATGGGTATCTGAATGCCAGCAACTGATACGGGGCTATAGGTCATAAGGGACAATATGTCTAAGTGTCAGCGCCTGGGGTGCCTGCATATTGTGTGACTATATGTGTCCGTGTGATTGCTTGCAAATATCATGGCAGAGTAGCCCATGAGTAGGTTAAGAGGCTTGGCAGCCAGGTATCAAAGCAGACAGAAACATGAGCCAGATACTGGAGAGACCAGAATGTCCGAAAATTGACAACTGGAGAGACCATAGATGTCCAAATCATCTGCTAAAGTGGCCATGAGGTCTAAGGGTTGGCTTACTGACATATTTACATGTATATGGCTATATTGGAGACAAGGGGATCCCAAGGATCTACAGGGTAGATTGAGTATTTAAGGTCATTTACTGGAGGGACTGGATCAACAGTGTGTGTGGGCTCATGAAGCTGTGTGTGTGTGCACAAAAACACATGTGCACACAAATGTATGTGTGAGGGGCTCTGAACTGCAAGGAATTGAAAGGGCATCGCTGGTGTTGGGAATGCCAGACACCAGGAAAACAAGGCTCTAGGGCAAGTTCAAGCCCTTAGTGCATAAGGGATGATCAGCTTTGTATATCTGCAGTCTTTGCCACTAACAGACCTTTACCCTGGACTGGCAGAAAGGGTTACAAAATTAGGCTACTGCTTGTGTTGTGTTTGCATCTATCTGTCCTGTTCTGTATGGCTTTCCATGTGTATTGCCAGTGTTTCTGTGTGTGCTTTTTGGGGAATCCATGCTTAGCCTTGCCACTGGCTGTGCTCCAAAACAGAGAGTTGTAGTACTTTTCCCTCAATTGTGCTACCAGAATCAGCAAAACTTTAACAGTATTATCATAGAATCATTTAGGTTGGAGAAGACCTTTTTGGTCATTGAGACCAATCATATTCACTAACACTTTCACCCTTTAGAAGTTTGACTTTGTAAGCTCATAATTGTGAAAGTTATTTTTATTTTTATGCACTTTTGGAATGGATATTTTATATCAATAAGCCATATCTGGCTTTTATATTGTTTTAGTTCTTGGTTCTTATATGTCAACAGTAAAAGTTACACATAATTTCAACTAAAGGACAGAAAATCATACGACAGAAAACACATGGCTTATGTGAGAAAATTATAAGAGCTTCAGTAGTCTCAGTGTCATTCACAGTTCTGTAGAGAAGTTGCTATAGCTCAATTAAAATTTACATGTATATATATGTTTATTTATCTAGATGTGTGTATGTTGGGACAGTGATCCCTGAAGTAAAGCAAATTTATTTATCATTCAGTGGAAGAATTGCATATCTGTGTGTAAAAAGGACCATTTCAGATGATGGTTACAAAAATGTGCTCCTGGAGGATTATTCATCAAGAAGTTATTTTTTATACACTCAGTACATAAAATCTGCAAGCCTTAGATAAAATTGTCAGAATAATTATGTTCTTTTTACCTCATCAGCAAATGAAATGTAGTGATTCCAAAGTAATATTTCTGGAGAAGGCACCAAAGGGGCTGAGGCTGATTCACAGTAGCTAATAAGATAGCACACACCCCACCCAAGCAAGCCAAAGCTAATCATAAAAATAACTTTAATGGGTAATTTCTGTGCTTCAGAATATAGATGAATACTAGAAGGAGAGTGAAGACATACTTTTTGACTTCAGACAGAATTAAAGCCCTGCTCTTCGCTGGGCAGTACTGTCTCTGATTAGTAGATGAAAATAAGGATTTAGATGTGATAGACACAATTTTTTTGCACCCGTCTTGACTTCTGATGCTACTTTGGTAAATCTCTTTGTTTACAAATTGCTTCAGTTGTGAGAGTTTTTAGGTATTAGTTATTCAGGGAATAATTGTAAAAAGAGCCATGGGACCTAACAGCAATATTTTCATGCCTAACTATCAACAAGGGAAAAGAGACAGGCTCATCAAACTGACAAATATGCAACCACTCTGAATCAAATGTTTGAAAAAAAGGTTTGGCATAAATGTTTTGTTGTCTTCTTGCAAGAGAAGAAGACAATTCAATACAGCAAAATTAATCTGTTTATGTATATGGGCAATCTCACAGGTAGAAATGTTTCTCTATGTAAAAGATTCTCTATACATAAATATTACTTCTATGCAGTAGTTATAATAAGAGGTAGCAATAGTGTTGTAAATCCCTCTCTTAACAGAAGCAGCAGAGTCAGGCTTAATCCAACTCAACTGCCATAATCGTGTGCAAAATAAATGTGCTTTCATATAATCATAGATTCACTTAGGTTGGAAAAGACCTTTAAGACCATCACGTTCAACCATTGACTGAACACTGCAAATTCACCACTAAACCATGTCACTCAGATCCATATCTATACACCTTTTAAATAACTCCAGAGGTGGTAACTCAACCACTTCCCTGGGCAGATTGTTCCAGTACTTCAGTCTTTTGTTGAAGCAATTTCTCTCAATATTGAATCTAAACCGCCCCTCACCAAATCTGACACGATTTCATGTCGCTTTCTATTTGGGAGACGAGGCAAAACCCTACCTCACTACAACATCCTTTCACGCAGCTGTAGAAAGCCACAAGGTCCACCCTGAATCTTCTGTTCTCCAGACTACACATTCCCAGCTCCCTCAGCCACACCTCATAAGATTTGTGCTCCAGACACTCCAGATCAACTTTGTTGCCCTTCTCTGGACATGTTCCAGCACCTTGATGTCTTTCTTGTAGTAAGGGGCCCAAAATGTATAGCCTCAGCTGAGCCTAGTACACATATTGAACATGATTTCCAAGAGCAGAACTCACTACTATTTTCAAATTCAGTTTTGTGGAACTACAGGGTAGCCAGTCTGAACTTCAGGCTCAAATCAGGCACCAAAAAAACCCATCAAAAGCTGCTTTTGAAAGGTTAATCTATAGCATCATATGGAGGTGAATGGATACCACTTTAGCAGCTCTTGGATTGAGAAATTGTTCCTTTTCACATGACCTTCCCATATTCACAGCAGCAATACTGTTGAAAATTTTTGTTGTGCTGTGTTTTGGCTCTGTGCAACTGCGTGACCTTTTCCTTGGCCAGACAGTCCTGCTGTTCAGTCAACACATGAAGCCCTTTGCCTGTCCCGGGCTGGCAACATCTAATGGATCATATTAAGCTCTGATTTGTGTCTTAAAGCAATTAGCACAACTTTGGTTGGAAAACCTCCATTTTTATTTCATTAAAAAACTCAAGAAACTGGGAGCTGAAAGGAAATAAAAACATAAAGGGAATTTTGGACTCTGTTGACTTTGCAGCAAAGCTGAAGAAAGCCAAATTCTTCATCCAGCCCTAATAATGAGGCTTAGACTGGCTCCAATAGCAGTCTTTGTACCACCTATTGCAAAAGCTTCATTTATGTTCTATGTAAAAAGTCCAATGAAGCATAAAAAACATGTAATTTGTGTAGAGAATGAGAGTTATGCAATTTTTGCTGGCATAAACAATGCAATAACTGCTCAGAAATAACCTTTTGCATTCATGAATGGGGTCCATTATCTGCTCTGTCTCTCTTTTTTGCTCATTCTGAGTTGGGGCATAGTAATAAAATAAAAGAAAGGCATCCTCTTTGCCTCAGAGCTCTGGTTTTCAAACAGCAAGTGGATAACAATATATGACAGCTCATTTTTGTCTTCTGATTAAGGAGCAGCCATGTTTTACAGACACTTACTGAGTTGCCAGCCAATTAAACATTTCAATTCATTTATATGTATTTAATTTGACTACCTTTGCAAATAGAGCTCTTCTGGAGTTATCAAGCAGCTTAGACAGTGTAAAGCAGTAGATAAGAATTACTGAACTATTATTATTGTTATTATTATTACTCTCATCGCTACTATTAGTGAGGAAAGTCAGGGTAAATGCATAGTGGAGTGTTTGCAAGGTACCTTTCTGGCAGAGTGTGTGCCCTATTTAATCACTTGTCTGCAAATAAAGAGCTATTAATTATGTCCTTAATAATTTTCTTAGTGTTTTTGCTCTGTGCATTTTTGGGAAGAAGAATTTACACAAAGGGTACTGACAGGGCTGCTAAGGGCCCAGCAGATGACATAATATATTTTCCGAATCTAGGTTTTCAGAAAGCCTTTTGTAACATTACACATGACATGTTCCTGCTTAAGCTCCAGGATGATGCAAGGATTCAGGGCAGGACATGGGCAGAGATACAGAAGAGGTTGAAAAATAGCAAAGCAGTGGCTATAGATAGTTCCTGTGAAAGAAGCTATGTCAAAGCAGAGAAAGTGTTTTTTTCAGGTCCACAGGGGCTAGTGCCGGATGTTATGTGCTTTAATTTAGAAAGATGATCTACAAACACAAAGAATAACTGCAGTACGGTAGCTTTTTTTGAGGACAAAAAAATGAAAGATGATGAATGAAGGCCATACAGACAGCTAAACTTAAAAGGGAGTTAGATTTGATTTGTAAATAGGTTGTCAGAGAGGAAATTAAATGTACTATTGACAAATACAAAGTAATAAAACTTTAGTGCTGCAAACACCACTAAATTCTAATGTAGAACTAATGGGATTAAACTCGAAAGAAATTTGAAAAAAGGAAACCAAACCAACCAAGGAAACAAGCAAAAAACTCCCCAGCACTTTTCAGGATAAACAGGAATATTTCATGTTCCTTTTTCTAAGAGCATATAGTTAGTCTTTTTCTTGCAGTAATAACAATACTAGTTCTTGGCACATCTAAGTGGATTTCCTCAAATAGATTAACCTGCACAGGCTGACAGATATTGGTCATTACAGAAATTCAGTTAGCAAGGTATGCAGCCATAGCAGTGGCGACTACGGCAAGTTCTGTGGCAAAATACCTGGAGGAGATAAGGAGGGGGTTACTGGAGTCAGGAAACCCCCCAAAAGAGCAGACAGACCTGTCAGGAGCTGGCAGCTCTCATGAGCAACCACAGGCCAACAGGATGTTCAGAAGGACACTTTGTACAGCAGTTGTGTAGCAGAGCACAGCCACCCCTCCAGGCAACAAAGGTTTCCATACAAAAGCCACTGCTAGAGGGAGCGTTGTGACACAAAATGTGCATGGAGTATTTCTATAAGTGTCTGCCTGATGTTTCACAATCCCTAGCCCTTGTTCTTGTGGAAGGCTTGACAGATGTGTGCTGGAAACTCAATACAGCAGAGAAGAGGCAGTGTAGGAGGTCTCTTCAGAGTGTGGAAGAGAACTCCTGGCACAGCTGGTAAGTGAGCCTAGCCAGGGTGATGCCCCACTAGACCTGCTGTTTACACATGGAGAAGGGCAGCTGGGAGATGTGGTGGTCAGAGGCCATCGTGGGCACAGTGACCTTGAAATGATTGGTGAAGTAAGGAAGAGGGTCAACAAAACCTCTAGTCTGGACTTCCAGAGGGTGTATTTTGGCCAGTTCATTTGGCCAAGACATTGATGCAGAGTCCCCTGGGAAAGAGTCCTTAATAACAAAGAGGTTGAGGAATGCTAGACATACTTTAAGAATTAAATCTTGAAGCTGCAAGAGCAGGCCATCTCTGTGTGCCAAAAGGCAAGCTGGCAGGGAAGAAGACTGGCCTGGATAAACAGGGAGCTCTTGCTTGAATTCAGGGAAAATGAAGAGGCAGAAAGCTCAGGAAAGGTACAAGAAGCTCTTTGGAAGAAGAGGCAGGCAGCTCAGGAAAGTTACAAAAATGTCATTAAGGCATAAAAAAATTAGAAGGGTGAAAGCTCAGATAAAACTCATCCTGGGCACAGCTGTGAAAGGTATTAAAAAGCATTTTCATAAGTACATTAACAGCTAAAGGAGGGACAAGGAAAATCTCCATCCTTTATTGAATATGGGGAAGGGGGGAACATTGTCACCAAGGATGAGAAAAAGACTGAGGTACCTTTGCCTTAGTATTTAAGAGAAAGACCAGATAACTTCAGGGCAATCAGCCCCATGAGCTGGTAGACACAGATGGGCAGCAGAATAGGCCCCCTGTGATCCAGGAGGAAGTAGTTAGTGACCTGCTCTGTACTTACACAAGTCTATGCCAAGCCACTCCAGTATTTATCATCAGTCCTGGTTAACTGGGAAAGTCCCAGATAACTGCAGGTTGGCCAGTGTGATGCCCATCTACCAGAAGGGTCGGAAGGAAGGTCTGGGGAACTACAGCCTGTCAGCCTGACCTTGCTGTTGGGGAAGGTTATGGAACAGATTATCTTGAGTGCACACAGCACATACATCCCCTGGACAACCAGGGGATCAGGTCCAGCCAGTAGGGGTTTAGGAAAAGCAAGTCCTACTTGACCAATCTGGTCTCTTGTTATGACCAAGTGACCTGCCTTTCCAAATGAGGGAAGGCTGTGGGTGTAGTTTACCTGGACTTCAGTAAAGCACTGTCTCCCAAAACGTTCTCCTGAAGATGCTGCCAACCCAGGGCTTAGAAAGGTGCACTCTTCTCTGGGTTTAAGAACTGGCTGAATGGCTGTGCCCAGAGAATGGTAGTGAATGGTGCTGTATCCAGTTGGCAGCTGGTCACTAGTGGTGTTCCCCAGGGCTCAGAGATGGGCCCAGTCGTGTTTAACATTTTTATTGAAGATCAGGTTGAAGGACTTGATGGAGTTACCATCCCTCAGAGAATTCCAAAATTGAGTGGCACTTAGTGCTGTGGTGGACATGATGGTGTTCAGTCAAAGGTTGGAGTCATTGATTTTGGAGGTCTTTTCCAACCTTACTGATTCTCTGATTCATACTACAAAAAGTCACTTATACCTTGAAAGAAAGAAGTAAGGTGATGTTATGGGGCACATTTTCAGTGGAGGTCATTATTTTGGGATCCTATGGATATATTCATATCACCTTTGTTTCTCCTTTCTCCTTTTCTATTTGACAATCACATTTGGGGTAAATACCACCTGTTCACTGATCACTGACAGGCTCAATAGTAAACAGTTTCATTGTGCTCTTTCTTTTTTCTCTTCTTCATTAAACAATCTATTTTCCTTTCATTTAAGGGGGAAAAAGCTGAGCAAAGTATGAGAGCAATTTTCTATAGAAGACCTTGCTATTGATAATGCTGCGTGACATTAAATAACTCCTCATGACATCACATGACACGGATTTGCTCCTTTGGAAACAAGAAAATTTTCAGATTTATATTTCAAATAAATGACATTGACAGAGGGGACAGGAAGTATTTGCATTGTCTGATATTAAGCCTTTCAATTCAGTTTCTAAGTTTTTATTTAGTCAATAGAGAGATGCAGACTCTTTTTATGTCATGCAAATAGCACTGTGAAACAACCTGCATTCTTGATTTTGGGATCTACAATAGATATTTCAAGTTTAACACTGTAAATGCACAGTACAGGGCATCTGACAGCAGAAATTTCAGTATTTTTATATGATTTGTCTTTTCTACAGGATTTCTAATGATTGCTGAGTACTGCAGTATCCCTGGGGGTTCAGGAACAGAAATCACAAGCCTATTCTCAATGCTCTTTGTATAAATTCTGAGCTTTTAATTTATTTTTTTTTTAATTTCTTGAAGGGGACAGATTTGCTGTCTTAGGAAGCCTGACAGCAAAATATGTCAGAAACAGGAATATACTGTCCTAATCTGGATTGGAGTCACATACTTTCAGATTCTGCTAGATGCCTCTGTTAGATGGATATTAAGTAGTAGTAATGAGTTTATGCTGTTTAATATTTAAATTATGCTGCCTTCTGTCATACTTAAGTTTTAAATAAAGGCATTTTTGCTTCGCAGTGGCTGGCACCTCCCTGAAATACTTTTGTCTGCAGATCCACAGAGACCAGGAATGAAGAGGAGATAACAGTAAACATAGGAACAATAGGCTTTAAAGGACTACTGACTAAACACTGCTTTTCAACAAAAGTGATGCTATGACCTAGACCCTCCCAAAAGGAAATATAAGGAGCTGTGGAACCCAAATGTCATGGTGTTGAGGAATTCAAGAAAGTGTCAGCATATTATTAGCTTGTGATCTGTGACAATGTAATTGTCATTGATGACTCATTCCAAAGGGAGGGAAGTGGTCCCCAGGCAGAGTGATAATGACAAGCTTGACCCTAGGCCTTTTAACCTCTGAACTAGCTCTCCCATCTAAGATAAACTCCGTCAAAAACATCAACAACTCAGGAAGCGAAAAATTTGAAGGATTTTATGAATTACAATTTTTTTAAGCAAAAGTGCATGTGCGCGCACACACACACAGACACACAGACACACAGACACACAGACACACAGACACACACACACACACACACACACTCCTTCAGGAAGATTTAGGGAATAGGAACAGCAGAAACCTCTGGAGTTTGAGTTTGCCTCTTCATAACTCTTTTGGTATTTTTTCTTTTCATTCAAACCAGAGAGGAATGCATCTAACTGAAAAGGACACAGGGAGAAACAGAAGAAATGCAGTCTACATTTCCTGTAGTTACATCTACATCAGCAATTATTTCAGCTTTTTCTGTACAGTGGAAGCATGTGGTGTCAAGCTATCACCATCCATATTGTATTAGTTTCAGGAGGTTATCTTCAGAGTGGCTCTAGTTTGTTCCCATGAAATGAAGAGAATGATAGGTGGGTGTATCTCCCAGTTTAAATTCATCATTCTTGTTCTATAAGATTGCTTAAGTATGGCACTCAAACTTCATTCTGAACACATCAGTGTTCCACTTCAGCAATTAATCTGTAACTCAAATCAAAATGTCGATGGTTATCTATAATTCTTAAAGAATATCCCTCATTACAGGCCTTAGGAGCAGCGGAAAATTATATATCTCTTCAGGTTCAAAGTTTTCCCATTTCATTTTGACCTTCAAAATTATAATTGTTTTGTCTTTCTCATAGGAGACAGAGAAAAACCCTTGAAATCAAAATATTTGAAGATTCAGACACAAGCTTTTATTTGTACTTTCATTGTTTTTTTCCTTGTTTTAAAATTTTGTTTTTAATCTCTGTGCAAATATTATTTCTTGTCTTCACAATCAATTGTTTCTAGTTTCAGTACCTCTCAGTGTGGAGAGAACTATTTCCTATGCAGCTGTGATTAGGAGTTCACTTCTCATTATATTGTGGCACACTGGTTACAACATTGAGCTGGTTAAGTTCCTCTCCCCAGGCTAGTGTGTCATTTACATACAGAGCAGACAGCAGCCTGAAATTCAGTTGCCTGAACACAGGTGACTCTTTTAGCTACCTGGGTGCCAGCTGCTGCCTCTGAATGATGTTGGCCTCCCACGTGGAGGAGGTCCCTTATCATCTTCAGCCATGTAATGTGTTGAACACCCTACGGCACCTGTACTGGCATTAGATCACAAATAATGATGTCCATATAGGCAGCTAAAAGCTGTCGTAGCACTAAAGAGAAGTGCTGTGTAAATCCGAAACTCCTTAAAATGTATACACAGATTTACTTCTTGGCATGTTATTGGCTGACATTTGGCCAATATCTCTCTTAACAAAATTATTTGGGGGGAGTGGTAGGAGTTGTGAGAGAATCTGAGGAGATGTAATAGATGTTTGTCATGCACTGAATGCTGAGATAGACATTATTGTGTTTCCTTTATGGAAACTAGCCAGAGAGATTTTGTTGTTATCTTTTATGGACAACCACTTGGGAAAAAAAAAGGAAAAGGAAAAGGAAAAGGAAAAAGAAAAAGAAAAGGAAAAGGAAAAGGAAAAGGAAAAGGAAAAGGAAAAGGAAAAGGAAAAGGAAAAGGAAAAGGAGGGAGAAGGGGAGAAAGGAAAGAAAGGGAGAGAAAGAAAGAAAGGAAGGGAGAGAGAAAGAAAGAAAGAAAAAAAGGGAGAAAAAAAGGGACGGAGAAAGGGAGAAAGGGAGAAGGAAATATATTTTTGTCTACATAAAAATGTTTCCTGTAGCTACAGGATAAGTTACAGATTTCTCAACAGACATTCAAGAGACAGAAATTAAATTAGAATTGATTCCTTACATATCACTTTGACACACCTTCAATTTCCAAAAAGTATTAAAGGTAGAGACTTGGATTAACACTTGAAATATTTAACAAGTAGGTTTTATTGCCTTAAACACAGTAATTAACTTAATGTTTTTTTTTTTTTTTTTTTTTTTTTTTTTTTTTATCCCATCAGGATTTTAACTATTTCATTATTTTCTTCATTGAAAAAAAAAAAAAATTCAAAACACAGAAAAAACAAAACATCAGCACAGGGTATGTCTATTAAGATCACTAAAGATTTTTACAGACTAATCCACTCAGGAAAATATCTATTCTGANTTTTTTTTTTTTTTTTTTTTTTTTTCCCCCTAGGATTTTTAAAATTTTAATTTTTTTTTTATTGAAAAAAAAAAAAAAATTCAAAACACAGAAAAAACAAAACATCAGCACAGGGTATGTCTATTAAGATCACTAAAGATTTTTACAGACTAATCCACTCAGGAAAATATCTATTCTGATTTGGATGCTAACACCATTAAGAGTAGCCATCATACTGGGATACAGCATTTGTTTTATCCATTTTCCTGACAGTGCATTGGTGGGGGGAGGGAGAGGGGTCTGCATAGTTGGAGTTAGTTGTTTTGATTTGTGTAGGAAGCCACACAGATCATGATTTGGATATGATACAGGTACAAAAGACTCAACTTGGGGAAATTACATTTATTGCCAAATTATTTAAAATAAAAAGGAAAAAAAAAAAGCAGGAAACAACTCCTCCTCCTCATTGAGGAAAAATGGGTAAACAAAAGTTTAGGCAATACACCTCTCTTTCCCCCTTCACAAGCTTAGCTTCACTCCTGATACTTTGCATCCCCCCTTCCTGCTGTCCACTCTCCTTGTTATCACACAGGCTATTCTCAGTCCCTTGGGTGAGGTGGTAGGTGGTGAAGGATGTTGGGGTCAGGATATAAGAGTTTCTATCTGCCATGTTTTGTTCTCATTCCTTTATCTTCTGCTGCTCCTCCCTTCTTCCCTGTTTCCTGTGCATTAGTGTGAGTCCTGCATGGGCTGCAGTCCTTCTGGAGAAGTATCTGCTCTGGTGTGGGTTACCCGTGGGTCAGAGGCTCTTTCTAGCTCTTACCTGCACTGTCATGGAGCACCACCCACTGCTTTGGCTTTTTTGTTCCTTTTTTATTCTCAGGATTTTGCCCTTTCTTAACTTTCTGCCACCAGCTTTACTGACAGGCTCAGCCATGGGCAGGGGTGGGTCTGTCATGGAGCTGGCTGGACCTGTCTGAAACTGTCTGCATCTATCACAAGGCAGCTGCTGGCCTTGTTTCATAAAGGCTACTCCTGCAGTGCTCTTCTCACTGCCTAAGCCTTGCTGTTTATACCAAATATAGGATACTGCTAGCTTACAATGGCTTTTGAGACCAAGCATCCCACACCAAAATGGAAAATATTTCATTAGGAAGCTGTTTGCTCTAAGATCTTAAATACTGATGAAACAAGCTAGCAAATTAATATAGAATGAAGACAGCCTTAAAGGGGGGATGTATGAAATGGAGGCAAACATAGTACAGGACTTACAAAGGTTAAAGCTAATGTTTCCAGAGCCTTTCAAGAGCAGCAATGCCAGCTGAACGTGCCATCTGGAGCTCAGCCAATGTCAAATGGGTTCATTATAACAGCATGGTGGATCAAAGCACTGAGAGCTTACCTGCTCACACTGAGCAAATCACAAGTGACCAGGCTGTCATACAGGTACACTGACACTGGAGGGATAGAAACACTTAACCCTTCTGGTTACTGGGTCATGAACTACCCTTGCAAAGTTGCCAAGAAAGAATATATTGGATCAATTTTTAAGACATAATTTTTTTTTCTCCTGAAATCACAGACAGTCTAGCTTGATGCTTCTCTGTAATTAAAAAGATTGTTTGCAGTCTTTCAATGTTTCACCTCTTTGCAAACCAGCCTCAGTCATTCTCAAAGCAGTGGCTTGCTCCTGTAAGAAAAACTTATGAACTTCCATTGTATCAGAAACATGAAATTTACTTTCTGACAGCTAGAATGCATCTTTCTGTCTTGAAATTTATTTGTAACATTTTTTCAGGCATGCTGCCAATCTCATAAACATTTGTTTCAGTTTTAAAACATTCTTTAGGGTATCTAAAAGATTTTTTTTCTCTCCAAAAAAGGAATGCAGAAATCATGCAGGTTACTTGGTTAGTTCAGCCTATCAATTCTACTCTGAAGTTTGACCTATACCATATTTTCCTCTGTAGTTCCCAGCTAGGTTTCTCAGGAGTTATGTACCCAAAAAGACAGAACTTGCACTGCTTAGATTTTAGCTTGTCTTTATATAAAATAATAGTCACTCAAAGAAAACTCTGTTCTGCATTTGAACACAGAACCCTTTGTGAGGATCCTCCCTTTCCCTTAGAATGTGGCAGGTACAACTAAACATCAAAGGGGGCATCACTTCTTGCTAGAAACAATCAAAAATTGGCAATCTAAACAAGAAGAGCTCAGGGTTAAACAAGAAATCCTACTGATGGGAAAAATAACATTTAAGCCTTATCCTTCTCCAAGTTCCCTGGAAAAACATATGCACATTTGAAAAGTGGTGTAGAAGCTGAAACATTCAATTTGGGGCATAGAGAGCCACCTCTATTTCTTGACTCAGCTCCAAAAATTTAGCACCCTAATTTCATTCTTGGATGAATGGGCAAAATTAATCCAGCTGAAAGTGGGACAGGAATACAACTTTTTAGGTCTCAAAGTTTATGTTGTAATTGTCTCAACACCAGTTACTTAACGGTCAGTACATTTTTAGCTAACAGAGACAGTTAATGGTAGTAGTCAAAATTACTTAATAGGTACTTTTAGGGTGAAATTAATTTAATCCTAAATTCAATGTCTCCCGATCAGTGAGATTTCTCAGGGCTTAAAAAATTTGGGCCCATTTGTAATAAAAAGGGTCTTCCAAGATATTTTTGGTTTAGTTTTCTATGTTTAGGTGGGATTAATTGCACCTGATGTTCCTCTGAACAAATTAGAGGTTGATAGCTATGTACCTAAGCTAAGGTTAATGTTAGGGTAAGATGAACATCTTCAATCAGAAAAGGAAAATAAAATTCTTATAGGATCATGGTTTGTTTGACTGAATGCAATAAGGAAACATTTTCTTTCTTCCCTTGAGTTTTACTTGTATTATCCTTTCTTCTGTATCATAAGGATCTGGTCTCTGAAAATCAGATAGTGAAAACACACCAGATTTGATTTAGTCATTACTATAGTTGTCTCACTGGTCAGTCTTTACCTTTATCAAAGTTGCAGATAGTTTAAAAAATAGAAAAAAAAAAAAAAAACCAACAAAAAAACCCCCCAAAGACTACCTAGAGATCACAGTAAGAGAAGAAGAAAAGTCGATTTAACCAATAAAAGGTAGTCAAGTTCCTAAATGTTTAAAAAAAACCCTCCAAATTAAAAACAAACCAAAAAAAAGCCAAACCTTTATTTTCTCTGTGCATGTAACTCTGTGCAGTGTACAGGCACTTCAAAGAGGTGCCCAGATGTTTTTTATTTCCCAAAAATAAGATAGCAGATCTTCCCTATAATGCTTTTCCTGTAAGGCAATCCCATAGGGAAACCCCCATGGGAATCCACTTCCCATAATTACCTTTAAGGTGCTTCCCTACCTATGTCATACACCTGGGGTGGACACCCTGCTGCCCTCTTTTGCAGTCTCTGAGATCTTTCTTTTCCATATCACTCTGAACCCTGTATATGCTTGTTATTGCTCCCTGCACTTTTGTATCTGTTTGTTATTGAAAATAAAAAATTATGTATAGAAAGATGTCAGCAAACAACATGTATATAATTTTGTACTTAGTCTGTTTTCAGTAGAGGAAAAAAAAAATCACTTGTAACTTAAATGCCTGTATGAATGCTGTTAAATGTTAAAAGGAAAAAGAAAAAGTCAATATTCTGTGAAAAGATCATGGAAAGGGCCTGCAAGATCTGGAAAAGCCAATGAGTGTGGAAAAATTTTGTAATGTATGGTATGTTTTTTCCCTCAAAAAAAAAAAAAAAAAAATCTAAAGCCAGATCAGAATTTGATTCTACTGATTTTAGTTAGCTTCATACAGAAGCATGTAAATCTTAGTAGTTCTGGAAGTCATGTTTTGTTACAGGATACTGACAGCTAATTCATAAAATAACAATCAGTATTATCTTACATATACAACAGATAACAAAGATATTTGAGCTTAGAATTCATATATAGCTAAAAATACAATTTAATTTTACCATCAGGTTATATTACAGGGTTTTAAATGATTATTTGTTTTAAAGTATCATATAAATATTTAACCAGAAAGAACAATACAGGCATTTTAGACATTTTCCTGAAACCATGTCATGAAACTGGACTTTCATGACATAGACAAGACTATTGCAAAACTATAAAACTAGCAAATGTACACGTATTATGTCTTGATAATAACTCATCAATGCTTGTAAGACATCCAATGAATAATGGAGATATCCACAACTGGTAGAATAAAACTAATGATAATATTTAAAAATAAAACTAAATTTTAAAATAAAACTAAACATAATATTTAGAAAACTTACTAAAGATATGCTTTTGAAAAAGAATTTTTTTTTTTTTTTTGCTTGAGTTAATATATCTTGTGCCCAATCCAGTTTATACTGATTGGAGAAAGGTAACATTGTCAAATGGTAAACTATACCTACTATGAGCAGATATGTATATTTTTATGCTTTATAGGTGATTTATTTACTGTCTTATATGGGATGGGCTGTATTCCAATAAATTTAAGCCATTATTCACTGAGTTCAAGATATGCTACTGGGTGTAATTCTTCTCAGATTTTGCAGTTTTATCACTTATTGTGCCTACTAAGTCAATTCTGGCAATATATTGCTAATGCATTACAGTTAATCAGCTAGCCAATGTTGCTTAAATGAGACTCATCCCATTAATTTCAAGATTATTACAGTGGTTTATGTTGGCCATAGACATCAAGCCTTATATGAGCAATTCCCCAATCACTAGTCTTTTCATGTATTTTCCCTAGGCAGACCTCCTATCATTAACAGTGAATGGGACTATGATGCTTGTCTATAAATTATAATCCTTTATGGAACTGTTTGTGCTTTCCCTTAAACCTATCATGCAACACATGAATATATTTAATGACTGACTGCACAAAGAATAAGAATCCGTCATTAACGTATTTGTAAGAAATATAATTATGAAAATCTTCAAGGAATATGATTTGAAAGAAAATTTACATTTACAAGAGCTTGTATAAAAAAAAAATGAAGGAGCGAATTATATTAGAAATTAAGAAGAAATAAACCCCAATAAACTTGAAAAGAGGGAATGAAGATATGTGAGTGACACGTGTGTAAAAAACAGGCTTTGTTATAGTATGGAAATAGAGATACATTCTTTTGGTTTCATCTCAAGGTTTTTCTTATTTTCCATACAAATGAAAGGCAGTTTTCAGACTTGGAAACTTGCCATTTCATATATATATTTTTTTTTTTTTTTAAAGAAAAAAACCAAAAAGATAAAGCTTCTTTGCTGTGAAGTAGAAAAAATTCACAATAAATCAAATTCACAAGTACTTGCTAAGCAAAAACTGGTAGTTTTTCACAGCAAAAGGGCTGAATTGATTTTGTGGTATCAAAACAAGCTATCTACACTTCCATACCTCAGCAAAGAAATAAACTAACATTACATTTCTACTGCTACAAGCTTGTAGTTTATATTTTTCATGAATGTTCCCTGGCTTAAGTCATAAGAGAGTAGTTGTTGAAGGAGTACTTCTGTATATAATGTGTTCACAGAGGCAGGAATTATAAGTAGCTAATTTGCTTTTTCATAAATTTACATGTAGGGGTCCTACTTTTACAGATTTTTCATCTTTATTTAGTTTGTCAACCAAAATTGACTGTGATGGATAAAAAAACTTTTACAATCCTTGTAGCTACATATTTCACTAATATTAGTACTTTTTCTGCGAATCATCTGCACACCAGCAATCTGACCATGAACAACTGGAATCAGCAGGAAATGTGCTGTTGAATTCTGTGAAAATAAAACATAACAGGACACTGAAGCTGCCTTCCTGTTGCTGAAGTTTTTTTGCCACAACTTCTTTTCTAGTCCTTTCTCTGTAAAGATGTATTTATATGACACAGTACAATGTCATGTAGGAAGAACCATATTGATGCAGAATAACTGATGAACAGGTATATTAGCCTGGAATTGTGCCATACCTCATATCAGTAGCACTTTTGGAACCTCTGCTACATTGCTGCACTGCAGAGCATTAGGCAGACATGCAATCTGTGAGCCAATCCTCTCCACCTACCAAACATTTTCCTAGTGTTCAGCATCCTATTGAATAGTCATGCTTTGTTTTATTAGTCCCAAAACAAATTATCACACTGTTGTGTTAATTCTCAGCAGTCATCACTGTTGCTCAACTCCAACACTGTTGCATTAACTACTTATGTGATTTTCATTGTGGCTTAAATACTTTTCCAGATAATGAGTTGAACTGATGAACAAGGCTACAAGTACTAATTTATTCCTTAAAACAATTCCTGTAATATGTAGTTTGGAAATGATACTTTTTCTTAGGAAAAATAAAATATGTAAACTAATAACCATAGTTCCTTTCCCAATTTTTTTTTTTTATTTGCTCAATTTTCTGTACTCAGGACAATTGGTTTATGTAAACCAGTGTGAAAAAAGTTTTTTAACTTATAAGGCTTAGTACCAGACACAAATCCACATTTTTTTTTCTTTTTAACACAGGAGCTCAGGACTAAATCCAGCAAGGTTTTGGGGGTCCAGACTGATCCTTCCTCTCTCAGAAGGGTGAGGCAGCAGTGTTAACTTCTCTGACTGGTTCTATTCTGCCTTCTGAAGACTGCTGAACTCTGGAATAATGCAAATGTAAGCTGCATGTAACTGAACTCCTAAACTGTCCCTGGTTTAGAAACCTGTAAATCATGTTTATATGTCAATGTATTCAGATGATAGTAAACTTCCTCTATGCTTTGTAAAGATAAGTAGGAACTGCCATTGATTATGTGAGGAGATGTGGATCTTTCCTTCTTATCTGAACCTTTATCTGAATTGCCTAAAGTTAGTTCGCTTCCCAAAGTTAAGTATGAGGAAAAAATAATTTCAGTATTTTCATTTAAGATGGAAGGCCAGCAGAAATTTCATACAGTGAAACTGTACTGAAAGGAAGTGGCAAGTCCTGCACCTAGGGAGGTTTAACCCCAAAGTTTGGGTACATGATGGTGGAATGGAGATGAAGCAAAGGCTCTTTTCATTGATACCCAGTGACAGAACCAGTGGCATAAACTATAAGACAGAATGCTCCTCTTGAATATCAGGAAACAAGAGAGTGACTGATCACTTGCACTAATTGCTTAGGGAGGTTGTGGAGTCTCCATCTCTACACACATCCAGAAACTCTCTGGATACAGTCCTCGACAGCCTGCTGTAGCCCTGTTGGAGCAGGAGGGCCAGACCAGATGACCTTGAGAAGTCCCTTCCAACACAAACATTCTGTGGTTCTGTGCATATTAAAATATCAATTAGCTCTTCTAAATTCCCACTAAGCTGGCTATCTAGGCCTGCAGACACCTAAAGCTCCTTCCTGTTCACACTTGTATAACACCTTCAGTCTCAACAGCCCTACTTAAGAGTCCTTAGTCCCACTTAACATTGGCATGATTTCAAATCCAAATTTTCTCTGAATTGGAATGGCCTAGAGCCAATGGAAGTATGACATTTTATATGTACCATGTTATAGAATCAGTGGTTATAGAATTATATAATCACTTAAGTTAGGAAACAACTTGAAGATCATAGAGTGCAAGTGTTAAGCTGTCACTGCCAAGCCTACCACTGCTAAGTCTACAAGTAACACACTAAACCATGCGCCAAAGTTTAAATACTTCCAGGGATGGTGACTCAAGTTCTCCCCAGGCAGCCTGTTCCAAGGCTGGACAACCTTTCCCCAATGTTCCTGTAATGAGGGGCCCAGAACTGAATACAGCACCCAAGGTGTGGCTTCACCAGTGCCAAGTACAGGGGAACAATCCCTGCCCTGGTTTTGCTGGTCACACTACACAGGCCAGGATGCCATTGGCCTTCTTGGCCATCTAGGCACACACTGGCTCATGTTCAGCTGGGTGTCAATCTCCTTTTCTCCTGGCCCTCTTTCCAGCCACTCTGCCCCTGGCCCATAACATTACAGAGGGTTGTTGTGACCCAGCACCTGGCCTTTTTGAGCTTCACCCAACTGGCCTCAACCCATTGATCCAGCCTGTCCAGATCCCCCTGCAGAGCCTTCCTGCCCTCCAGCAGATCAGCACTCCAGCCCAATTTGGTGTCACCTGCAAACTAACTGAGGGTACATTTGATCCCTTTGTCCAAATAATTGCTAAAGACATTAAATAGAACTCACATTAAGCTATTAAACAGAACATATAACTTGAAGGCCGCAGTACTACACTCACATCTACTCTTTTTTCATGATGTTTAAGCTCTACCTTAAAACCCCAGCTTTCCTGAAATTGTCCTTAGAGGCACTGTCCACACTTCTTTGTTCAAATCCATGTCCATGTCCATGTATGAAACCCACTGTGAATCTACTACCAGAAAAGCACAACATTCAGTATCTTTGCTGGATTAGATGCTGATTTTTTAAAAACAATTAATTTTAGAATAATTTCTCCATAATAGCTTTCTATTAGTTCAATTTTGTCGGTTTGATGTTGAAGTCATAAAGCCACTCCCCACACTCTAAAGATGACACTGACGTAATGTGCACATATCCACCATATCATGCATCACCATTCATCAAAGTCCTGAAATAAAATGTTGTTTATACAATAATTATTTTAATTAAAGCTAAAGTGGGACAGGGAGAAAATTATTTACCAGCCCCTCTCTCCCCCCACTAAAAACAACCAAAAAAACCCAAACTCAAATCAAAACCAAAAAACCCAATATGCTTTGCTGCTCAATATTTTTCCTATGCCTTTTTGACCAGCTTACTTCCTTTAATATTGCAGCTGATGTCTGTCAAACAAATTAATAGACATGGCAAAGTATGTGCAAGGTAAGTCAGTTTCAGATAATAAGCTTAGGTGCCACACACCTGGCATTTTTTGACCTTTAAGGTATATTCTTTTAGACTCTTTTAGGTTGGATAATTCAGGAACAATCTGTCTTTAATAACAATATTCCCCATAGTATACTTAAGTAATGTTAAAGGCACAGCACAAACTGACAAAAGCAAGGCAATTTAAAGTTATGATGGATACTGCTTTTCACTTAGCCTATTGTGCACAGTTACAGGTATTGCAGAACAAATCATTCAGTGACCTGAGAGCCTCTCTGTAATGACTAAGTATAATGGAACAAGTGAAGCCTGTAGTATTATCCTTCACACTGATTTTTCCCTTGCTTTTATCAGTGTCTGTGATAATTTGGCTTTTAGCCCGTTAATTTCCTCCATTTATGAAACGCTCCCCATGGAAGTAGTTGCCTGCCATGGGGATACGCAATATGAGACTTCTTAAAATATGTATTGTTTAATTATATATCAAGGTACCAGTAGAGCAGGAATTATTATTTTCTATTTCAATGACTGTTACACTCTACACCATTTTCTACTATGAGTTTCTCTCCTGGATAATCACGTTGTAGAGAAATCAGAAATGAGATTTTCCATATGTTTGAGGTTACCCAGTTAGTAATCCTACAGTATGGCTTGTCATAATCAATAATGTTAACCGGAATGTAAGTTAATTTCATGAAATAAACGTCCAGTTACATTGATGAGATTGGCTGTTGACACTGATTGGCAGACAGAAGTGAGTTTTTCTGGCAGAATAGAAACGTAATATTTATTGAAAAATGTGAGCAATAAAAAGCTACTGTTCTTCTTTAAAATCTAATAAATTCAAAGAAATCTATATCTAAAATTTTTCTATCTTGTTTAAGTACCAAGGGGCTTTGAATGGAAACAAAATAGAAAAAGTGTTTTGCTTACTTAGAAGAGAAAAAAAATAGACAAAAAAACCCCGAGATTTTTTCTCCTCTAATATATACACTTTTTGCTCTATCCATCTGCTATGACACCAGTTGCACTTGATGCATATTGTATATGGAGCGTACATGAATATTAAGAAGGAACAGGTAAGAGAATGTATTAAGTGTTGTCAGTTAGTTATGGTAGGAGACAATCAGTTAACAGATTTGCAGAGACAGGAGGATCTTCTCGGGAGAATCAATGAGTTTAAGAGGAGCTGGGATGACACATGGTTGCTGTTAGTCTCAGCAGGAGTGACAGCAGAGAGGGAGGAGGGCTGGCTGCGCATACAGCAGGTAGAGTTTGGGGCAACATGCCCGTTGTTTTCCTGTGCAAGACATTGATAGCCAGACTAAGATAAAAAAAAGAGACACCATTGCATAAAGCCCTTCTGTTGTTTAATTCCATTCGAATGGCTATGTAGCACCATGAAAGTGTAAAATAAAAATAATTCGGGGAAACACTAAGAGCTATTTGCTTGCAGTGACCTAAAAGAAAAGATACTTTGCCACACCTCATAATTAACAGACCTTTTTCTCTGTATAAGGCCCTTGCACCTCTTCTTTCCCTGGCTACATGCCCTGAGACCAGACCTACTTAATTTCTATGAGATAATTGAAATTATTTGTTTATTGGTTCTCTTTATAGCCTGCCCTACATAATTCTTCTGTTTCTTTTCTGATTTATGTAAAATAGAAGAACTTTCATAATGTGTGGACACTTGCCTATAGTCCTTGCTTTGCAAAATAGCCCAGAAGTTATCACATCTTCATGATCATCCAATTTGTCTTCACCTCTTGAAGAGAAAAAACAAAATAAGAAAACCTGAATTCTTACACAGTACTGGTAAGACAATGTAGTTCTTTTTCCTGATCGTTGCTTAGCAGCTTCAATAAAGTTTGAGAGCCTTTAGAAACCATCTTTCACTGTTGGAAACAGTACAACTCTCCAGAATAAGAATTTAAAATCCAGTTTCTCTCATTTAAATGTCTCTGCCCCAGGGATTGTTGTTCCAGTTGTGATAACTTCTTTAATATGTGGATGGAGTCTTGCAGCTTCATTCCCTGCAATGCAGATACCTATTCAGATTGTGTTGGTGGTTGCATTAACTCAGATATACTTCCATCTTTCTTGGATAAAATATTTTGGATGAAAAAATATTTCTAGTGGAGAGGAATAGAAACTCTTGAAGGTATTTCAACATTTAGACACCCTGAATTGTGTTGCTGGGAAAAATCACTCAGTTAAAATAGTTTAAATGAAATTAAGATCAAAGCAGTTTAGTGTTTTATTAATGACACGTAATTATCCAGAAATCAGTGAGCTATATATTCAGGATCAATATCAGTAATACAGCAGTTAAACCACAATGCTAGACACTTACAAAATGCTAATAAGCTCCTACAAGTTTCCAAAACACCCTTCAGTAATTAAACCTTCCAAAATTTTCATGCCGTCCTACAGTTCCCCTACCTTGCAGTCAGGGGTCAGTGGCATCCCTCTCCAGCAGTACAGGCTTCCCAGTTGCTCACCTCCTGTGAGAGATGTGAGCCCCCCAGCTCTGTGTGACAAAGCCCTCCACAAGGTCCCCTCTACCTTGTGAGGTGGCACTGAGCGCTGGTCACACGTGACATCGCACTGTGGGTGCAAGGCCCTTCCCCAGCACCCCTTCGTCATGTTGGGCTGCCCTGTCTGGGCTGCAGATAGGTCCTTAATGTGACCATTTTGAGTGCAAACATCCTCCAGACCATTATGACTATGTTCAATCTCCATAAACACCCTGTCCACCCACATTTTTATTTCTAAGTTATCCTGGCTATCTACCAAAGGAGTGTTCAGTCACCCTCACAAAAATCCTGCTGAAAGTTCCCATCTCTCTCGCTATTAGCATTTGAGAAAGTGAACAGCAACAGGACTTCACCTGTTTTAGGCATCTCAGTTATTTTTGCTACTGTGAATGTTGACCAATGTGCCTAATCATAGACCAGGGCTGTCGCTCTCAGTAAGTTCAGCTGGAAAGGTGCCTACTTATTTCAGGATCAAAATTGATTCATGAAAAGTAAACTAACATTTTGACTCTAGAAAGTCTGATTTGCACAGCTAATGGTACACTACAGTTCTAACATCATTTTATAAGAAAGCCAATTTGAAACTATTATGTGGTATTTTCTTTGTAGCTGAAGCACTAAGATTTTAATCCTGGCTGCGACCTCAATTCAAAGCTTCTAACTTTTGAATTTATTGGCAAAGTCTGCCAAAAATGGAGAGTCTCCTCTGCAGAAAAGCATACTGTTGTTGTTTCTTTCACTGTCAGTCAAAGCAGTACAAAGATAATGAGCACTATGAAGTAATGAGCAACTTTTCTCTCGTATCTGTTCATATCGATATTGTTTTTTTCTTAGGAATATTTTTTAAAAATTGCTCTTTATCTACAGAACATCATAAAAACTTTCTTATGTAAACAATACTGTAAAGTTGATTAAAATATCACTTGGCAATATTTTTACAAGCTCCAGATCCAAACCTTGGTTTTCGAATCTACAATTTAGCAGGTGAACATCCAATTCCTATGCAGGACATATCAAAAAATCTTTGAACCTAGAGAGAGTCGTTAATAACATTTAGAATAGCCTAAGGCCCTTCTTGGAGTGTCAATATCTGATCTGGCATGTATTCTTAAAAAAAAAAAAAAAAAGAAAAAAACACTAATACCTTAAATTCTTCTCTGAATACATTTCTTAATTGTTATACAGATGGAAATGTGTAGCAATACAACATAATTAAGAAATGAAGGGTAAGAAGACATTTGTGTATATCTTATATTTAGCAGAGCAGCTTTTTTAATGATATGATTAATTGAAATTTAACCTATTCAGTTCACCTAAAGATTTCCTTTATTATATAAAAAAATAAGAGTAGTTTTAGGGACAAGTGTCAGTGTTTGTTAATATCAAGATCATATAGACTAGCTCTTTAAATGTATTCAGCTAAACTATTTTCATGATTAGTTCAGTGGGAAAAAATGGGTACTTAATAGTGGTTGTCACTGTCATTGCTAGAAATGATTGCTCTTAAAAATATTGAAAAGCCAGCTGAAAGTATTGCTGTACAAAAAGAATGCAATGTGAAGATTAACATCAAGATTGTACAGGACTAATGGTGCTTTGCCATTAAAGTTGTCTGTTTATAATATGTCAGAGATAATACTGGTTTCTTTGGAATTCATATAACCGTCTCAAACCCCAATAATATTAAATAGCTGATTCGCACATTTTTTTCTTTTCTCAGTATCAATTGCTTCAGCAGCACTAGTATGTGTCTGTCTATGCCCCATTTTTAATAATCTTCCTTTCTCTCACCCAAAACCAGTTTCCAATGCAAATAGATTCCTGTATAAAATTATACCCCTATACACACACTGCTACTTCATGTTCTCAAAGACATTTTGTCTTTTCTCATATTATCATTAGCAGGCAAGTTCAGCCATATGAATATATCCTATCATATCCTTTCTAGTGCCTTAATGAAAAACAAGCATGATGTAATGTAATGTAAATATACTTCTTGTCTTTGAAACAGCAGAAACTCTGATCCTTATTTCAAAACTAATATTTTAATTCATAAAAAAAATTTTAAAAGTGGAGGAGGGCTCACAATCCTCAGAAAGACCTGTAGGTACTCTCATAATTGTGATACTGGCCTGATACTGTTCTCAAAAGAATGCTGAGAATTTCTTCAGTTCAGAAGAAAAAAATTTCAGGAAAGACTTAGTAAGAGTGTAGTACCATCTATTAAAACAAAAATTAAAAAATTATGTTATATATTATGTTATATATTATGTTATTATGTTATATTATGTTATATATATAACATTTTTATAATAACTGTTTAAGAAGCTCCTATTTTTGAACTGGCAGAAAAGAGCCAATTGATTAATGTTTTCATAACTAATTAAATGGATTAGGATAAAGAACTGAAGTGACAGAGACATCTTAAAAGGGTAAAGTCTACTAGTTCATCCTTCTCCTGGTGCAATATTATTTCAAAGTAGTATATTCAGTCTTGTTTTAAATGATTTAAGCAATAAAGCTTCCCTATTACACCTTTGACACAGCTTTGTAACTGGGAAACTCTCGCATGGTTTTCAGAAAATGGAACTATATTCTTTTTCTTTAATACTCTTTAATACACTACTCTAAAATTGCCCTTTTCTTCTACTCTTTGAAGCAGTAATTTGTATACTGTTATGCTACCTTTAATGAGCAACTTGATCTCACTGGGTTTTTTTTTTGTTCTCCTGGTTATTCTCAATATTTACAGTTCCATGACTGTCAGTTCTCTAACCTTCTGTTTCTAGTATCTCTGCTAACATATAAAAGATATAAATACAGTGATAGCCTTTTTCTTCTTCAAAATATTATACTACATTTTCTATAAAATGAATCCTCCCTTGCATCATTATTATCAGTTTTAGGCCTTCCTAGCTGCCTTTTTTTTTGTGGTTTGAACTATTATTCCTGAAAGACAAAATGTTACCATTTGCTCTCATAAGTTCTTCCTAGGGCTTTCTCACTATTTTTATGTTCATGTGGAAAAGAGAAAAGGAGCTGTTGGGCCTAACTTTTGGAATGTGAATAAACCAAGAATTAAAATAATCTGAGTATGGCCATTCTTAAATCACAGATTCGTAGTTACCTACAAACTTTTGTAGGCCTTTGAAAAGTATAGGTGCATATATATATATATATACACATGCGTAAAAATGTGTGTGTGATCACACATATTCATGAACTCAATGAGATTAAGAAAGCAGTAGGAGATTGGATGAGCCTACATGCTAAGTCTTATGCCTTTTGGATACTTAAAAAATCCCATTTTTATTAAGCAACTAAATCTAAATAAAATAAAACAAAGAATGACAACAAAGAAAAGCCCAAACCCATGAACTGAATTTAGAAACAAAGAATAAAACTCATTAGAGGACACACTAAAAAATTACAGAGATGGAAAGAACTCTTTTTTACTGTCTAGGTCATTAATTCATTTACTCTCCTCAGAGAATACAACTACAAACCTCTTTTTTACCTACTTTGTAACATAGACTGGACTGAGGTTTAATTTCCCTTTTAAATATGGTCTTTTGATTCATATCAAGATGTTGATAAAAGTAGAATATGGATGCTATATTCTTCTTCCTAGTCTATGCAGGTACTTAGCCACCAGGTTATCAAACCACTCACTTTTTCACTCACTCATATCTAAAATGCGTGTGCCAGGCAAAAACCATTTGACAGGCCCAAATTAAAGAGTCTTGGAGGACAGAGTTGCAGAACGATCTAAGTTTATTTTTTGAATCTCACCTGAAGGATTTCAACATCTTATTCTTCGCCTTTTAGTATTTTTTAATACTTTCAGATTGTCACTTTCTTTGCTTTCACTTCCTTTTTTTTTTTTTTTCTTTTTCCATCTAAACTGGTGCTAAGAATTATCTAATTATTCTGATTTTTTTGCATCTTAATTGCAAGCTAAGTGGGTTTTGTTGCCCAGTAACTTGCATAGCTGGTTTAGCAGACAAAACCTCTAGGATGGGTGAGCAGGCCAATCAAGCACAGAACAGAGATCATCAAGACAGATATTAAGATTTTGTTGCCTTTGAAAATAATAAGACAACCACATCACTAGAGTGGCTGGAAAGAAGCCCAATGCAAAGGACCTGGAGGTCCTTTGTCAACCTGTTGGTTGACAGTCAGCTGAACATGAGCCAATGTGTGCCCAGGTAGCCAAGGCCAATGTCATCCTGGCCTGTATCAGCAATAGTGTGGCCAGAAGGACCAGGGAAGGGATTGTCCCCTTGTACATGGAACTGGTGAGGTCACACCTCAAGCTGTGTGCTCAGTTCTTGGGCCCTCACTACAAAAAGGACATTGAAGTGCTGGAGTGAGTCCAGAGAAGGGCAACAGAGATTGTTAAGGGAATAGAGAGTAAGTTTTATGAGGAGCAGCTGAGGGAGCTGTGGTGGTTAAGCCTGCAGAAAAGGAGGATCAGGCAAGACCTTATCACTCTCTACAACCACTGGAAAGGAAGGTGTAGCCAGGTGGGAGTTGGCCTCTTCCAGGTAAGAAGCAACAGAACAAGAGAATATAGTCTCAGGCTGCGCCAGGGGTGGTTCACATTGGACATGAAGAAGAATTTCTTTATGGAAAGCCAGGCTGAGCCCTGGAACAGACTGAGCAGGGAGGTGGTAGAGTCACCATTCTTGGAAGTGTTCAAGAAATGACTGGACATGGCTGTCACAACCCATTCTATAGGAGGTATGGGGTTCATCGCAAATTCTTGTACACTCGGCAGGCTGAACAGAAACACCAGTCCATGTGCCAGGGAACTCTTATGGTTTTTATTATAAAATTTGCAATGATGCACCTTCCTAGTGAACAAGTGAGAGTTTGTGTTTGCAAGGTAAGAGTTGTCAAATAGTCTCTGATTTGCATAACTTTTAACTTTTTTGAGGAATCCCAAATGAACCCCATATAGTCTCATGTGAATTAAGAAAATTTTAACACGAGTGATGAAAATAATCTAAAATACCCTTGTAACATAGTGATGTTTCTCTGATCTGTGTCTAGCCGGAAGGTCAAGGAATAAGTGTGTCTTCCTCTGGAAAATGGTCCTGGGATGAAATTCCGCATCACAGATCATCAAGACTACACAAAACAATTACCCAATATGGACCAATCCAGAGCCAAGGAAACTCATATTCTGAAATTAGCATGGTTGATTAAGTCATCTAGAGTGGTCAGCTGTCCAGATTTACTATGGGTAGTATTTACTGTCAGCTATGGCAGATACCCAGCAGCCCTTTCTCAAAAATGGCTGGTTTATCTCCTGGATAAAGCACATATGGATGCAGGATGTAAGCACATAAATACTGAGCTCAGAGAAGGACTATCTTATAACTAAGAAGGCTTCTTCAGCTTTAGTAGGTACCACTATCATTTCAGAAGCATATTTCTGGAAAATTTCTTCAGGTGACTTTCCAAATTCCATAGAAAATGCACTGTAGGTGTTCAGATACTTGGTCAAGTGACTGTCTCAATGTTTTTAGCCACTAACTAAAAAGTGCCAGGCATAGAAAAGTGAGCAAAGGCTGTATATAGAGAATTGCTAAGAGTTTAAAACCAAGAGGTCTGTTACAGTTACTTAATCTTATTTATGTAAGACAGACCACAGAAGAATGCTTAACAACTGTGTTGCTAACTTCTTTTTAATTTTTTTTTAAAGTAGCTTAATTTTGTAACTAAACTCAGTAGAGAAGCCATTATTTCACTAAGGAAGTTGTTCTGTTTAGAGGTCTCTGAAATGACCTTTGTACCAAATCTAATTTAGCTGACTTTGCCTTTAAACCCCTGCATCTCATTTTGCCTAGTGCCACAAAGTTTCTCAGCTAGACATTTGTAGATTGTGATGAAGTCATGTCCTTGAAGAAATTCAATACATGAAGCTTTTGCAGCTTCTTCGCATGAGCTATTTTCCTCATCCTTCCTCATTCTAGTTATTGTTTTCAAAAGCTTCTAAAATTGTAACATCTTTCCCAAAGTACAAGCACCAGAACTTGTCATAGTAGTCAAGTAATAGCATAATTAATCTCATCTTGCAGTGCAGAAATACTACTTTTCTTCTTGCATAACTGGCAATGAAGCTTAATTTCTGAATCATGTCTGAGTAAATGAATTCTGTTGATTATCTTCGGAACAGTACTGACGTGTGGTTTCACACATGTGGACTTGAAATGTAGATACCTATGAGGATGAAGGAAAGAGGTACAAAGTAAGAGGCAAAATTGGAAATAAGGATTAGAGTGAAAACCCCAGGAGGATCATGTAAGCTGCAGTCAGTGACAGCAGGGAAGGCAGGGTTATAGGTGGCAAATGCCATGGAAATGTAAAGGTTGTATGTCAAAATGCCAGCTGTATCCTGTACTATATATTCTTCTTTCATTCTGCATCTTGAAGCGGTAGAGGAAGAATTAAACCTCACTTTCCAGTGCACAGGTAAAGGAGAAATCAGACCTCTGTGTTTTTCATAGTCTAGGGAGAGTACAGCTTGGATAAGCACCTAGTTGTTAGATCAGCTCAAATCTCACTAGTGTGATCTGATGTTTATTCTGACACAATCTTTCACTCCTTCATCTTAAAAAATAAAGTATTAAAATGTACTTCATTCTACTAAATAATATGTCTCACCTTAATGTGTTTACCTTGCATACCTCTTTATTTATTTATTGCCACTTTTTCTATTCTGGTGTTTTCAGTAATTTTACTCCCTCTTCATTTATATTTTATTTTAAACTACCAATATAGACAGTAAATATTATTGGGCTGAGATATACTCATGAAATCACAAAAAATTTCATCCATAGTGCCTAATAATTTCTTATCTAGTTTCTTACTGCAACTTAGTAGCAGAGACAATTATATGTGCATGAAATATGGATACCTTTCTTTTATAACAGATCTTTTTTTAAACCATGAAGTCATGTGATGTGAAGTCAAGTACCCTACAGAAGCCTGAATATTTTATTCATCATATTGACCTTTATCAACCGACCTTGTAACCTCATAAAAAACTCTAAAGAGTTAGTATAAGAAGGCTTATTTTCCATTAAACTGCATTGGGTGACATTAATTTTGAATGCTACCAAACTCTTAATTATTTACTGATTACATTCATGCCAGCTTTTTTATAACTGTCTGAGATTGATATCAACCTAGCTGTCCTTTAATTTTCTCTCCTATAACCTTTTAAAACACCAGTACAGCAGTTCAGCTGTTTTGAAACCCTTTGTGAGTTTTTCATTGTTTCTGTTTGAAAACTTCTATTTTAAACAGCTCACAGACATTTGTGGATAATTCCTTGGGTGTTCTTAGATTTGAGTGTTCTAGTTCTGAATTTAAATAAATGCTTAATTTCATTAAAATTTTTAGTAACCTTTGTAATAAATGTAATTATCAATATCAAACCTAATATTTATTCTTCTGTCTTGTTCCAAGGGGTTTTTGTTTTCATTGTTATTGTTTTCCTGCTAATGCCCAACTGAAACATGTATTAAATAATTCTGCCTTTTTTGCATGGTACATGATTTTGCCATTTCTGTTTAATATCAGTATCAGTAAATGTCACTAGTTGTAGTCCTGATGTACATACATCAGAACAGAAGTACACACATATATATATTTCACACATATTTATTTTAGCTACCCTTATCAACTGTCTGAATTCCTTAGTTATCATTGTTTGCACATTACTTCTTTTTTTTTTTAATATACTTTTGTTCTTTCAAAATATGGCAACCAAAAGATGCAAAAAACTTTCTTTATAACTCAGTTTTAGTAAAGTAAATGTTTTCTGAAGAAAAAATATATGTTTGGGACACTCGACAAAACATCTTGAACACACTTCCATCATACATATATATGTGTAGGTGTAGTCAGTGTAACTGTGCATATATGAATATAAAAAGAAAGAGATTTTATCTCATTTTTCTTCATCCATAAATTCTCTTCCAGTTTTAGATACTGAATTTTAAAAATACACGAGGGTTATACACTACTTCTTAATATGTGTTCTTTTTGTATAGGTATGGGAACTAAATATTCATCTAGTCATGCTTTCTAAAAGTCCAAACTCACTATAAAATATTTTTCTCATCCAATAAACCAGAAGAAATAAATTCTATGGAAATAGTAAAAAATAAATGTTTCCAGTAGATGAAGGCTATTTATGTAAAGAAAAATGTACAAATATTGAAGAGGGAGTAATATACAGCAAAACTGATGAGATTCATTAGGGGCAGGCTATGGTTTGTTTGAATGTTTTTTGATCTTCCACCATAAATTTGCCTTTATTAAATATCAGCAGTCTCATTTAATAAGAAAAGAAGTAAGGAATAAGTAAGAAAAGAAGAAGGAACAAATAAAAGAAACTCGGTGATGTAAGAATATAGGTCCCTGAACTCAATACTACTTGCAGGTGAATTGTCTCAGTCTACCTGAATTGCCTAAATCACCGGGAAATAGTTTCAGAAATGAAGCGAGAGCTCAGCCTTTGCAGAGGTGATGATAAATCAGACTTGTAAACGTGCAATTTGGCTACTGCCTGTGTTAGTCTTCACTATTTTTTCATGCTAAATGTGAGACAGTCTTTCATATGGGTGAGAAGGAAAATGGAAATAGTGAAAAAAATTATCTGGTTTTGCATTGTGTGCACAGTTCTCTGTTCAAAACCTGAATTGATGCATTCACTGAATACATAATTTTCTCTTATACTTTTAACACGACACAAAATGAACAAGTTTACATTAAAAATTCTTACCTAATTTTCCTCTAATTCAGCACTAGGATTCAAATTTTTATTTCTACTATTATTTTCTACAGTCCCTGTGGTGCTTACAATTCATCCTATCTCAAAATAGTAAAGCAAAACAACAGAGGGGAAAATTATACAACACTTTTAAAATATCTATTTTTAATTTTAAAAATAAGTCTAGTATATTAGAAACTGTAAATAAATGTGGTTTTACAACCATTCAAGTATCTTAATGTCGGCAAAATTAAGGCACATTTGTAGCACAAAAATAGCCTTCTACAACACAGTGCATCAGCAACAGTTCACTGCAAATGTTGTAGATAATTAATCTCATTTTCCCTCTGCTTCGTTTTGTGTTCTATTAGTTTTCTTATTCAGACTTTCAAGTCACAAATCTAATTTAAAGCCTCACAACTGGTCTAATGTGGTAATGTGTTCCAAGTGCGTGCAGTGTCTAGCAGTGAGGCATGGGGACAGAATACTAATTTGCCTCCCAGTGTGCACGGTGCTCAATAAATAAATAATATATTACCTGTGCTCACCATTACTTGACTACAGAAAGTGTCAAAAGCTACAGAAAACTTGGATGCAAGTTTAAGGCATGTAACAGAAAATGAACTGAAGCAGGGCTGGGTAGGGGAGACAGAAGAAAAGAGGAGAGCAGAGGGAGAGAACAGTCTGCCGCAGAACAGCAATTATTCTGTTAACATGGTTAACTCTACCTGCACAGATAATGTATATTAGATTACATACTAATTAATGGTTAAATATTAATTATTTATTTGTAAGAGTTTTGCCTTCTGTGTGTTCTTTTATTTCTCTATAGAGAAATGTAGAATTCTTTTATATTGTTCTAGCTTTTGTTTGTTTAATTATTCTCTTTTAGAAATAATATCTTCTTTCTTTTTTTTTTTTTTTTTCCAACACACTGATTTTCTTCTGTTGTTTGACTTTGCTTCCTTACTGTGTGTAGAGGTTGCTTTATTTTTGGAGCTTTAGTTTTTATACACCTGAAAACTAAACTATACACCAGTTAAATAATTGTTGAGTTACTGAGTTTCACTCTGGTCTTCTGTGCCGCCATCTGAACTTCTGGAAACTCCACTGTGATCAATGAAGACACACCAGTGCAAAACTAGCACTTGGGAGACTAAATTCAGAGTGTTGATATTAAAAAGAACTGTGCAAGGAAGCGTGTATGTACAACAGAAAAAGAGACAATGTGCTCACATGTATGGTAAAATGTAAGTCTCAGAATAAAGGATAGAAAGTGAATGTGGAAAAAAAAAAAAAGAAAATGTAATTCCCATGAAACTGGCATTGTCTTAGATTATTAAAATATTATTTTGTATAAAATGTCATTACAATCTTGTTTAAATTTAATGCAATTTACCAGACCATAAAGAACTCCTTAGAATAAATGGCTGGTTTCCAGGCACAGAAACTGTGCTGCTGATTACAATACATCCTGACATTTATGACAGTTTTATAATTCTTGTATTCTGTACCTAGCTGTGCTCTGAAGTGTCTCTACTTTGCTGAAGGCTTTCTCCTGGGAAATGGCTCTAAAGTTTTGTGGACTGAAAGGACAATAAAATAGTTTGACAGAAAAACACTATTACTGTGGAATGCAAATCTGTTTCCATTTTGTTTATAACTATTAAAAATGAAGATTCATTTTATAATGAATACCTGTGTAATTTATCATCACAAAAAATGGCATCAACTTGAGAAGATATTCTTATATGACTAAACTTACCGATATGAGTCGGGATTTGTCAGATCAATGCCTAGACCCTTCTATTGCAAGAGTTACCCCACTCATGGTTTACAAAGACTAAGATTCACAGGAAGACTAGGAAAAATGTCAGACATAGATACAAGCCAAAGTACAGGTAAGAAGGAGATTGAGGGCAGGAAAGAAATCTTAATACACAGCCTTCGACCTTTATGTGGGGCAGTACTCAAAACAGTATTTAATCATATCTTCAAATGTTTCATGAAAAATTTATAACAAAAAAAATATTGACACAATTCAGAGAATGATTTAGAGAAAGAGCAAGTTGAAGCAATTCTATAACTACTTGGGTAATACTGGCTTAATGTTTTCAATAAAAACATTGTAAAAGCTTTTAAGTAAGGATGTTATCAAAATTGGCATCATAATAATAAATTTAATTTTTCTATGAAAGACTGTTCCTATACATTTCAACTGAAATGATATAACATTTCCACTGAAAATTGTGCACCAGTTCTACAAAAAATATTTTGCATATTTGAGTACACCTACTTTGACTTAGAGCTACAAGCAAACAGCTGAAGTTCTGACTTAACCGTAAAACTTCAATTTGACATACTGTCCATTGAGCAGACAGATAGCAAGAGGGAGACAGACTGAAAAAGATTCAGCCAGACTTAAAGATAGTATAGAGCGTTTCCAGGGAGCACGTTTATGCTTGCCAACATTTAGGGTATAGATCCAAAACTCCATTCATTCCCGATAACACTATACCCCTGTCAGCTTCTCCCTTTGATGTGAGGGAGGAATACCTAAACACCAGTGAGGAATCTACTCCCTCTTCTGCTCTGCTATCTGCAGAGGGTTATTACAGAGTTACTCCTGGCACTCCATTGGCCCTAAACTGCCATGCTAATCAAACTGTAGATTGTCCTCAAAAGGATGTATTTCTAGAGTGCTGCTCCATTTCAGAGTCTGGCTGTGAGAGATAATGTAATCATCTGTAGTGGTGCAGAAAAACAGGTTTAAATTGTAATCACACAAGAACCCCTGTATTAAATGGGGTCAGCCTAGTCTGTATACAGATGGAAGGCAGACCTCTGTGGACCTCTGTAGTATTTAAGGAGATACTATTAGTAATAGAGGAGATTGCAATTTTTCACAGTATTAGTACTGCCCAGATATCATGTTAGATGGAACCCTATTGCTAGAGATCTTATCTTTCAGATAAAACATAAAAACAAGGTGCTCAACAAAACTGGTCATTGCAAATTGTATGGTATTTCTCATAATGTTCTCTTGGCCAAACTTGAAGAAGGTAATTACATTCTGCTTGCCTTAATTAACCTGAAGTCTGTGAAATGCATGTTTTTCCTTCTCATCCTAACAGCTCTGTAATGATATTTTCCCCCATACTCAATGATTACAGACTATTGTCTCAAAGAAAAAAAAAAAAAAAAACCTACTAGATACAATTATTAAGAACATACAGAATAGCCAGTAACTTAAAGTTATGGCCTTAATTAAATTGAAAAATTTATAAACCACAGCAGAACTTTACATCCAAATTGTTTGATGGCTGTTGATGATCCAGCAAATAAAGCCCATTATTTACAAATGCAATATGAAATAAATATTCTAGAAAAACTAAAACCAGAGCTGTACAATTTAATATATTTCAGTATAAAATAATGAAGTAAAGGCAATGGAAATGTTAGTCAGCTTCAGAGAGAAATGCATACTTAAATTTCTATTAAAACCATCCTAACTTACTACTAAGACATGAGTGAGGAAAAAGACATGTCTGCTTAGAGGCCACAGGGGGTTGGTTTAAAGAAGGTGAGAACAACAATTCAGATATTGATGTGCAACTAAAATTTATTCCAAATTGGAAATTTTTGTTTCAAAGGGTACCTTTTGATTTCTACTGAACCCTATAGTGCAAGTTCAAACAGGAAAAAAAAAAAACCAAAATACAAAAACAAAAACACCAAAAACACCGGAAGTGTAGAGTTTCAGCTCTTTAAAAAAAAAAAAAAAAAAAAAAAAATTGCACTGGAATATTTTTCATCAAAAATATTCTTGGTCAGTTTACTGCACATAATATTAAAACCTTGTATTTCTTTTCTAATACAAAAGAAAAGGATGGGATATTTCATCAGTGTTTGATCTTACCATTTGATCTTGTCCATTCTTAAAGTGTGCACATCCTCTTGCATTCAGTAGCAATTCTGTGTTTTTATCTATTAAGCATTTGTCAATGTCTTGCACAATTGCAACCATTAGACACAGAGACCATAAGGAAAACACATTACTTTATTCAATTTTTTTATACCTATATATAAATTTCATGGACGGTATCCATTTTGTGTCTAGTAATTCAAATGGAAAAACATTATTGTAGATATTAGCCACTTTCAGTAACTTTAAGGAACTCATTCCTAATTCAGTTAATCAACATAACTTGGGTCAATCAATTAACTTTCTCCTCCTGCCATGAACACTTCAATAATCCTCAGCTGAATGAAGTAGTATGCACCGAATTCACCCTTTTGTTTCTGAAATGAAAATGACAGGTATGGGCTTTTGTTATGACATTTTTGGTAGTACTGCCAGAGAGGTTATTCCCTTCAGGAAACCAAGAGGAAAGGGAAGAGACCAAATTAACAAAGAAAAAAAAGGAAATAGAGAAAGCTTGCATTGAAACACAATTGCTGAGGCATCACTGAAGGACTCAGAGAAGAGCCTCTGTGCCAAAGAAAATGCACTGTGCAATTCCAACTCTCAGATGTGCTTAGTGAAGAATTTTCACATGAGCATCTATGCTTGTCAGGCTTCTTTTTTGAACTGCTACCCATGGTTTCTGTGTTACCAGCTGATAAACTGCTTGTAAAATTTAGTGGTTGAAACATACTTTACTCTCTGTCTCCACTGTGGAACCCCACCACAGTTTGCCTCTTGCAACTGAAAAAACCCACAAAGCTTAAGGGATATGAGTAAGCAATCTGCCTGTTACAGTTGTACAGCTGAAATGTCATCTGGTCTGTTGATTGTTTAACTATGCAACCTCTCTGCTGCCTTAACAGTGCATAATCATCATTCCATTGATAAAGAAACTTCTCTGAATTCATCCTAACAGTTTGTGTTTTGAAAAGTCTGTGGAGTTCTTCTCACATCTATTTCTATTTCTTGCTAGTGACACAGCACTTGATCATATTTAGAAATTTTTAAGAAAATAAAAATGCTAGATGTTCCTGTTATGGAAGACTCACACGTTGAGGGTAGATATTATCCTTCCATGGAAAGCCCCTGTGGGTGTAAAACTCCAAGGGTCTTGATGACAGAAAGAGTTTGTTTGTTTGTTTGTTTGTTTGTTTGTTTGTTTGTTTTCTTCAAAGCTGTGTAAGAAAGCACTATTTTCCTAGGAAGAAGAGCAGGCATTTGTATTTAAGATCAAGGGGATTGAATGAGTTTTGGATTAAATGACTATACCTGTTGAATATTTTTTAAGAAAATGTACCTAGAAAAGAACTGAAGTGCACAAATGCATATCAGTTGGATTATTAGTAATGGAGCTGGAATAATTACTATCTTATCTTGTAATACTAGTTAAAAGGTAGGTTTAATACTCATGTAGATTTCATTTCAGTGGTGTATCTGGGTGCACAAATAACCCTCAGGAAGAGATACAATCATTTCTTAATCCCAGTTCTCTGAAAATTGCAGCTGAAATTATTTTTAAATAAATATCCAATGTTAAGAGCTGTGCCATGGAAAATTAATGTATTACCAAAAGCCAGACTATCTTTGTTTTCAGAGAACACATAAAAGCCAGATAGTGACAACTTTTGGTTGTTAAAAGCCCCATGATACTTTTATAAGAGACAGAGTTTTAATTTTCAATTCTTAGTCCAAATCCAGCATGGGTAATTATATTCCTTCTATTTAAGAAATCACAGTTGTCCTTTTAATTGAGAACAGTATAATTTTCTTCTTCCCCTAAAAATCAAGACAGGGTATGTTAGCAGCCACCAGATTCTTATGCATGTGATAGCATTTCACTTGCAGTCAGTTCATATTTTAAACCAAAATAATTCCATAACCTAAGGTTTAGAATGCAAACTTCAGTGCATATACATGAAGATACATAGTCTTCTCCATGCATTTCCTTGGCTAACATCTGAGGTAAATATTAAATGGCACCCAAAAAACCATATTGAACTTTGTGAGCCACATGATATCAGCAGGAATCTTTACAGTGATTTCTGATGACTGCAGATTAGGATCTTTTGGAATAATAAGATAAAACAGGATGACAAGAAATAAAGTTAAAATTCTGACTTCACTGAAACTAGCAACATCTTTTTGAGTTATTTCAATGCAGTCTATTTTTTATCCAAAGAGAGGTTTTGTTTTGCTTTGGTTCATTTTAGGAGAGAAGGCAAAATGATGTTTTATAAGAAATTATGGTTTCTGCCGTCAACAAGTACTGTCAGACTAGTTTCATTTTGGCATTAGCAGAGTCTGTGAAATCAAATCAGGTACTATGTAAACATAGGGTTTCAATAATGAAATAATGACTACAATTTAAGCTCTATTTCCTTGATAGTAGAAGAAAAAAATATTTGCCATCTATGTCTCACAGGATTAACATTTACACATGAGTACAAATTAGAGAGGACAGTAAAAATAATTACAATTCACCTTCACTAGAAAAAAAAAAAATATCAGAAAAGTTTGTTCATGGTGTAGAAGTTAATAAAAGGACATTTAATAAACAGACAATGAAGCCAATAACAGCATATTAATATTAAAAAAAAAAAACAAACCCCACCCTTCTTAATAATCTCAAATATTAATTGGAAAAAAATAGATTAATGTGTAAGATTCCCCCCAAAGCACTTTATCAGTGCTTGCATTAGAAGTGTTTAATACAACCAAGAGCTTTAATGAGAATCTCATCTACCAGCTGATCCCAGTGGAAAGAATGGTAGCAAATGCAGGAGAGACTAAAGTATTAATTCATATTTGATACTGTATTATAAATCACAACAAAAGGGTGCTGGAAACTATATGGATAAATGCAATTAGAACATTAGAATCTGTTTCCAAGCACCTCAGGGACAGTGAGAGCAGATTATGTTGTGCATTGGTTCATTTGTCTACTCGTATGTACAGTGGAACAGGAAACACAGTGAACACTTATGTATCTTAGTTTAAAAAACAATGAAAAGAGATATCGAAATGCTCATTAAAACTAGAGCTGCTTAACAATGTAGCACAGAGCTGAAAGAAAACAGAATAGAAAGAGCTAAAGGGGATTATTGTTAAGCCACACAAATTTCTGTTGGACAAATGCCCTTGCAGCCAATCTGTTACCCCATTCCTTGGTGTGGAGCAGGTCAGGGTCATGCCAGAATCAAACATGGGAAGGGAGATGGACTAAAATATGCAGAGCTCCATCCATTCCTTAGCAGCCAAAGGAATCCCTGCAGGAAACAGCCAAGGCACAACAGCCCTTGTGCAGTTTTGTATTGAGCTTGAGTTTGGTTCAGACCCAGTGATACTGAAGACGTGGGAAGGATGGATTATTGCTTAGACTTTGCCAGCAGCAGCTGGCATTCAAAAACACAGGAAGAAGTTCAAAGGTGGATTTAAAATTCTGTCTTTCTCTGTCTCCTTCATTTGTGATATTATATACATAATTTATATAATATATTTGATAAAGAAAATTTTTTTTGCTATTAATTCCTTGCCCATGCACATATCTTTTTTCAAATAATTACTGAAAAAGTTAGTATTTTATGTAACATCACAGGGTAGTTTACTACTTAGACAAGGTAATGTTACAAAGTGGTCACATAAAAATTGTTCATTTCATAGTGAACGTGAAATGAACAAATATCTAAATTTTCTCTCTGAAATACTGCATATGTTTAAAATGACAACTCTTTTACATTTAAATGTTTCATTCCTCCATGTAGTTATGATTTACACTTACTAATTTATGTAGAGATGTGCTTATTGTACTGATTGTATATTTACTGTTTTATTCTTCTTAGCATCATACTCCAGTGCCTATAAAGCTGTGAGAATATGAGCTAGGGTGGTGGTTGCTGGCTTTTTTTTTTCTTTCTTTCTTTTTTTTTGTGCTCACAAATAATCAAGACATTATTAACAAAGCTCCACTTGTAGAATTTAAATAGTGTCAGAATTTGACTTGCAGATCTAAGGACGAATTTGCAAGGTTGACTGTCAGAATAGGTTTTTAGTTTTTTTAAAAACTTGTCAACAGTGTACACTTAAGACAGAGTTAATGAGAGACAACACACAGAGAATCCAATTATACATTTTTTACAGATTGCTCATTGGAGTATAAGTATGCTTTAATAGCATACACAAAGTCAAAGAGCTCACATAAGAATAGTCAAGATAATTGAGGACAGATTTATTCAGAGGATACAGAAATTAAGGCATAGATCCTTATCTTAGAAGCTGCCACATGGGAATTACTTTTTAGATTAGCTAGGACACAGGGATTACAGGCAGGCAAGACAAGTGGGCCTGAATTTAAGAATTTAAGAATGGCCCAGAAAAGCTGCACATTGGTGTATATGAAAATAAACCTAGTCTCTTAAAATATTTAATGCTTAATGCAGTTAGGATTCTGTCAGAGTACATGTTTGTTCATATGCATTTTGTATGTTTCCCTATGGCTGTCAAGGCAAAAGACTCTCATTTCATTTTTACTACTAGTCATGTAAGACCGCAGAGACTCTGGAACTAGAGCATTCATGAGGTTTCTTCTGGAAACTGATATTTTTAACAGCCAACAATCCTCTCTTTTACATGTGTGAAGGGTACTGTTACTCTCAATCTAATTTATTAATAGTTCAATATTTTGTGAAGTTTGAGTCCCACAAGGTAAAGTGTCTAGTTTCCAAATTAGAAAAAATAATGCTAACTTCCTATTCTGGTCTGGAATACTGCAGGTTTCTCAAGCACAAATGTACTATTTTGTGTTCCCCATGTGACTTTAACTATAAAATATACATTTAAATCCTTTCTTCAGCCAGAATACCAGATCTGCCCATATGTAGCAGCAGTGTTTCTGAGATTTTGACTAGATTTCTAGAGAAGACTATAATGTCTCTGTCTCCCAGGTCCTAAACAGTTGAGACAGAGATTTGTGTTTATACTTTTGTTTTCCTTTGGATATATGGTATGAGTTAGGTGATAGTTCAGATCTTGCCTGGGAGTGTTCGGACTCTGATCTTATAGGTGTTTTAGAAACACAGGATGGGAAAAACTTCTATTTCCTAATCCACAGACACTCAAATTCCACAATAAAATACAAAGAAAAAAAAAAAAAGAAAATAAAGCAACCAATGAGATAGAGAAGTACAATGAAAGGGTATAATTTAGTCATCTTCATTAGCAGATTTCTAAATGGAGGTCACAAAGATGAAGAAGATCAAAGGCACTTAATGAAATAATCTTGATCACAATTTTATGAAGTTCCTCTCTATTGTGGGTTGACCCTGGCTGAATGTTAGATGCCTACCAAAGCAGCTCTATCACTCACCTCCTCAGCTGGGTAGGGAACAGAAAATATAACAAAAGATTCATGGATAAAGATAAGAGCAGGGAGGGATCACCCACCAATGACTGTCAGAGGAGAAATAGACTTGATTTGGGAAAATTAGCCTCCTGACTACTGCAAAAATTAACCCTGGCCTGGCCAGAAGCAGGACACCAACAAAGGAATATCTTCTGGCAGCCTCTCACAAAAGCCACCTCTGTAGCTCCTCCACTACCAAAACCTTGCCATGAAAACACAATACACTCCCAAGTATTCGGAAAGGCAGTGTTTGAAAACTGAACTAATAAGGAACGAATGCTGACATAATGGCATGAGGATGTGACTTTTTAAATGAGAAATGTTGATCAAGTGCAGATAAATGAGGTGGAACTTTGAAAGAAACAATAAATATTTCATGCTTGATGCAGCAAAACAAAGCAAGGGGTAGTACAGGTATGCAAAAAGAGGTGACATTGCCAAAATAATATCACTAGGAAGAAGATTAATTCTAGATATATAAGTAGGAATCAATCACCAAGAGAAATGAAAATGTGGTATAAAAAGCTACTTAGGTATCTTGGTTGGATAAGGAAGGCAGACATCACTACAGAAAGAGAGAGACGTAAACTGCAAAATCGAGAGAGCAGTGAAATCACACAGAGAAGAAACACATCCAGGTTGTGAGTTTCAAGGACAGGTTTTGAGATTTTGGGTTTGTGTGAAAGACTAGAAGTTCCACAAAATTCAGGAAAGGAAACAGAAGGTAGTATTTGTGAGGAAAACTAAGTGCTCTCTTTTAGGTATGAGCTGGAGTGATAGATATTCACAAAGGGAGGTCAGGCAGGCTGACCAATATTTTAGTCTGAAATAGTAATGAAGAAATTTTGTGAGTCATAAACATGCAAAAGATGATTGCATTTTTGATGGCATTCAAGCATCAGCTTATATAGTCAGTAAGTCATGAAAGATGTTTGTAATTTTTGTTATTCATATTGGAAAGGAAGCACCACTATAACCTTTAGCATTAGTTATAAACAGTAAAAAAGTTTTAAAAAAAATCTGTTCTCTCAGAAATTCAAACACGCTGTGCTATCTTGCAGGGAATCTCCCAGTTGTGGAGAAAGCCTCATGCCACAACTGGATAATTGAAAACTTAGACAAGTGAAGGCCACAAACCAGGAACTATAAATATTGTGATAGCTGGAAATGAATCTGCTATTGAGTTGGACAAATTAAGCTCCTTCAAGCTCCAAAATTTACTTCTTGCATTTTATTTAGTCTAGAGACATCTTAATTCATTTGGCTTTCAAAGTCCTCTCCTGAAATTAGATGTCTTTAATAAACAAGCATAAAGAGACAATTCCAACAGGGATTAGTTTTTGATTTTAAAAAATGCATTAGGAGCCAAGGCTTTCCATCTCCATAGAGAAGGTGAATGTCCTGTGTTCAATCCTCTTTTTTTTTTTCTTGAGATGCTCCAAATCTTCCTCTTTTCCAGAAAGTGCACAGTTTCTAGGAAGACCACAAGAGACTATGCTGAGCTTTTCCTGCAGAAGCAATAGCTGTTCATGCATTGGTTCAATATCTGTTGGCTCGAACATGTTGATTTTTTGAGCTGGCAACACTCATACAGAACCCAGGGTGCTTCACTGGCACAGTAGAACAGCTTTTTTCTACAATTATGTCTCATGTTTCCAGGTAAGGTTTATGAGCTGAAGATTTCAAAAGACAAATTGTGTGGTTACCATAAATTAACTTTACATTTTTCTCCAGGACACATCCACATACATAATAAAGCAATAGAACGGGATTGGTGGTCTCTTTTGGGATTTTTTTAGTGTTATTTTTGCTTTTCTGACCACATGCAAAGGTTATATATTAATTGTTTAATAAATCTTCTGAAGTTTACACAATTAAATTTTGTATAAGAACCTATTAAGTCTATAGGTTTGCACAGGTAACAAAGATTTACAAACTATGCAAAGAATATCTAGTCACTGGTCTATATAAAACCCTTCCCGTAAGATATTTATTGTTGCTGATAATGACAGTACACAGAAACAGACATTTAATGTCTTTTTTTTTCTTTTATCTCCTTACCTAAGTTCAATGAATGAGCTCCAAATAAATATTTATTTCTTCCATATGTATAGTCTAGTACACAATATTCCTTCTTGCAAGGCAATTTCTCACCCTGGGCTACTGCTCTCACTTCTTTTACACTTATGCATAAAAAAGGAGACAAGTTCAATCTCAGCCTTTTAGAGCTGTGACTTTTTATTTTTAAGAAATTGTCAGAACCTTACCAGCAAAACCCAGCTCAGTTATTTTAAGTTCTTCTTTCCAGTTTTCCTGAGAATGAAACTAGAATATCTATATCCATTCACCACTTAACCAATATTACAACACTGGGCTATTCTCAGGAAGAAGGATTAGATGATGAATATAAATCTTCTAAGAAAATAAACTCACTATTAAGGACATTGCTTATTGGTAATGATAATAATCAACATAAAGAAGAATTGGGTTGGTTTTAATCTATGTGTATGTTTATCTACAGTGATCCTAATGAAAATACACTTTGTGTTGTCAATACTAAAATGATAACAAATGTACTTGGAGAATTGTTACAAATTCACAATCTGACACGTGAGACATGACCATTTGCTGAAATGTCCAAAGATCAAGAAATTTTTGAAATAATAGTACAGATTACACTTGAAAGCAACTCAGAGTTTTCCATTAGTGGTTTGCCAATTACTGAAATGTGGAAGCAAAAGACAAAATTAAACATATATTCATTAATTTCAGTATGATATAACTTAGCAACAGCAAGGTATAGCAATAGCACCATGTATAAGTGCAGAGATGAATAAACTTTGAGAAATAAGGGAAACCGAGAGAGAGTGTGTAAAATAGCAAGGCCAGAAACTAAAGGACTTTTCTGGTTTTGGTACGATTTTCAAAATAAAAGTAATTAAGAATTGCTAGAAGTATGTCTAGAATGAGCGTTGACATTTTTGAAATTTCATGTGGGTCCGAAAGATTAGTCTGTCCTGCAAGAAGTCAAGTGGAGTGATTAGTTTCCTAGGTCCAGACTGTTCACAGAATTATAGAATGGACTGTGTTGGAAGAGACCTTATAGGTCACCTAGTTCCAGCACTTTCCATTAGACCAGGTTGCTCAGGGTCCTATCTCATCTGGCCCTGAACAATTCCAGGGATGAGGCATCCACAACTTGAGTGGGAAACCTGTTCCAGTGCCTCACCACCCTCACAGTAAACAATTTCTTCTTTCAGTTTTCAGCCATTGCCCCTTGTCCCATCACTGTAAGCCTTGTAAAAAGTCCCTCTCCAGCTCTCTTGTAGGCCCCTTTAGGTACGGGAAGGCTGTTAGAAGAGTTCCCTGGAGCCTGTTCTTCAGGATGAACACCCCCCAGCTCTCTCCATTTGTCTTCATAGGAGAGGTCCTCTGTTCATCTTTATGGCCCTCCTCTGGATTCACTTCTTCAAGTCCGTGTCCTTCTCCAATTTGGGTCCCAGAGCTGGACGCAGCACTCCAGGTGGGGTCATACATGAGTGGAGTAGAGGAGGATCACAGTCCTTGGCCTGCTGGCCATGCTGCTTTCGATGCAGACCAGGACACAGCTGGCTTTCTGGGCTCTGAGTTCACACTGCTGGCTCATGTTGAGTTGCGCATCAACCATCATATGCAAGTCTTTTTCCTCAGAGCTTTTCTCAATCCGTTCTCTGCCCAGCCTGTACTTGGAACTGGGATTGCCCCTACACATGTGCAGGACCCTGCAGCTGGCCTTGTTGAACTTCGTGAGGATACATCAGCCCACCTGTCAAGCCTGTCCAGGTCCCTCTGGATGGCATCCCTTCCCTCCAGTGTATTGACCGCTCCACACAGCTTGGTGTCACTCTGAAGATTATAATAAACTCTGATAAATGGGTATGTGTCATGTCAAATCACCTTTAACATACTGTTCACTGCAGCAACCATCAGCTCAATTTCTCCTCAATTAGAAGCCTCCTAACTGAGCCTACTATCAAATAGAAGGAAAAAAAACTACCACAGGCTGATTGAGTGCTACCAGTGACATTGATGACTTATGCCCACATTGTTAAGGACCTCTTCTCCCCATAGCCACTAGGGACACAACTAACTGAGGCAATGTTAAGCAGGGGGAAGGCTCCAGTGCTATAGCTTATCTGAGTCAAGATGAATCTGAGATGGTTTGTAACTATTGTACAGTCAGTATTCCCAGAATACTGGATAACCGTGTTTTAAAGTGTGATTTGGAAAAAAAATTGAAATCTGTAACAATTATTTGTAAAATATTTATATGTTAGTAATCAATTCCTTCAATAGTCACCTATTAAAGTTTAAAATGAAATTTAACTCTGGTGTTTGCATTTTATGACACCATGGAAATACTCCTTTCCTCAGAAATTGAAGGTAAAAGGTAGATGTTGATTTTTAATTTGGAATTAAATTCTGTTTAAAAATGTGCTCTAAATAACCAAGGATTTCATTATTGCTACTTTTTTTTTAGAATATAGTGTTGATTTAAAAAATCTGTACTGTCTGCAAGTCTTGAAAGGTTTTCGTGAAGACATATGTTTTGCTTCAATGTTTTGGCATAAAGACAGTAGCAAGTTAATTAATTACAACTTTCATCTTTCTTGTGAGAAAGTTGCTCTGTTAAATTAAAGACCTAGGACCTTTATCGTGTCAATCACAAGATGATATCTGCCCAGAAACAATCTAATTTATTAGACTCACTGACTATTAAATTTGGTTTCTGGTACAGTGTATTTAAATGTCTCTACTATTTGTGATAGGTGTGATATAAAATAAAGGTCAGGTCTTGGTCAGCTGGGTTAGATCATGTAATTAAATTTAATCTGGATCAGTCTCTGAGCTGATCATGTTCCAGATTTACCGTGGTTCTGAGGTCTTGGCTTTCCAAAGGACGGTCTTGTGAAGTTCGGGGCAAAGAACTCTGTCAGTGCCTCAGCCTTTTCCACATGCTGTCACCAGGGCCCCTGGTCCACTCAACAACAGGCCCACATTTTCCCTNGGGATGAGGCATCCACAACTTGAGTGGGAAACCTGTTCCAGTGCCTCACCACCCTCACAGTAAACAATTTCTTCTTTCAGTTTTCAGCCATTGCCCCTTGTCCCATCACTGTAAGCCTTGTAAAAAGTCCCTCTCCAGCTCTCTTGTAGGCCCCTTTAGGTACGGGAAGGCTGTTAGAAGAGTTCCCTGGAGCCTGTTCTTCAGGATGAACACCCCCCAGCTCTCTCCATTTGTCTTCATAGGAGAGGTCCTCTGTTCATCTTTATGGACCNTCACCACCCTCACAGTAAACAATTTCTTCTTTCAGTTTTCAGCCATTGCCCCTTGTCCCATCACTGTAAGCCTTGTAAAAAGTCCCTCTCCAGCTCTCTTGTAGGCCCCTTTAGGTACGGGAAGGCTGTTAGAAGAGTTCCCTGGAGCCTGTTCTTCAGGATGAACACCCCCCAGCTCTCTCCATTTGTCTTCATAGGAGAGGTCCTCTGTTCATCTTTTCTGAGTTCACACTGCTGGCTCACGTTGAGTTGTGCATCAACCATCATATGCAAGTCTTTTTCCTCAGAGCTTTTCTCAATCCGTTCTCTGCCCAGCCTGTACTTGGAACTGGGATTGCCCCTACACATGTGCAGGACCCTGCAGCTGGCCTTGTTGAACTTCGTGAGGATACATCAGCCCACCTGTCAAGCCTGTCCAGGTCCCTCTGGATGGCATCCCTTCCCTCCAGTGTATTGACCGCTCCACACAGCTTGGTGTCACTCTGAAGATTATAATAAACTCTGATAAATGGGTATGTGTCATGTCAAATCACCTTTAACATACTGTTCACTGCAGCAACCATTCAGCTCAATTTCTCCTCAATTAGAAGCCTCCTAACTGAGCCTACTATCAAATAGAAGGAAAAAAAACTACCACAGGCTGATTGAGTGCTACCAGTGACATTGATGACTTATGCCCACATTGTTAAGGACCTCTTCTCCCCATAGCCACTAGGGACACAACTAACTGAGGCAATGTTAAGCAGGGGGAAGGCTCCAGTGCTATAGCTTATCTGAGTCAAGATGAATCTGAGATGGTTTGTAACTATTGTACAGTCAGTATTCCCAGAATACTGGATAACCGTGTTTTAAAGTGTGATTTGGAAAAAAAATTGAAATCTGTAACAATTATTTGTAAAATATTTATATGTTAGTAATCAATTCCTTCAATAGTCACCTATTAAAGTTTAAAATGAAATTTAACTCTGGTGTTTGCATTTTATGACACCATGGAAATACTCCTTTCCTCAGAAATTGAAGGTAAAAGGTAGATGTTGATTTTTAATTTGGAATTAAATTCTGTTTAAAAATGTGCTCTAAATAACCAAGGATTTCATTATTGCTACTTTTTTTTTAGAATATAGTGTTGATTTAAAAAATCTGTACTGTCTGCAAGTCTTGAAAGGTTTTCGTGAAGACATATGTTTTGCTTCAATGTTTTGACATAAAGACAGTAGCAAGTTAATTAATTACAACTTTCATCTTTCTTGTGAGAAAGTTGCTCTGTTAAATTAAAGACCTAGGACCTTTATCGTGTCAATCACAAGATGATATCTGCCCAGAAACAATCTAATTTATTAGACTCACTGACTATTAAATTTGGTTTCTGGTACAGTGTATTTAAATGTCTCTACTATTTGTGATAGGTGTGATATAAAATAAAGGTCAGGTCTTGGTCAGCTGGGTTAGATCATGTAATTAAATTTAATCTGGATCAGTCTCTGAGCTGATCATGTTCCAGATTTACCGTGGTTCTGAGGTCTTGGCTTTCCAAAGGACGGTCTTGTGAAGTTCGGGGCAAAGAACTCTGTCAGTGCCTCAGCCTTTTCCACATGCTGTCACCAGGGCCCCTGGTCCACTCAACAACAGGCCCACATTTTCCCTACTCATCGTCCTGCTGCTTCTATACTTACAGAAGTACTTTATGCCTAGTGAAACCTTTGTGCACTCAACACTCCTCATCAGATTAATCTCCAACATTAATGTTTAACTTGGCTCTAGTGGACTTGTTTTAATCAAATAAGTAATATTTTTGAGTTACTGGCACAGAAATTCTCTAAAGGTTTATGAAAAATACATAGAGCAAAATCATGTAATATTGGACAATAAAATTCCCTACCAGTTTCTGTTCAGTCCTCAACTGGTCAAACAACCATTCCTGTAATCATCCTATGTTTTGGCTGAAGAAGGTGCTGAAATGGCAACAGTGTCAGGATCTGGTCCATACTGAGTAGTTTCAGTACTTGCAATTTATGAAAAGGGCAACTGTTATGTTTACAGATGTAACTGCAGAAAAGGAGCACCTGGTTGTTATGAGGTATATGTCAAAAGATTAATTATCAGCTAAATCCAAACACAAATTTATATAAGAGAAAAGAACAATATATAGTAATGAGCAATGCTCTGTAGAAAATGACAGCATTCAGTATCTACTCCAGGTCAATTTGCAGCATCCTTAGTCTCAGGAAATGGAAATGGCGTAGGAAACTAGTGGTGGATGCTGAACAAGATCCTGACATCAAAAACCTTTGGCTGAAGAAACACAGAACCTCTTTGTGTAATGTCACTGACACATGTAGTCTCTTGGATACTGCCACTGGTATCATTTCACATGTAGTATAAATGTAGGAATCACAACTTGTGATGCATGCATGCATGTTACACACTGAAATGGGTGATAGGACCTGTGGTCATTCTTTGGTTGCATTTAATGAGCATTTTATGTTAAACTAATTATCTTTTTCACTCTCTCTGCTGAAATAGCCTTGAAGTTCAATTTTATGCAAATGGTGAAGTTTGATGATTCTACTGACCTCTGTATCACTCTAAATATGATTAATGCATCAGAAATGGTCTCCTAATCTTTTCTCTGCTGATGGCATAGAATTTTACAATTTTTTTAATGTTCATAGTCCTTTTTTTTTTTTGCATATTCTCTAATTTTCCAATTAATATATTTGCTGATGCAATTCTATTCATTTTGTATGGGCAAGACAAGATACCATTACAGTTTTACAGATTAGGGATCCAATTCTGTTAATTCTCTGCTTCCCGGAGAATCGGAAGAGATATCCTTTCAAAGAAAGGACAAATGTTATATTTTAACTAATATTTAATAATACAACATGTACTAAATACAAAATAAGCATCATCACTCTCTAATATCTAGAAATCATCTGTGTTTTGTCAATTTTCCTTTAAAATGAAGTTTTAGAGCTCTTCTCTGCAATTTATTTTGTTTGAATACAGCTGGATTTAGGATCTGGTCTCAGAAAGTGAACCATGAAGCCTCTATTTTGCCTGAAACAGCTTTTTAAAATTCTAATTGTTAATTGCTCTAGGCAAGTAGTTTCTATAATATTTTTTTTTTTTTTAGGGAAGAAATAAATTTATATTTAGCATTTCATTTCTCCAGAACTAACTGAAAGAAAGAAATGAAAAAAAAATCTGATTGGGAAGTTGATTTAAGATATACTATTTGTCTCTCTAACAATCTAAAAATGTGTTATGTCCATGCTGAAAGTAAATAAATAAAACATTATTTGGTTTATTTGTAATAAGTAAAAAAACGCAATTTTTTCTTCCTTATGAGTACATGTTATTTAATGTAGGGAAGAGGGACATGAATTTTTGGCAGTTGTAGATCTAATCTGCTATAAATACAAATCAGTAAAACTTCCTCAAAATTCCATGAGGTTTATGCAGTTAGCAAGTAAATTCTAAGATGGCTGATTTTTTTTCATTTTTAGTTCTTTCAATTTATAAGGTTCGATGTTGCAATGGTTGTACAGTGATACTGCATCCCAACATTTATGGTGTAACTGCATGCAGCCTGAGATGTGTCATTTTTTATCTGTGAAAGTTTGTGTATATGAGGAGAAAAGATAAAACAAATTAGCAAAATGTTAAAACTTCCTGTGAAATATACTGAAGTTGCAGAATGTTGTTGCTGTGAGTCAGACCATCTCAAAATGCACTACAGACCTCAAATAAATTGCTCATCTTTGCCGATAGTTACATTGTCCATCAGGACTATCACGGGACAAATGCCCTATCTATAACTATATCATTTATTCTTCTTTATATAGTACTCATATCACCCTTTCCATCATAAGGTTAGCAAAAGTGAATGGGAATCTCATTTAAAGCATTTTCATTTGAGATAGAAATCCTAGTCGCTCTTTTGGAGATTAATCGGTGCTTTAAGGACAGAATTTACTTCCTCAAATAGATATCTAAAGTAGGTCAGATGAATCATACACTCTGTGTGCCTATTTCCCTTTGTTGTCTATAAATCCTCAGATGATTAGTGTAGTTAAAAAGGAAATCTATCCATTCAGCACATCTATATTGGCATAACAAATGCTTCTCTAGGTAATATCTGATCTACGCAGGGATCTGTCGGGGGAACTTTTCCTAAACCATGGCAGCAAAGACCCTTCCCGGCTTCAGAAAGGAAACAGGTTCAACAGTTATTCCATGCTCCCACTGCTATGGTGCCTTTTGGTTCTGAATTGATAATGTAAAACTAACAAGAAGCTGCGTAAATGAGCTTCAGTCCTGAAGAAACTAAGTTGTCTGTTATAGAGTCACAGAAAACTGTCCTAAAAAACTTATCAGATGCCATCTCAGTCTACTTCTAGCCTTAGGAAGACTTAATATGCCTGTAACATTCCTGACAGATATGTATGTATTCTGCTTCAAAAATTATCCTATTGTGTCTGTTCATGTGGGAACTTTACAGTTTTCCCAAGGACCTCGCTGTCCCTTGTTGCTTTACTATCCTTATCAACAGAAATATGTTGCTCTTGCTACACTTCAAGCCCTTTGCTTTTGGTTGTAATCTGAAAGAATAACACCTGAAAAATAGTTTATCCTCTTCCTCCCTGCAACAACTTTCATGTGTGTTTGAAAATTCCTCTCAGTATATTTCCTCAAGTTTTGTTCCACTACTTTCTGTCTTTTCTTGTAGGTGATGTTTCTCCTATAGTCATACTGAACACTGCAGCTCAGAACTCTCCTTTACCTAGGATGACAAATATACAAAGCATTTGCATCTCAGGGAAACAATCAGGTGAAATTTCTCTTCTGTTCTTGAAGCAGTTGCTTGTCTAAGACAGAAGGGGTAAAAGAAGTTATGTAAAAGTTCCAAGTATACCTTCTGCCAGCCATGGGTAAATTTAAACACAATTTGTAGAAAAATGTGCTACTCCTACAAAAAAATCAAAGATCATCTTGATTAAACCTTTGACTTGTTGCCATTTTTAGTCTCTACTGGGAATTGCTGATTATAAACACAATTAACTGAAAAAAAAATTACAAACTCTTTGATTTTACTTGGATGCTGACAGTGTTGAAAAGTGAGAATTTCCAAAGATAGATGGTAAGATCCTCTTTTATCTTTTTTTTTTTTTAAGGAGTACTCTTTTTTTGTTTTATTTCTTTTTGTAGAGTTTTATAGTCCTCATCTGGGATGGTTAACCTGGGGTAGATGCCAGGTGCCCACCAAAGCTGCTCTGTCATTGTCCTCCTCACAGGTGAATGCAGAGAAAATGCAATTAAATGCTCATGTTTTGAGACGAGGACAGAGAGAGATCACTCACTGACTACTGTCATGGGCAAAATGGACGTAACTTGGAAAAGTTAGTTTAATTTATCAGAAATCAAATCAGATTAGGATAATGAGATGTAAAAACTAAATCTTAAACCATCTTGCCTCTACCCCTCCTTCCCTTCTTCCTGGGCTTATCTTTTCTCCTCATTTGGAGGACTATGCTGGCTCACTCATCCAATGAGGTGAAAGGTAGCATACAGAGACCGGAAATAGGAATCAAATTTATATTGTGTTCCAACTTTATGATTAAATTTTTATATCATGCTTGTGATTTCAGCATGCTGCTGTATCACTTTGTTAAATCAAAACCTCATGTTGTTTCAAATATCTTCAAAAAAGTAAATTTGGTATTCAAATATCAAGCTCCTGTCATGTGGAATATCTATGCGATGAGTTCACTTTAGCTGGCTGATGAGTGCCCACAAAGCTGCTCTCATACTCTACCTCCTCAGCAGCACAAGGGAACAAAATAAGAAAAAAAACTTGTGAGCCGAGATTAAGGCAAAAAAGGAAAAAAATTATAAAGAAATAATAATAATAAAAAAAAGACAAAAAAAAAACCCACAAAAAAAACAAGGGTCACATGAAGAAACAAAGAAAAAAATTTTCTGCTTCCATCAGCAGGTGATATCCAGCCACTTCCTGAGAAGAAAGCCCTTAAGTGGCATAAGAGCTGCTTTGGAAGATAAATTTCTTAATATTTAATGTCTTGCACACATGCACACTCTTTTCTCTCAGCTTTTATTGCTCAGCCTGATGTTATATGGCAAGGACTGTCCTTTTGGTTGGTTTGTATCTGTTGTCCTGGCTGTGTGCTTCCCATCCTACCTCTTGCCCATCATCAGCCTATTGACCTTTGGGAAGGTTTGGGGAAGGATGTGTCCTGGTGTGGAGAGACAGCACCAATGCAATGCCAGCATTGCTCAGCAGTAGCCAAGACTCTGGTGTCTTAAAGATTCTGTTCTACCAACCCAAAGCACTGCACTTTATGGGCTGCTGGGAGGGAAGTTAACTCCATCCCAGCCAGACGTAGCACAAGCTAAAAGACCCGGGTCAGAGAGTAATAGACCATGACACATTCAGACTAGAGAATTAAAAGATATTTTGTATTGCCACATTACTAATGAGATCTAATTATGTCTAATGGACAGGATTTAATCATGATGTTATTCAACATCAAATGTCTCTAAATCCGCAGCAGTGGTTTCTCACTAAGCCAGGCATTGATTTGACTTAGGGATTAGTTCTCAGTCATTCTCTTATAATTCATCTTGTTTTGGTTTAATTGTCAGATCATAACAGATCAGGAGGTGGAAGTTGTATGTGGAGGAGGCTGCTCAGTCTATGTTAAGAGTGATATAAATATTCAGAAAAAAAATAGCCTTGTGAGACAGAAGGTGCCAGGCAGAATTTATTGGTAATGAGCACTGGATCAAATCAATTAGAGAAAATGACAAATGAAAGATTTGCAGCAGAAAAGGGTAGGAAGACATCTGTGAGCATTAGAAACATGTAATTGATAATATGCTGTGCGTTACAAGGTTTGCAAGAAGTGTTTTGTTTACCTCAGAATTACTTGCCACCTTTCTTGCAAGAGAAAACGTGGTTGATACATTGGAAAAAATGTGATGAGGTAAAAAGGTGGGCAAGCAAAGAGGGAAGCTGTGTACAAGAAAGTGATTACTGAAAATAATAAAGAATATGTTAATAAAATAAAATGCAAAGCACTGATGTTGACTAAAGGCAGTGAGATAATTAGGAAAAAAAAAACAGAACTGAACAGAGAAAAATAAAAGAAAGTCAATGAGTGGAAAAGTGAAAGCATAAAAATATAATTAAAAGGTACAAAGATCTAAGATAAAATAAGGAAAAAAAAAAATATACCAAAACCAGAAAAAAACCCCAAAGCCAAAACAAAACCAAACCCCACCCTCCAAAAAAAAAAAAAAAAAAACCTACAAAAACCAGAAAAAAAACCAACCAGAGGGGAAAAAAAAACACTAGGAGCAACTATGATTGTGATGATGGCGAATAACAGACTTAAAGATCTTCAGAGATGCTTCTATTTTATGATGCAATTGTCTCAAAAGAATTGTAATATAATTTTTTTCTTCTTTGATGTTGCAATATTTATATTGATTCTCCCAAGCTAATGATGTATACAGCCTGGGTAGTGGAATGTTAAATCAGAGGACAAGTTTAACTCAGATGTAAAGAAGAAAATATGGAACATCATTACTCCCTTAAGTCCAGGATGCCTCTGAGTGGAAGAAAAGCAGAAGTTAGAAAAGCCCTTGACCCCTTTTGTTATCAATTATGTAGTTTCTTTCTTTTTTCTATACTTCAGACCTAATCCAAAACATTAAAAAAGAAGTTAATTTTCCATTAAAATATAATCATAAATAATATTCAAGTTATTGCATGTTATTTCAAAATCTTCCTGTAGCTACTGAACATTAGTAAAAATGTTCTCAAATCCAAAACTTTCACAGACATTAGCATGAGTGAATATTTGTTTTAAAAATCTCACCAGAGTACATAAATTATTTACTATTCATTATTCTCCATTCAACATTTGCTATTCATTATTCATTCATATACTACAACAATGAGCTCCATTGTAAGAATGCAAATGGATAGATGCTATAGCTTAGATAGTTGGAGTCTATCAATTAGATAGATGTAATATCATGGTGATGTAGATGACTAATCACACATTATGAATATTGAACAGCAAACAGTCAAAATGAACATTTTGGAAACAGCCCATAGACCAGAAGTTGCTTGTCCAAACTATTTGTCCAATACTTACAAATACAATATAAATACAAAATAACTAGACATCAGGACTGGCTTCTGAATGATTCATGAATGGAAAGCAAGGCTAAAGGCCAATTTCTAACCCTTTAAAAATCAATGGAAAAATCCCCACTGGCTTCAAATAATGTTTGAATAAATTCTCCTAATGTGCAATTTTTATTATTTACAGTAGGAATTCCAGTCACACACTGCCTCATCATATACATTGTTAATAAGAATTTTGTGCTTTAGGGGAAAAGATAAAAGATGTAGTCATATTTCCTCCCAAAGATATCATTTAGCAAAACTCTGGCATGGCAGCATTTTCCTTATACCTTTCCTGTCCACTTATGCTAAAAAAAAATAACTCCGTGCTACCATGGAGGAAAAAAAGTACATTGGCTTTTTAAAATCAAAGAGAAGGCAAATTATTTTTGCCTGTGTAAACTGAAAATAAGAATGTGACATCTAAAAGAGCATCTAACACCTGTGTGCTCATCCTGATCTGTGGGACTGACTATGGCTAGTTTAGTCTTGATGCAATTTACATAGCTGAGCAGTGAAAGTAGTTCACTGGTTTTGATCTTTCCATTCTCTGAGACAAACATGTCAATTACAGTTTGTTTTCTTGAAGCCAAAACTGTGGTGCTTTGCATTGTTTAGTATAGTAAACACTGAAAGAATCTGATGTTTGTTCTGAAAAGCTTATGATCTAATTGATCTTCACATGAGAAAAATGAAAAGGTCTTGCACTGAAGCTTATGGAACTCTTACACTGATTAGAGTCCAATTCAAGATCTATGATGAAAGCTTTTCTTTTGATCTCTACACTAAAAAGATTATTCAGAAGCAGAGTGATATCTAAGAGACTAAGTGTTTTTGCTAAACTGTGTCAACAACTTTTCTTTAAAGCTTAGAGAAAATGCAGTAGTGGATAGGATTCATCCTCAAGCACCAGTAACAGCTCTGAATATTTTGTACATTGTCAATTTAAAGCACAGAACAGCAGAAAATACAGTTAATAGCAACTGCCAAAATATTGAAAACAAAATTTGAGAGCTTCAGTACCCGACAATCTTTTGATGACCTCCCATTCTTTGAAAGATGGCCATGCAGTACTTCATACAGTTAACATAAATCATAGTATTACCAAGAAAGTCTTTTTTTTTCTCCACTCTTGCTTCCATCTTTTTCAAAACTTGGTGATATATGAAGCAGTTTGTGAATTTCATTAAATTAATCATTCATTGTTTACAAACTGCCCTCATTAAATCAAAATAACCTATTTTTTAAGAAATAAACCTAATTTCTGAGGCTTATGATTTTCTACAGAAATCAAAGAAGTAACTATTGGAAAGCAAGCTCCTGCAGTGAATTTCAAAGCTTTTGTTCAGATTTCCTTTTTAAGTTGACCACATCTTTAAGGCTCATCAGAACTGGTTTCTAAGTTACTCTTTATATACAATTTTCTATCGTGTAAGAATTAGGAACAACCACCAATGGAAATACAATGCAGTGCCTTTTTTTTTTTTTTCTAATACTTGCTGGAACATCAGAGCACAGCTTTTCAAATAGTTTTGATTTATCTGAAACTAAAAAACAAACAAACAAACAAACAAAAAGAAACAAAACCCCAAACTAACAAAACCCAACCCCCCCCAAACCTCCCCTCCAAAAAACCCTCCTTCCAAAAAAATCAAACAAAACCCCCACAAACAAAAACACAAAAACAAAAACAAAAAGAAAGAAACAAACCAAAACAAAAAGAAAACCAGTCTGGGTCCTCCAACCAGAAGACAGGCAGGTAGGAGATCAGTCAAAGAAAAACATTGTTTTGGTCAGTTCACAAAGCAGTTCTGGTACTTTTTAACTATCTCAAATAGCCACTGATTTTTACACAGTTTGCTGACAAAGCTGTGCCAATGGCATGAAATAAAATTAGAATACAGCCAAGTTCCTTTGTGACTTTTAGCAGTATGTTTATTTTAGGTGGACACTTAATTCATAAGGCTAGAGCAGACACTGTTTTCTTGTGTAAAACACCACTTGGGAAAATGAAAATTTGCCTCAGACTAAAAAGGTGAGAGGATGCATTAGTAAAACCTGTGGCAGCCATAGGCTGTGAACTGCACTGTTTTGAAGAGTGAGACTCTATTAGCAGGCTAGAATACAGCAGGCTTGTCTTGGAGTCTGTGTAAGACTTCAAAGGAAGAAAAAGCTGCTTGCGTGGGAATAAAAAAGGAATGCATTTAATTTCAGGACAAGCCCTTGCAGAAGAATGAAATACTCCAGTTGCCTCATTTGGCCACTTTTAATCATTAATGTAAGAAGGATTTTTGAAGAAATGAGTAAAACTAGTGATATCGGAAAACCTCAGGAAATTCACCTGTGTTTTTTTCTACACAAACAATTTGAAATTCTCCCTCAAGTTATAAAGAATGATAAAACTGCAGTCAAAGATGTATTTTATGAGATGATGAAAAAGCAACTCTCATTAGGAAACTTTGGGGTGAAAAAAGCTGTTGGTCTTGAGACTGCAATGTCCTTTGAGGTATTTTTCTTTTGGAGATGATAGGTGTTTAAAAGCATCGAAACAAGGTTTTATTAATTTTATTGGTTTACTTGGTCTTTTAAGAGTATAAGAGTTTAACTTATGACCTTACTACATGGAAGACAGGAACTAAGACAGTAGAAAGAACCTTACAAACCAGCAAGATACCTGGAATTCATCCTGAAATATTAATTATACATCTGGCAGTACAAAAAGCCTGATTCATAGCCCATTGAAATAAATTAATTATGTATCTGGCAGGCTCCAAAATCCACAGAAGCCAAAGGAAGTCTTCGGAGTCTTTGACTCCACTGGGCTCTGAATCAAACTGCAGGAGGACGAGCAGAATTAGGCAGAGAGGAGCAGATCACCAGGGCTGCTGGGAGCAGAGCAAACTCAGATCTAGGAGATCAAAGCAGCAGGTGGCAGTGTGTAAATACCCCCAGGCCCTCAGAACTGCGTGTGTAACACCGGAGGGAAGGGGAGGGGAGGGGGTGTACCTCCCATGGAATTTGGAAGTGACCTACCTGTTTTCACTCTCTGTAAATCTCAGTGAGAGGTGGCTAAGGATTTTGAAACAAATAGCTTCCTGGTGAAAGGATAAAGGTATGAAAGCTCAGCTTTGTTGCTGGGTATGATCTCACCTAGCTTTCAGCAGCCATGTACCTCTCACCAGAGCTCCACCTAAGACAGTAAACAGGCAGTCCAGCCTAATTTGAATGATGACAGCTAAAAGCTGTCTGTCTTCCCCATTACAGGAAGTTATGGACAGAATAATGAGAAGTTCACACCAGGCTGGGGAAGGTCTTCTTGCAGAAATCTCTAGCCATCATAGCTGTCATTAAAACACAGGTTTGAAGACTAAAATTAAAATCTGCTGGATACTCCTGGGGAATGGAGATTAGAATTAGAAATGTCTTTAGATAGAAGAAAACAATAAAAGAATTAAGACAAGCACAAAAACCCCCAAGCTTTTTCTGTGCTTTCCTGCTTGTGCACTGCTTGCACATAATTCTTTATCAAATAATGAGCAGAGACTCCTTTGCTTTTTGCCTTTGAAAGCCAAAGCAAGTAAATTTTAATATTGTTTAACTAAAGCATGGTATAATGTCTTTTCAGTATTCAGCCTCTGAGATGTTTGCAGAACAAGGGAGAGTTGTGAAAGCCTAAAACGTACATGTGGAAATACATGAGAGCAAAACAAAAGTAACAACCAAAACAGACTGTCTCTGGTCTCTCAGTGTACTGGTATTCACTGAGAAGGAATCATTTTTCTCCATAATAGATTGTATGGGGCTAGCTTTTGGCTTTGTGATGACATCATGCTCAGCTAAGGGAAGCAGAAGGATGTTAGGAGTGATGACATTTGTCTTCAGAAGTTGACATTAGATGTGATGAAACCCTGCTTTCCTGGAGATGTCTAAATACCTGCCTGTCCTTTAATTTCATGGTAGAAATACAATATTTCTTACAATATTATACACACAGCAATGTGAAATAAAAGGGAAAAAAAAGGAACATAACAGTTGTGAGGTTCATCACAATGGCTATGAAAATAGAGAACCTACAGGAAAATTTATAACAGTGAAACTGTAAAATTATGGATGGAGATCTACCATCATCTTAACAAGACTGAGATTACTGACAGGAAAAGCCCACTGTAAATACTATTTGATGTATTTTAGTGTATTCTGTATTTCTAAAGATGGATAATTTGTTTTTTGTCTTTAGAAAAATAAAACCCAAGTCTGCTGTATTATTGATTATATTTTGTTGGGGGGTTTGTTGTTGGGTTGTTTTTTTGTTTTTTTGTTGTTTTTTTTTTTTATTGGGGTGGTGGTACAAATTAATCTTATATGATTAAATGCTAAATTTCATTATTTGAAGTGGTATAAATGTGCAAAAGAAAACTTTCTATGTTGAATAAAGGTTTCATTAGAAACTGGCAAAACTAAGAAAAAACATGTCAGAAGAAAAAAATGTGGTGTTATTGTGGGGTTTTAAAAATAAATAAGTTTAATGTTTAGACTATTTTCCCTCCAGAATGTATAGAAATGGTACATACACATCAACTATCATGAAATCTTTGGTTTGATAATGTTAACTGTTTATAAATAAATACATATGCGTTGTCAGTGTTATTGTCTGGACTCAAACATTATAAAAGATACTCAAATTTTCACGACTATGTTTTGAGCATTTTTAATTACTACTCATATAACAGGAGATTGTGATAGACTCTTACCTGCACTGATATCATTTCTCACTGATGCACTTACATATAAATAAAGTAAACTGGATTACATCAGAATTGAACTACTTCAATAATAATGCTACTTATCTGCACCCTAAGACTAAAACTGTTCAGTTTCCATGAGACTGAAATTAAACATGAATTGAAGAAAGATTTCAGAAGGCTCTTAGATAAATCAACAATACTGTAACCATAAAGGTCTTTGATTCCGTTTTAGATATACTCCCAGAGCAAATTCTTGAAATTTTCCATATAAAATCAATGTGTAATATATGGATAAGAGACACTGGTAATCTATGAAATGGCTTTTCTTTATACACCTGTGTAATTAATTTTTATATTTCCTGAAATGATCATGCTCTTGCTTTGCTCAGTAATGCTACTTCTGCTGAGGGATGATTTCTATGTATTTTACATAAAAATATATTTTTAAATATCAGAGTGCAAAGCCATGGGTTCTGACTTCTCTTGAAAATATAGTAAAGTTTAAAATCCAAGGATTTTATGCTAAAATGCTGTGGTCTAATTATCCATATGCTACCTCACCTAGTTATTCACCGTATTTTATGACTATTGTTTCATTGTTCATTACACATCTTATGAATTAACAAAGAAAAAAATAGAAATAGCTGAATACCAAGAGAAATATGAAATCTATTAAAGAACTAATTTAGAAACAAGAATCTGTTGAATATTTAAAAGTTACATGATCTAATTTAGCAAATGCCAAAACCAGTATTAAAACAGTATTGGTTTCCATCACTTCCAGGTGTTGGCTCACTGTGAGGATTGTAAATATAAATGTAAATGCTTGCTAATGATTTTAAATAAAGCTAAAATCAAAGAAGAAATCACGGGAATAACTTACACTAACCAAACAAGAAATTATAACAAATAACACCATGTCAATGCTCCAGTGCTGTAATGATTTTAAATTAGAAAGCAACATTTACTGAACAGGTTGCTCATTTAACATTTTTAGGATCTGTCAATAAGATCACTTTTGGCACAAAACAGACTATTTATTTTGATTAAAGGAAAATCTCTCAATGAAAATACTCAAGCAAATACCAGGAGGAATTCTTGACTTGTTCAGTGCCTGGAGCATTCCTGCATATCACAAGGGTTTGAGAAAGAAGCAAACAGTGCTTGAGGGTCTGAAAAAATGTCAATGTGGTATGTAGATAGGCTGTTGAGGTTGCTGAAGAATATTGTTTCAACAAAGGGTGGAAAGCTGGAGATCTGATTAACTCCTTGGCTGCACTGTTTGTGGTTATTTACAAAGTGCCACTTGATGGGTGGTAACAGTGCTCTGTCTTACTGAAATAATTTTTTTAAAGGGTCATTCATGCTGAGTAAAGCAGATATCACATCATGTTTAACACAGAGTAGCTGTTTATGAAGGGCTTGCATTGTAGGTTGGGTTTTTTTGTTATTAGGGGTGAGCTTTTGGTTGGTTGGTTGGTTGATTGGTTAAGTTCTTTCTGTTTTTCTCCTTTTAAAAACAGTCATGTCTATGAAGGGCTCAGTGCACAAGTCAGCTTATTCCATTCTGGTGTGTGTTTTGTGCCTTTGGAGACATTTGCAGGCAAGAGAAATATAATTCATGCCAGCATTATAATGAATACAGCAATAGAGGCCATCAGGTACTTCTCTACTAAAAATATGTTACGTTTGCTATTCTCATTAACTTTGGCTGCTACAAAGTCTCTAAACTGACCTTGCAAGGAGATAAGGTGCCATCTGGATGAGGAGCAAATCTCTTCAGGGACAATGTGGGCATAAAGTACTGTGTTTAATTACTTTTATTCTAGAAGTTAAAAAAAAACAAAAAACAAACCAACCCAAATCCACTATATGATCTTATAAAAATTAAACAGCATCAAGGAAGATAGTATAGAATCATATTAGGATCACATTAAAAGGAGAATATAAGGTCATGTTTTTGTTGTTGTTGTTGTTTGGTTGTTTTTTTTTTTTGTTTTTTTGGGGGGTTTTTTGTTTGTTTTTTTGTTTTCCCCCAGAAAATCACAAATACAGCAATACCAAGGTCTTCTTTCTGGGTAAAGGAGTTTATTCTGATTTAGATTGATTTTTTTTTTTCATTTTTCAGCTGCAAGCCTAGCATTTCAGTTTTGAAATGTAAAAATTAAAAAAATATTCAGTATAATAGACCCAAGTCTGAAACAGATGAGGGATTTTATGGAAGTACAGAAGGGAAGCTGGAAGTCCTTGTCATACTGCAAGTATATGACCTAAAATTTCTTGTCTTTTGGCACATTTGAAATATTTGAGTTGAATGTAACTATTTATATTCATATTGTTTAAAGGATAGACTGCTTAATAACTCTACCATAAGTCATAACTTCTGCTTTAAACAACTTGAAATCTTATTTACTTCAACCATCTTAGATCAATACTTGCATGCTGACTGCCCCGTAAAAGGAATAATCTTGTCTGCAGATCAAGTTGAATATTGTTATTATTTGTATGAGGTCTTGATAACTCATTTTTGGCTCATGGGCACACAAGCATCCAATAAATGTTCATTTGCCACTGTAAAGCAATTATCCTTGATTACACAGAATTTGTTCCAGTCAGCAAGATCTTTTTAACAATTTGCAATAAATTGTCCAGAAAGTAATTCACAAGAGTGAAGAAGATTGTATCAGTATTGTTTTCCTAAGAGTAAGACACAAAGAAGAAGGCACATAGTGTTAGAGAGACCATCCCTTGTTACCTAGCTTTTCAAGAGATGGGCCAAGATATGAGTTTACTCCACCACAGTGTAAATCACCAAAAGGGTTTGAGAGCTGATGGTAACTATGATCTGACATACTGAAAAAATTAGTCGTGTTTTTATTTTCCTGTTCCACCAATGTACTTGTGTATCAAAATGCACTTTGTATCTCCTGGGGACTATTACATTTTGTTTCCACACATTTTTTTTGCAGAAACTTTTTGCTTGTACTTGTGAAAGAATCTGTTTTGAATGTGTTTGATAATCAAGTTCTGGAAATAAAAGCATCTGATTTATCTGACCCATCACACATGAGGCAATTCAAATTATATTTGCCAATAATTCAAAGTATAAACAACATCAATATCAACAATGTATTTAGTAAATCTAAATAAAATTTAGATCATCTCTAAATATAATGACAACATGCAGTTCAGTGTTATAAATAAATTTAAACTATGTACATAATATGAATATACTGACAACATACAGTTCTGAATATTTTTCCATTGTAAGGATATTAAAAGAATAAATTCTTCAAATAGTTAAACACTGATTTGTTGTGCATGGATCACTCATATCTATGCAACACCACATAATACAAAATAGTCCTGATCATACACTGGCTATAGATCCCACATGCCAATACTCCTAACACTCACATGCTAAGAGTTCCCATATAATTAATATGTTGCTTGTTTTCCACAGCAGAATCCTATGCACTGTCTTATAGCTATTTTTATACTCCCAAATGGCTTCATCTTTTGATCTCCCTCTGTTATTTCAGTTTTCTAGTGCTCTTGCTTTGTTCAGAAAAACCTACACTAGTAGAAAAATACCCATTTTCAGGAAAGGCATTCACACATAATACTTGTTTCCACTATGAAGATTATCTGTCTAACCCATCTGCTCTTTCCTATTTCTACTTCAATATTTGTCTTATTATTCCTACCTCAACTTCTTCCCTCACAGCTCACAATTTTTTTTATAGTCCAAGATAGACCTTATTGCTGTTCTGTCACTTATTGTCAAAAGGATTATGCAAATGCATCTCTGGCCCTATATGAAGCTTCACTTTTCTTCAAAGCAATATGACAGATGTGCTTATGGCTGGCAGCCATACCCTTAAGCCAAAGCAGTGATTGTTCCTGCCTGAACTGATTGTCCTCTTACCTGCATTGTGTTTTCACAGGATTTTAAAAGCAAGTTGGAACCAGGTCTTAAGCAGGAGGGCAAATGAGCACCAGCAGCAGATGAAGATGATTCATCCATAGATTTGGGCCTATAAGAAGGCAAGAACTGAATTCGGGGAACAGGTGGCTAGAGAAGCTGATGATAAAATAAAGAAATATAGTAGAAGAAAAAGATGTTAATTTACCTTCAGTCAAAAAATGCATTCATTCTACTTCCACTTATCTACTGTTAGTGCTGTATTATTGTTATTTTCCTTTCCAGACTGTTTTATTTACATCGTTATATACCATTTTACATATAAACAAATATAAAGTGCCTTAGGGAAATTAAGTTTATTGTTATAGTAAATTTATTGAATAGAAAAGGAAATAAAAAATTATAGTAGTGACACAGCATAATTATTATATCTAATTTGAGTTATCTTGGCATTTTTCTATCTATCTTTGAGTTTCACCAATATTCAGTAACCCAGTGGACACCACTCTGTGGCTGTGTGTGTTTATGTACTTTTGTCTTTCACCACTGATAATTTGAGACACTTTCTGCCAGGATCCACTCCCAGTTCTGCACAGAGATTTATGTATGACATAATAATATCTTGCATCTATGTTATGGTAAGCTGAAATTTGTCTATGTCACTCTTATTTCCTACCCTCCTTAGTCACCTGTAAGTCTTCCCTCTGTTAGTAGTTAGTTTTGCATTGCTTGTCCATGATCTCTTCCTTTTCAAGTAAGTCTATTTATAATTTTATTGTATGAAGTAATTCTGACTACCCAGAACTAAGAGTATGAAATCTCTATAATCTAAGCGTCAATACTATTGCTTTTCTCTTTTTTTTTCAGCAGTGCAGGTAAGTCCAGACCAGACTTATTTGTGCAGGCAATAGAAGAGAGATTTATCTCCTGCATTGGATCTACATGTGGATGCAAGACCCTGCTCAAGGAAAAAGAAATCAAGTTAGAAAGACAAGAAAGAGTATTCTCTCCCTTCAAAGAGAGTTCCAGGGGACAAAGCTATTTAAAATAAACAAGAATTAGAGAAAGGATTTTTTTTTTTTTTAATAAGTAACAGGAATGGAACTCAGCTCATAACTGAGAATGATTTTTTTCTAAAAATTTTAACTTAAATAACTTCACATACCGTATTTCTGGAACAGCTAAACCTGGATTTCCTAAGAAACCTCAGTCAGAAAATTCCTCTAAGTTATAAATATCCTAATTTATCTTCTGAAAATCCAGCTACTAAAAAAACACTTCTTATTGTCCTCCTGAAAATCCAGCTGAAGATCTTACTTGCTCTAGTTTGCATCTGCATATTTCACAGATGAGTGTGAAATCCTTTTCTTTAGCCCATGTAATTCATTGCATTTTTCCCTAGACAGTAGCCTCTACCAGTGAATATTATGAGTCCTGAGTTCATTACCACATTTCACTTAGTTGGACTGCACCCTATGAGCCACTTTTCAGCTCATAAGCTTCTTCTCTTCACATCCTTTTTTCAAAGTGTTAGCTTCTTGACACAACTGTGGAAATTTTAAAGCAGGTTTTTTTGGGGACATAATTAGAATGTTGTGCTATCAGAAATCAGGCATAAAGTAATCAAATCAAAGTGATTTTAATACAGAAATAAAGGAAACACTTTCTACCTGACATCAGATCTGTGATATCCTTAACTTGCTTATTTTTTGAACAAGTGAGATGTGATTTATCTCTAGACACTCTCTGTTAATAACTGAGATATAAAATTGTTTTTATATTAAAAAAAAATAAAAATAAATAAATAATCTTTTACAGTATTATGGTTGTTGGGAAAATCAGAGAAAGAGAGAGGCAATTTGGTTTTCAAAGTTTGTCTGTAAAGATTTTTTGTTTGGTGTCTTCTTGGCTGAGATTTTTTCCTTTGTTTAGTTATTTATTCTTATTTTTAAGAGAAATTCAAAAAGTAAGTTAAAATATGTCAGTACTTCTCGTCATGTAAGATGGGATTCATATCACACAAACCCCAAGGTAAGTAATCTCAACTAGTTCTCCATTCTTTATGAGCACTGAAATGGAAGGTAACTCAGGAGGGCAAATTGTCCTAAATATTTTGTCCTGAATATTTATTACCAGCAGAAACTGATAGTAACCTAGATTTCCAGTGAAATTTATGGTCCCGCACTTTTTGTATCCAATCTTTTCGCCAGCCTTTTTTCTGTCTATCCTATATTTTAGATATAACCCTGACTGACTTGTGGAGTGAATTGAGCTACTTGGTGATCAGACTGTACACCTGTATTTCTCTTTGATACCCTTGTCCTTACACAGTACTAGGCACCTGTAAGAGCTTGATAATAAGAGAAGGGATTCAAAAAGTGCTTCCAAAAAGTTGTGTCTGCTTATCATAATCACCCTTGAACACCTGAAAACTATGTGTAGGATGGACTGTGGGTAGCTGCCTTGACGCCCATAAAAAGAAAGGCAAAACTGGTGCAAAATGTGGAGGGGAAAGTGAGGGGCAGAATCCCTGACTTTTGTCTTTCCCCCCACCACCACGGGCTGCTCAGAGACACCCTGAGGCCCCCGGGAGCCGATGCCGCCCGCTTGGGTAGAGCCCCCCGATCCTGCACCCCTGGCCTGGAGTCTCAGTGAGCTGTGGAAGCCCCACCTCGCTCCTGCGGCCCACGGTGAGAGCACCGCGAGGGCACCGAGCTTCGCCCACAGCGACCACAGCGTGCCTGCATCCCGGGGGATGGGCCTCTGCATCCTGGGGATGGGCCTCTGCATCCTGGGGGATGGGCCTCTGCATCCCAGGGATGGGCCTCTGCATCCCGGGGATGGGCCTCTGCATCCCAGCCAAACTGATCCCGAGGTCGGAGAAGGCAGGTAAGATGCTTCAAAGAGCAGAAAAAAAAGGCAAAATCTGCTCTGCTCCCCCCACCCCATCTCAGCAGCAACAAAGTTAGCACAGTGTGGTGGTGACCTATCCTATGCTTTTCAAAGTAACCTTATATTTTTCTAACTTTTCTCTATTTTTCTCTTTCTTTTCCTCCCTTACTATTAAATAAAAAAATATATCTTTTTTTTTGGCATCAGCATTTAATCTTGTTTGGGTTTTATCTCTTTTTTGGGGGGAATATTTTGAACCTTCAAAATTCTTTCAGTTTAATTCACAGAGAGTTAGTTCTCTTTTCTCCTCCATGATTAAACCAGTTTGTAACAGGACCACTAATAAGAAAGCAGAAGAAAACAAGGCAGAGACCAGAAGGAAAGTGAAAAAAAAAAGTCACTGTCAAAAACAGCCTGATCTTAAATAAACTCAATTAAATAAAATTGATTAATCAAGCAACTATGCCATAAAATTTGAAACCAGACTGACTGAGGGCTTCTGCCAAAAAGAGAGAAGTCTTCCCCTTATGTCTGGCTCCAGAATCAATTCTCGCTGCTCCAGGGAAGAAGCTCATCTTAAAGCAAACCTAGCAGAATAGTGATTAGTCTTCAAGCAACTCAGTCAAACTGGTACCTTAATCCTTATGCTTGCATAAGAAAGAGGAACGCACAAGGAAATGTAGAAGAGCTAGAAAAACCCATTTCACAAGCAGCTTGTTATTAAGTTCAGCTTAAGCAATAGTGAAAGAGCCTGAAGTGTCTCTGCTGGAGTCAAATAATATATGTCCCAGAAGAGTCCCATTAACTCTCTCCAGAAGAGAAAAATTTTACCACTTGATTAGATTAAATACATAACTATGTTAAATATGCAAAGTGTAGTGAGATGAATTTCAGGCTTAAGCCATTCCCAAATTCAGTGACACAGGCAAAACTATCCAAGGTTCAGATGTTCCTCTAGTTCTTCATATTAACAATTGAAGATCCAAATGGGAGTATTAATACTCTTAAGTTAATATGGACAGAGGTTCTGACAGGACTGCATCCCCCTGAGATTGATCTTTTTTGGTTTTTTTTTTGTTTGGGCTTTTTTTTTTTTTTTAAAGAGACTATAAGTTGTAAGCTTCTTAGAAGGGGGTAGTGTGGATTCTGCAATATTCCCAGTGGAATTTACTGGTTTCTTTGCACAAAGTGACCCAGCTGCAATGAGCAACTTGAAATATTGTGGCCTAATCAATTATCAAGATACAGTCTGATGATGTTGTACTTTTTTCTCTATCTTCCAGGAATGTATTAAATTTGGTCTTACATATGTAGTTTAATATCAGCTTCAGTAATTTTTTCCCTTTCATTTTTCTTTATTTTGTTGTATAGTTTCTACAGAATATTACAGATGTCATGTTTTCTCAAACCAAAATATAAATCCTCACAGATAACATGAAATAATTTAGTGATATCAGAAAATCATTCAGACTTGGGAATTATAAAAAAATTTATAAGCATAGTATATTTGAGGCATAGTATATTTTATGACTTGGGCTCTAAGAGGTCAATATGCAAGTTTTTTTACTTAGGAGACTTGAGTTTCATTCAAGTTGGAACTAGTCTGAAACTCCATTTTCCATTCTGTATATGCAACTATTGTATGCTCATTGTATTGTGAAAAAAGTAAAGTATACAGATGCTGCAGCAAGGGATAGATCTTTGTCCATGTTATGGTATGTTATAAGAGCTTTTTCTCCATGCATTGAATACTCTTCCATTGACTGCAGTTAAAATGGGGTGGCAAACAAATAGTATTCATGATAATTCTTGCAATTTTTAACACTATAGTAAATTAATATTTTTTAATATGCTGTATTTATAACTTTGAAAAAAGAAAAGCCTTGAAGTAGCTAGTAATAATTTTTTTAAAAAAATTTCAAGTTTTCAGAACTTTTTTAAAGTTTTGAGAATGTGGTGGCAGTAAAGCCTCCACCCAGATATTTGCTCTCCCTCCCAAAGGGATGAGGGTGAGAATCAGAAGGGGAAAAACAAAAGAACTTGTAGGTCAAGATAAAGAACAAGTGTGAGTGTGAGAGACAGAAATAAGTTTAGAATAAACTGTTTAAGTTTCTCATTGATAAAACATTTCTTGTGGATTTTGGAACACATTAGACTCATGGGTATGTATTTCATATATATTTCTTATAATATTTCTTAATTGGTGGAGGCAGATCAGACATTAGAGCAGGATGCCCAGAGGAGTGGTGGACTCACCATCCCTGAAAGGGTTCAAAAAGCATATGGGTATGGCACTTGAAGACACGGTTTGATGGTGAACATGTGGGATAACACAGTTCCAGGGTAACTCGGAAGAGATCATCTTAGAAGTTTCTTCAAACCTCAGTCATTCTGTAAATGGTACAAAAGGATTTGCTCACCACCATCAATGCCCAGCCAGTCCTCAAGCAGCAGATACTTTAGAAAATTGCCCCTCAGTTTTATTGCTGACCATGAGGTTATATGGTATAGAATATACGTTTGGTAAGCTGGGAGACCAGCTGTCCCAGGTGGGTTCACCCCCATCCCCTTGTTTGTCACCAGACTACACTCTGGGGCAGCAGAGTGAAAAACAAAGGCCTTGAAGTTGTGCAAGCACTGTTTGTGAGTAGCTAAAACATTAGTTTTTATGTTAGCTGAATCCCATTTTATGTGATATGCATAACACTTTGTGCATAATGCTTCAAAAGCAACAAAAGGGCAAGTCAGGGAAAAGTCTACTGCTGCTTGCAGCTGGGCCTTGAATCGGAAGATCTTGTTCCTGTGCATTTCAGCCCCTGGCTCAGCCAGAAGCCCTTCATCCCATCACTGTGAAGAAGATCATTTAGTGCTGTCATCACAAATAACTTCAGTTTCACCAGCTTTGGTGATGATCTCGTCTCCTACATATATTGTTACTTTGAAATTATTTTGAAATCGTTGGTTACAGATGAAATGACTTAAAAAAGGAAAAATGACCCTTCTGGAAGTATAGATTTTCAAACTTTCACCCTGGACAACTGGATGAATGAGATGACCAATGCTTCTAGTCCCTGTGATGGGCAACAGCATTTTGCTCCTTCTGAAAGGTCAGAAATTATATATTATCTAATAATCGAAGCAATTTTCTCATCTCAGATGGTACTTGAACACTTAGTAGTAAAAAAATGGCAATACTTATTACAATCATGATTTACTATTATTTTGGCTGAAGAAGTGTAATTAAACTAGTTTTGTCTCTATTTCCTTAAATTAACAACTATTTGCTGTGAGTCTCTATCTAGACTTCATTAGCTTCTGTGTTGAGGTAATTATGTTTTTTAGCAAAGAGCTGTCTTTACATTAGTAAATCCTGTAGCTGAATAGGATGCATCAAGATGATCTGCACTGGTGAGGAAAAAGAACAGATTACACAGGTGGAAGGCAAGTGCAATTGATTCAGAAAAATAGACTAAAAAATAAACTTAACTAATTCAATTTTGTAAGTCATACATGACACATCATTGGATCAAGTGATAATTGGATCTAGTGTGTGATTGCAAGATTCTTAAGGACTGCCTAGTGTTGTGACAAGAGGAAGTTATAACAATTTGAGATTCAGAAGTGAGACCTCAGGACTGTAAGAGGTTAAGCCATCTTTCTGTCTGCTCTTTTGTTTTGGACTTACCTTGTGACAAACGTAAGCCTGATCAGAAAATCTCTGTGTGCTCAGAATTGGATTAAAGATTTATCGCTTAAATTTTTTTACTCTCAGTAAGAGTTCAGTATGGGTGGGCAGGGACTGAAGAAGAAAATAATAAGGAGAAGATGCAGGCAGTGGCAGGAGAGAAAAAGAGATGAAAAGATAATTGTAACAAACATTTTGATTTCATTTATAAGGAAAAGTGAGGAATAGTTTATTCTTTGTGTAGCAGCACAGGGAATTTTAACCACGTGGCATATCACAATGGTTGGTATGTCTTTTACTGTTACATTGGTCACATCAAAAATGCATATACTGTTTTTTTTGGCAAAAGTTTATACTTCTCTCGCATCAAAGTGAAGAGATTCCCTTTGTATTTTCCTCTTGTTTTTATCCCAGAATGAGACTGCATTAAACTATCTATTTCCTTCGGATTTTCTGAAGTGTATTTTGAAATTTGCTTTAAATTGCATTCTGATTTCACAAAATGATTGATAGTTAAATTTGAATTTTCCTTCTTCAGCATTTCTACTAAACTTGTAAGATTACTGGAGATTTGACCCAGGGAAAAATATGCACTTTCACTATGTAATTGGAATAATTTAAGAGACATGTCTCAGCAAAGCCAATTGCTCAAGTGGGACCAGGCTTTGATATGTACACTTATTTTACAGTTCCATTTTATTTTACAAGGAGTCCAGTAGAAATGAATGGACATGATTTTGATACAATTTTCTTTGTGTGCTGAATAATAAATTATTCTGTCACTTTCATATGCCTGGCTCCCAGAATGAGATAGTTCAGTGTTTCATGAAAATCTGCTTGAGTGAAAATTAGGTACGTCAGTTTTCCATCCTGCTCTTCATTGATCTGCAAAACAACTAGTTGCTGTCTTCTCACTGCTTATCCTTTATGCATATAAAAACTGGTGTTATGGTCTAAACCAGCCCTCATTTTTCTAGATCAAACAAATTGAGTTTCTTTAACCTTTTTTTTTTTTTTTTAAAGCAGATAAAATTTGCCTATTTTGCCACAGCACCTAAGTATCTTATGAGCTTTTGAAGTTTCTCTAATTGTTTCAAGTTTTTATTTAAAAGAGGTTTGAAAACAAGAAAAATTAGACTTTTAAAAGGTTTACATTCCACCTATCTTAGAGGTGCAATTCAAAGCACCTGTTTTCTTTATCATATCGGAAAGAAAAATAATTTCTTAGGGCAATGGATACTCTTTAAGAAAGAATCTTGCAGAGATAACAGAAAAATCACAGGTCAGATTTATTAAGGAGAGAAGAAATATTAATATTACTTCTTTTTTTAACAGCCATTTTCTTAATACACTTCAAAATGGGATTTTTTTTTTAAATTAACCTCATGTTTTTATTCGGCCTCAAACTTGATCCTTTCATATCTCCATTTTAGATTTACACATTTGTTTTCTTTTTAATGTGACATTGCTCCTACTTTTATATTGAATTTAGTCTCATCAGTTTCGGACAATTTCTGCAATGGATCATGATCACTCTAAATTTTAATCCCATTCTTTATATATTTTATAATCCTGCCAGGATTGGTGACAGCCCACATATTTAAGTGGGTTTTCCTGTTTCACTATACAAGACATTAATGGAAACAATAAATAGTATTTTTTCTAAGACAGGTTCATTGGATACTTAGTGTAGTGCCATGATGGATAAATGTAAAGTTTTAGTAAATTGTGTTTAAAATCAGAACAGGTGTATCTGTAAAGTAATCAGTGCTGAAGAGGATGTGTTCCTGAGAATGCCTTTGAATAGCATTGCATGAGCTTAGTTCTCTGCAACAAAGCACTGCACTGTGAAGGCAAGCCCTGGGAGACATAATTAGAAAAGTTTTTTCAGTCTGAAAAAATAGCAATTAATAAAGGGTCATTTTTTTTTATTTCTTTATGCATTTTTTTTTTTCCAATGGACTAGTCATCCCCTTTACAATCATGACATGAGAACCCATAAGATTGTGTCAACAGCTTTTACCAGATAAAGATTCCTGTGGATTTCTATCAACTCTATCCCATCCTTCTCACTCCTCAAAAAATGCAATTGAGATAGTTCTACATAGTTTGTTGTTGACATATCTGTGATTTCTGATTCTTATTTCCCTATTGTGTTCTCTGCACTAAACAATTTTTGTTTAATAAATGGCTAGCAGAATATTTCTGTGTGCTGTTTCTCTGTTCATTTGTACAGATTTTTACAGCTTCCTCTTTACTGGAATTCAGTTTAATTGAGTCCTATCATTCCTTAGGACTCTCACACTTAAATCAACCCTAGTCACTTCTTAAAAATAATAAGAAGCAGTTGAGAGATAAGAATGAGAAGTCCTGCAATTCTCTAATATAAATTTCTTCAAGTCTGGCAGTCTTAAATATTTTTATCATTAGCTAAATACTCTTTAAACTGCTTGCTCTCTCTTCATTCTTGCTTCTGTCTGTATCTACATGTTGTTAATTTTAACTGTTTTGAGCCTCTGGCCAGAAACAACCTTTTTCATGAAGTCTGAGAGGAAAAAAGTCTGGGGGGAGGAACATTTTAGTCTCCTATGTATTATATGTTATATCTGCTATAAGTCAATCAGTGTTAGGCTTAGGATGCTGCAGAAGGATTCACTGTGCCTCATAGCACTTTGTGAGGCAGTAGCTCAGCACTGACCAAGTAAGGAAATACCTAACCTACTCTCAAAGTTGGAATTTAAATTTGCCTGAGTTCAATGAGACTCTTTGCAATGACTTCAGAAAACTTTGGAACAACAGTTTAGAACATGGTACCGCACCAATCTTTAAATACAAAATGTATATAAAAATTCCAGCTTCCAATCTGCTTTCAATTATTGCTGATTGCAAAATTTTCCATGGCTGAGTTTAAAGAACCTCCCAATGAAGCTTTCTTTACCACCTCCTCCCCTCTGTACACACATCTACTTCGAGCCTGAGACAAGGAACCACAACAAATCACAACAACAGGAATAGCAACGAAACTTGAAGTCTCAAGACTGCGCCAGAATGTCAGGCAGATTCCAAACGAAAGGCAGACAAGGAAGACAGTTGCTTCATGATGGCAACATGATGGCAGCCATTCCAATTCTGATAAATAGGTATGTAGCAATAATGTTACTTCTTCAAAGTGTCTTTTCCTGATCCCATCATCAGTGCTCTCACTGAAGCAAAAACAGCATGACTTTGAATTTGGTTGTGGGAGGATGGACTAGTGGACATGTCTGGATGTTAAGGTAAGGAATATTGATCAGACTGTTTTCTCCGCCTTTTCCAAAACATTCTTTATGCTTGTGATGGGTTGATGCTGGCCAAATGCCAGTGCACCCACAAGAAATCATTTATTCATTTTCCTCACAGAGAATCACTTCTGTGGCTGAAATTTTTTCCCTCTTCACCAAAAATCAATTAATGCAAAACCAGCACAACACTAAAGAGAATTATCATGAAAGCAAGTGCCAGACCCACACTTATCCATAGTCTGGTACTATGGTCCTCTGATGGCTAATGAGGCTTTGGATCTGCTTTGACAAACAGAAAGATTTAATTTATATAACGTAGGTATTGTAGATATAAGAAATGACTGCAAATATAGTAGCAAGAAAACTATTTTCTATCTTGGTGGGAAAAAGAATTTTCCTAATTTTGAAATAAATTAGATGCAGAAATCCAGGAACACAGGGCTTTACATGTGAAATCATAAAATTGTGTGTGCAGGTAGCAAAAATATTCCTTGAGGAAACTGAAGTATTAGCAAGTCATGTATTGCCATGGAGCATTCCCATGTACTGAGCTCAGCTCTCTGTACTGTTAATTGCTGGAATGATCTATGATAAGCTTTTGGCCCAAGTAAATGTTTACTAAACAATTTCTGTGCATACTGCATGTGTTAGCATAAAGAGCATTTCTAACAAGTATTTTAGATGTGACCATTATATTTGGAGGATCAAAGAATGAAACAATAAGGATGAAGATTTTTCTTTGGTGAATGATATTAGTGTCAAGAATGTCTATGGGCATTGTTTCTTCCAATAATTTAGGTGTGGCCCTACAGCTCCTTTAAGGAAGGCACAAAACTGATGCCAACATCACCTCTCAAAACTTTGTCCTAGTTCAACTAAATTCATTTATTTGCTCTCTCTAATGTTATTATCTTATATAGAAACCTAATCTCAGTGAGTCTACTAGTGTAAACTCTGTAATCACAACTAACCTGTTAATTTCAAAATGGAACCAAAAAAAGACATCAAACAGAGGTCTTTTCAGTGCAACTGATTGATAACAACCCTCTTTTCCTAAACAGCTGAATCCTCTTTCTTCATATACAGTAGTAATTAAAAAAAAAAGAAACTTGCATTTCCTGCTTGGTAGACTGTTAGGCTGCCGTTGACTAAAATGGTTTTATAATGAACAAGGATACAGAAAAAGGTATGTCTGTGAATGTAGGTATTATGAATCTTTGGGTAAAAACTAGTAACAGGCTGTTGGAAAAACAAAGAAAAAGAAAACAAGCCACAAACCGCAAACTCAGAAGAAAATAAACATCATAATTCTCAGGTTCCAAAAAGCAAACATTAGCATGCATTGTATGGAAGGGGAAAAAAACAAAATAACAACAAAAATTCCCTCTCAGCAAAACTATGAAGCACTCCTAGGAAGAGGTTAATCCCAAATTCTTGCTAAGTTTCTTTTCCTTTCATTTTTTTTCTCCCTGCAGTTATTTTCAACATAACCCTTTGGCTGCAGTTTTTACTGCAGCTTCAGAGCTGAAAAACACAACAGTTTCCTTTATAATTTCTATAGCATATACTGTTTAACAGACAGTTGCTATGCCAAGAACACAATATTGTGGGGAGTTTTTATCCTTGTATTTTCTATTGTGGAAACTGGTGAAGTAAGTACACATTCAGAAAATGAGGTGAGTAATACCTATTCTATGTAATCTTTTATTTTATATAGTAATGGAAGGTAATCTTTAGAGATGGAACCAAATAACTATCTTTGTATCTTTGGTAGCAAATACCAATATTGCCTACACAGAATGAGAGATAATACTTCTGGCAATTTTACTATCACACAGCCTTACAAGCAGCAATGAAGAAAGAGAAACTAATGTGAGAGACAATAGTTTGGAAATGTATTATAGGTGAAGATAAAATGGGTCTTCGTATGAAAATCAAAAATAGTTTTCATGCCTGGGGAAAGTGCTGTTGAAGAAATCCAAACTCTCATTTCGGCCTGTTTAATATGACATAGTGCCAAAGATGTCCATAAAAATGAATAAAATTATATTTTGGTCTGTATTTTTATGATGCAAATCATAATGTAAGAAGCCATAGTTTACTCTCTAACCTCAAAACAGATTGATGAGAACAACAAAATAACATCATGTGCTTCAGCATACTCTTGGTCTGTCACGAAAAGGAATGGTTGGAAGACAAGTATAGGTTGAGATCAGCTTCTGAAATGTTCACTTCTGATGGGTCTGTGAGGCAAGCTGACGGGAAGAACTGCATGCCTCAGGGAGCACTGACAGAATTCCTGCAAGGGGACAATGTCTCAAGTGGGAAAATAGGGTGAAACTGCCCCAATCCCTGACTGTATCACTAAAATAAGAGAAGGAGATGAGGAAAGTGAAGGTAAGAAAATCTAAAGGTAGCAATTGAAAAAGTTAACACCTATGAAATGAAATAAAATAAAATCATCTAATAAATGTCAGACTGTGCAGACCAGATGCCAGAAATAAAATATAACTCAATAACTGTTATATATATTTAAACAGAAATGGCTCATGCCACAAGAATGAATTCAGGGGTGTGCAGGTATGGGATTTTGCTTTACCTCATAAGATACAAGCAACACCTTCAGAAAGGATGGCTTTATTTGGATATTAAAAATAAATAACCAATATAATTAAAAAGTAGCTCCATTGAAAAGAACCAATTTACATCAGTATAGTACAAATCCCTAGAAGAATAAAATCAGAGTTCTGCGTCTACATTGGGGTTAGGATTCTGAGTCACACAGAACAACAGCATGTAAGGGCTTAAAGCCAGTTTTTGGTTGAGGCTTATATATTTTAGTCAGATTTTTTAATATGGTTTCACTGAGTTACTCTCCTCATTTTGACTGGGACAGAATTAATTTTCTTCTCAGTAGCTGGTAAAATGCTGTGGTTCAGATTTAGTATGAGAATAATGCTGATAACAAATTGATGTTTAAGTTGTTGCTGAGAAGTGCTTACTGAGTCAAGGACTGTTGAGGTTTCCATGTTCTGCCAGTCAGCAGGGGAACATAAAGCTGGGTGGGAGCAGGGTCAGGACAGCTGAACTGGCCAAAGGGATATTACATTCCATATAATATCATGGTTAGTGTATAAACTGGGTTGAATTGGCTGTGAGGGGTCAATCTCAGCTCAGGGATGGCGTGGCTTGGTTAGCAGATGGTGAGCAATGTGCATCGCTTGTTTTTGTTGGGTTTCATTTCTGTCTCTCCATTTTTCTTTACAATTATTATTATTAGTAATATTATATTTTACTTTGTTTTATTTATGAAACTGGTCTTATCTCAGCCCAGGAGGTTTACTTTTTTTCTTGTGCCTTCTGATGCAATTGGAGGGGGAGTGTAGGGGAGGGAGTACTGTGTGGTACTTAGTTGCATCTGCAGCAAGGTATTGCCACAACAGTTATACATAGATAAAAGAAGTTGTTTCAAATCTAGAAACTGTATTTAAGACCCTAGTCTTTTAACAATATCTTTGCAGATATATTTCTCTGTGCATGTGTATTCCTAATGACTACTGGATGGTTATTAAGCGATCTTTTTGATTAAAAATGTGTACAGATCTGGTATAGAACAGAGATGTTTGCATGCAAAAGCATAAAATATTTAAAAAATATTTTCGCTTTTCTATTCTCAGGGGGAAAAAGACAATAACAATAAGAAAATGGTTGATAACATTGATTTTTACTTGCATGCTGCAAGTAAAAGTTTTCTGCATGTAAGCCCAGTAGGAAGATGTCTAGGTATGGAGACCCAAATTTCTTCTTACCTTCTCAGCTGGAAATGTACTGCATTGATGAGACAATATGAGAAAGCTGACTGTTCTTGCTGTTCCCATCCTGTACTTAAATAGAAAGCTTTATTCACTGCTTTGTTTCTACAAATATCATGAATTAATAACAAATAAGGAAATAATTTAACAAACACATTTGCCTAGATGGTGCATTAAGGCAACCACTTCATGAAAGTAAAAAGACATATTAGGACTGCAACACCTCCTGTTTCCAATTCCCTTCCCCACTGTGCAGACACATCATACCCTGTTTAGCCAAAATAAATAACTGGATTTTGGAACTGCCAGAGTGCTTTCCTTTCACAATGCATGGACATACGTAGAATGATGATTTGGGCTGGAAGGTTCAAGTAGTCAAGACTACTTGGTGAGTTCAAGAAATTTGATCTCAGGACTTCTTAAATATTACTTATGAATAAGTGTTAAACCCTAACTTTGAATATCTCTACCAAGACCAATTACACTTTTCTCTCTGCAACTCAGTCTTTTCCTAGACTATTAGCATAGCTGTAAGATATATTCCTAATATTTAATCCAAAATTTTCTTCTGCCACTGAAGCCCATAATTTCTCTTTCTATTCTGACTGTCTGAAGGGAGCAACTGGTCCCTGTCTTGCTTAAACTATAGCTTTTTTGGATTCAAGGAAAATAATATGTCTTTTCATTCTTTTTTGTCTGTAGAATGAAAGTGCCCAGTTCCCTTAGCCTTTTCTCAAATGTCTTCTTTTTTTTCAAACCTTTTAATGTTTTATTATTTCTTTGTGTCTCCTCTAAATTCCCTCCTATTATATATATAATTTTTTTCAACCTCCTGCCCAAAACTGTGGGTAGAGTTCCAGCACATTCTTGACTAGCATGGATTACAGCATAACCATTTCATTTATATGATACTTCTTTTTTGAGAGGACTCAAAAAGGGTGGAGAAAAAGTGATGCTAGTTCTCCAACTTTCTCCACAGTGGAGAAATTGAAAGGAACATGAAGGAGCAGCAGCAAAAAGAAACCTTTATGTGCTGACTGTAATCTCCCACCACATCCCCCTGCAACACTTGGGGTGAGGAGTCTGAGACAAAGAAGTGAAACTGAGCCTTGGAAAGAAAAGAAGGAAATATATTATTTTCTTTTTTGACTTTTTTTTTCCCGCTACAAAAATCATTAATTGAGTATTCACTTTACTTCAAAATAAATTAATTTTCCTCGAGTTTCTTCTTCTCACAATGACAAATAAGCTGTTTCCCTGTCTATCCTGACACATGGCCATCCTTGCAACTGTTCTTCCTATTTTTCCTCTGAATATTCCTGGGGGTGTGAACAGGGCAGTAGCTTTTTGCCAAGCTTGACCCAGCACTTCATGGTAGATATTGCAAATATTTTTTTCTTAAATTTTTTGTATCTCTTCAGTGTTTTTAATGTCTGTATTCTTTCAAATGAAAAATAATTACATCTAAACCCAGCAAAATATTCATAATGCCTACACGCGCGCATACACACACACACACACACACACACACACACACACAAGAATTGCTTGAGTGGCAGCTCTTAAAAGCATCTTTTTTATTAAAAAATAAAAGGAAAATAAAGAAAAACAAACCACTGAATGGAATTCATCACTTTACAAAGTAAGGAAAAAAACCCCACCATATTTTGAATGTACCTCATATTTTGACAGCTACTTGAATCTGTCAGTAAAACTATAAAAGAATTGCCTGTCTTCATATCTACATCAGTATTTGACTTTGTATCAGAGACATACTTCTGCAGTAAATCTGATCATATCAACTTCCTGTAGTTAGGTTCTCAGTCTAGGAGAATGCAGTTTTAATCCATTCAGATAAAAATCAACTCAAAACTGTGGTACTTGGGGACAAGGTTAAGGGGTGAACACAGTGGGCTGGGTTGGACTCCATGATCTTAGAGATCTCCAAATATAAATGTGTCTATGATTCTGTGAACTGTGTTCCAGGAGGTCAGTGCACACCCACTCCAGGATGATAATCAGCCCAAGGCACCAAACAAGTATTAATTTGAAGTAAAGCATTCAAACCATATATGGATGGGTGGGTTCTCAGCATCCTTTTGTTTTTTTGCCTAAGACATCTGCTGTTCTTATGCCTTACTAATTGTTAATATCCTTATAACTCTTACTAAAATAATATTTTGGTTCTCCCCTTCCTTTAAGAGTTCAGTCCAAAGGGAGGCAAAGGGCTTTATTCATAAGACATACTGATGATCCTTCAAAGAAAATGTCCAGAATAGAGAACAATATTATGTCCTCAGAATAGAAATAAGTAAATTGTTGGCTGTGATTTCTTCTTATTATATGCCCTCTGTATTTCTGACTCTGTAAATACAGTTCTCTCCCATCTAATAGGGAGAAATGAATGGTGGTTTTGACAAAACACTGATATTTTGTTTTGTTTTGCTTTATTTTGTCAGGAAATGTTACCTGTTCGGCTCCTTGGAGTTGATCCTTCAGGATCTAAGACACCAAAGAAGGTTCCCACGTAGACTGCTATCATTACTTTTTCTGTTATTTGTAGAAGTGAAACTGATCACGTAATAGCCTCTAGAAATTACTGATAATGTGCATCAGGAAGCTTCACTCACACATTTTTACTTTAATGAATTAAATATATAGTATCATTGATATTTTGCTAGTACCTTTGCTTATTTTACTCAATTCAGTTGTTAAGAGCCTTTTAGACATTGACATGCACATTATATTGTTGTTTAAATTCCACCTGAATTTTCTCATGTGTCACATATTCTGACTAACAACACATTAAATTCTGTTTATCAGACACGAAAGAAAAAATTATTTGTTCATGTGGTAGATTTAATTTTGGTGAAATAACAATACTTGCTTCTATTTTATTCTGATCAGGATTTCAGAGAGAGTCAGAAGGGGTTGAAAGGGCTTCCCCAGGAGTAGGGAATGTCATGGCTTTTCTTTTGGCCTGTGTAATATTTCCGCTTAGGGGAATATTAACATGTTTGATCCTTTGTACAACATTTCCCTTTGTCAGCATCTTACTTTGAAACTTCTATCCTTATCCACAAAAAAAATGACACTTGGCATATGACTACAGTGGCTTGGGGATTGGATGGATTCATCTTCTGTCATTCAGTAACAGGTTCTTGTTGAATCCTCCACAGGCCTAAAGGTAACAGTGAAGTGGAAAAATTCTTTTTGACATTGTAGCTCCTTTGTTCAGAAAATTTGATATCTGACACTCACTGGTCTATGTTTTTCCTATTTTGATATCCAAGATTTAGGTGTTATTTTAATTCCATGTGATCACTAATGCTAAACACACATCATTGAACAGATACTACTTTCATTTCCCCACCGATTTATATAAGCTGAAAAGAACCAAAGAAATGGTATGTTAGAAATATTGCCTCAGATAGATATTAATGACAAATTATTGGATAAATTATAATAATAGCACATGCATATAAACATATATATACAGATACACATCTTCTTTTAATAAACCATTTCTATACTGTATATCAAGTAATTAAAATTTGTTGAGATTTCTAGGAACCCACACAAGAAAAATCATGGAGGATTTCCAATATACTACCAAATGATGCTATTAGTGGCCTTCAAAATTAAAGTGAAATTGTTACTGGCCACTTTTTGATGAGTTTGAATGCAGTCTAGAGATGAAGCAATGCATAGACATAAAATTTTATCATATATTTCTGCATAGGCATCACGTATTTTTTATCGTGCACAGAAGTTTCTGTCAAACTATGAAAACTTCCCATAACTGACCATGTGGTTTTCATTACACTCTATATGTAAGTTCAAACCCAAGACAATTCTTTCCACTGACTATACTTCAGAATGAGGTAACTTAGTGAGAATGGGTAACTTAGCATGCTGATATCTTCTCCTGTACTGTTTTTTTTTTTTTAAAATGTAAGTCTTATTATCAGGAATACTAGTTTGGGGGAGGGGGCTGGGTGGTGGAAATCTTCAGATCTTAAAGCGTCTTCTGTTCAGAGGTTCAGAGCTCTTAGAAAAACTTAAGAACTATAAGTTCTGCAATGAGAAGAATGCAGAGAGATTAATCTCTTTAAAAAAAAAAAAATGCAAGGGTTAGAGAAGCAGCTTGTGTTTAGAAGATAAGTATTGTTCTACATTATATTTAATTGGAAAAATGGCAGAAAGCAGGGGAATCTGAAACTTCTCTTTCTCCAGAATATATACTTTTCAGTGTGGGTGCACCATGATGAATAATGCTTGTTAGCTATTTTAATCCAACTTTGCAAAAAAATGTTGCTTCAAGGACAACTAGTGTGTTTTATATTAGTCTTTACCTCCAGTGGAAACAAAGACTATAAAAATTGACCTAATTGTTTCATTCTAGTTTTGGTTGTATTATAATTATTAGGTAATTGCTAATGTACTTTTGAAAATTCATTCTGTTTCTACGGTATAATTTGATTTTATGGAGATCTAACAACACGCGATAGATGTTGCTGGATAACAACCTCTGTCTTCTTTACAGGGAAAGCTTTGGATGTGTTCTATCCAGCCAGCTGAAGATTTCCAAATCTGCTCATATCTTCTTGAAGTGCCAATGCTAACAGTTCATCAAATAGCTGAAAAACCATATTTAAACTACAGTACATTTTCCCACTGTTTAGAGCTCTTTAGTTTAATGAACATCATCAGAAGAGGCATAGCATCATCAAGAATTTTAGGCGATAATTCAGATAGAGTGAAATGAGAAATTATAAGGTTAAAAAAAGGATACCTAACCATCTGTGTAATTGTTAGAAGATTTTAAAAATTCTACCTGCTTACTATCATTATAACTCTCTTTACAGATAATAAAACATTCACAGCAGATATTTTTCTGGGATTATCATATCTGCAATATGTCTAAAAACCGAACAAATCTAGCAACAGAGCTTGTCAATCAAGAGACACCATGCTTTCTCCTAGATAGCAATCACAATTATAAATAATTTCTAATGCTGATATACAGCATAGAATTAGATTAATCAGGCTTTATGATCTGTACATATGAAGAATAGCTAATCAATGTATTGCGCATAGGACACCTGATATACCAGAGAGAATACAAAATAATGTAGCTTCTGGAAGAAATTTTACTTAAACATAACAGAAATTACTGTTAAGAGGAGTCTTTGACACTTCTTCTTTGAGATCTTCATGACAAGCTGGTGCTGGATGAAGAGATAGTGACGTGGCTTGAAAACTGGCTGAATGGTCAGGCTCAGGGCATGGTGACCACTGGCAGGAAGTCTAATTTGAGGCCTAGGTATCAGTACAGAGCCCCAGTACTATTAACATCTTCATTAATGAACAGGATTATGTGTTAGAGTGTACTCTCATTGAGTGTACTGTAAACTGAAACACAGTAGGGTGGTTGATTTACCAGGTGGTTGTGCTCCCATTCAGATGGACTGAAAGATTGGAGAAATAGTCCAACAGGGATTGTATGCTGTTCTGAAACACCAGGTCCCTCATCTAGGGAGGAATAACTCTATGCAATTGCACAGTCTTGGGTCCGACCAGCTGGAAAGGAACTTTGCAGAAAAGGACCTGGGGACAGACAACAAGCTGACCACGGCCCAGCAGTGCACACTTGCAACAGAGAAGATCAACAACAATCTAGACTGCATTAGAAAGCTACTGCCTGGAAGATCAGGTAGGGTGATCCTTCCTTTCTTCTGTGGACTGGTGAGACACATCTGGTGTGCTGGGTCCATTGCTGGGGTCAACAGCACAAAAAACCTCCATGTCCATAGTGGAGCAAGTCCAACAAAGAGCCACAGAGGTAAATAAGGGATTTGTAACAAGGAGAGGCTGAGAGATCTGGGACTGTTCAGTATGAAGATGAGAAGGTTCAGGGGGATCATATCAACAGGGATAAATACCCAAGGGGACACTTAAAAGATCTTCTTACAACTCACCCTCAGTAGGATGACAGGATAGGATGACAGGAAATGGGCAAAAATTGATGTTAAAAAATATTTTTAAAAAGAAAAAAAAAAACCTCTGAGTGTCCAACAGTAAAATAGCCAGAGATCCTGTGAAGTCTTGATCCCTGAAAAAAATGAAAATCTGACTGGAGATAGTCTTAAAGAACATGCTCTGACTGGCCTTGCTTTGAGCAAAGAGCTTGGAGTAGACAACTTGCAGAGGTGTTTTCCAACCAGTGTACCATTTCTGTCCAGCATTCCTATCCCCTGGGCTGAATTTTATATATGTCACATTGGAAAAACCAACTGGATATTTTGTTTTCTTAATTAAAAAGAAATCTCTTTTGTATATCTGGTTGTCCGTACTGAAAGAAGTTTAGATGTAATGGATAGAAACCAACTTTAATGTGAAACAACAAAGTATTTTCAGTGTAAATAGGACAACCTGCATGGTTCTTTAACATGGTTACTTTAACAGGAATGTGTAGTATAAGAGGAGAAATTATTTTCCTCTGCATAGTGGTATGGTGACCACATTTAGAGTACTTCATTCTTTTGGGTCAGACCATTTGAAGATGGATATGGACAAGAAGTAGGGAATGCTGTCAAAATGGTGAAGGCACACTTCATGGCCTTTGAAGAGAGATCAAAAGTGGCAAAATTTTGGTCTTGTGATGAGAAGAGTAAGGGGTAATGTAAATGTTTTTCAAAACTGTTTTAATGCCAGCTTACATAGATGATGGAGCCAGTTCTTCTTGGTAGTACCAGATGAAATGATTGGAGAGATTTTATCTTAAATATTTTATGAAAACTTGGGACATCAAAAATGTGAGAAAGAGTGCAAGATTCTGCCAGAAGAATCCACATATAAATATTTGTGGCCTGAATATTATAGTACATCTGAGTAATATAGGCTGAAATGTTCAGATTTGTTCTTTGGAGTTCATTCCCTACAGTTTGTAGCATCATAAACATATGCACTAGATATTCATGAAAAGAAGACAACAGAAATGAGATGGAAACTACAGAAAAAGCTTGTATCAAGAACCAACATATGCATTTCTATTTTTGATGCAATGAAAATCTTACTCTCAGAGATTACACAAGAAACTCCAAGAAAAATATATTTTTTCAGAAATTCTAGAATGGGTGTCTGTCAAGAGGAATATTCAGAAAGGACAAAGGAGGGCTGCTTCAGTTTGCAGTTTGGAGATTTTTTTGACATGAAGGCACAGACCACATGAATTTCATGGAGCGCAATTACACGGGGGATTATAGGGAATTGAAATTTGGACAACTTCTAAGATACACCAAATAATTATTGAACAAAGTTTTCTGGAGTTTATAATAAATACGTAAATTATGTTAATGTGAAATTACTGTATGGATTCTTCTGTATATATTCATGTGGATGTCTCTTCTGCTTACTGAAGACTCTTGACCACAGCAGACTGATCCTGCTGTGGGCAAAATAAAAATGATGTTTCTATGTACTTCACTGTTACTACCACAGCCAAACTGATATATGGCAGTAGGTCAGCAGTCAAAGCCTATATTACTGCACTCAGTGAAGATAATACCTGACATCACTGATCGAGCTTCACTGAGCTCACTATGAAGTGCATACAATTTTGAAGTGAAGATCTCTCATACTGTAACCTCAGCTGTCTTATAATGAGATAAACCACACAAAACAACTAGTAAGGAGGCCCAATGTTGTTCCTGAAGAGAAGACTTCGTTTCAAACCTGGACTATGAATGAACACCCACTTGAACACTAATATTATTTAATACTTCTGCATGGAGTTTTTGCCCAAGATAAAAAGCTCTCATTTAGATACTGAATTACCTTATTTTAAATTGTCTTAGAATAGTTTCAACGTTTCCCACTAGGACATATATTGAAATAACCTCATCATGGATTGTTAGATCATGTGGACTTTGGTTGAACCAGGGCTATTCTTTGTTTCTTTTTCAAATAACACTACACAGTCCTTTTATGGTACTAAGACAAATGTGATGTTTAGAAAATGTGACTGTATTTTGCCAGAAGGTGTATAAATGCAGAATTTTTTTCCAAAAACTTTATAATATTAAATCAACCGTGACTGAGCATTGCTAGGTGAGCAATTAACATAAGAATTACCACCTATGGTATCAAGCATCATTTCGTCCTAAGAGTCACCTAACATTTATCAGTGCATCCATTTTGAAGTGCAGTAATCTCTATGCTGTTAAGGGGATACTCTGTCTCATGTTTACAATACATAAATGGAGTCCTGGAGTAACTATCTAGTACAATTCAGAGATGAGTAGGAGAGATCTCTGTTTAAGTGCATACATTTATTGTGTTTTAATCACCACTTGGGCTAGCTCACTGTAAGGGAGAATTCATCACCTGCTTGGAAGAGTTCAAAGAGTGAATACTGGTTTCATCTATATTTGAACTGCAGGAATGGTATAGGAAGCAATACAAATATTGTAGGGCTACAGATAAAGCAAGGGAAAAGAAATGTGAAAGAAAGAAATAGAAAAGAGGTGGGGGGAGAGAAAGATACTGACAGAGACAGATCGATAATATCACCACTCCGTGGATGCCAATGGCATCCTGTTGATCCGCTCCATCTGGTCTTCTTGGAGGTGAAGGTTCCTTGGAAAACATAAGAGTTCAATGGATTAATGTATGCTCAGGTCAGCTGGGAATGCTCAGGTACCTCTCCTGGGCAGTTTGACGCAGTCTCTTGCAGCAGATTGTGGAAGCTTTGCATCACTGCATCACATGCAATGCTCTGCTGCAAGGCCTCAGCAATGAGTCTGGGGAGCACTTTGGGGTCTTTGATGGATGATGACACCCCCTCAGCTGCCCTCATGTGAATGTCCTGTAGTGTGGCCTTCCTGGGGTGGGAGTTTTGTAATCAAGACAGTTTGTGTGGATGGACGTTCACTCCCTCTGACCAGAAACCAGAAACACCACACCCCCAAAACTCTCCTCCTCTCCCTTTTGCTGTGGGGGGGCTGTGTGCAAATCTGGCCTCAGCAGATGAGCCTGTGGGCTGTGGCCTCCCCCACCTTTAACCCTGCCAGAGCTGATTTTCAGGACAGCTGCTGGGTTTGGTTTGCTTGAATATATCTTCTTCTCTCTCAGCCTTGTTTACTCCTCCCCAGTCTTGAGATAATTGGACAATAGTGTCACCTTCTCTTATCTCAAGTTCCCTTAGGCAGCTTAAGTCATGGTCCAAAGTTCCAGTCAGGAGACATATTCAGGGAGGAGTGGGCTTTGGTGGTTGCAACTGCTTTATACAGTTTTGCCATAATGGGCAAAAAGTCCTTCATAACGATGTTTAAGCCATTAACCATAAAATTTCAGTGTCTGAGAAAAGGTCCAGTAAATATATGTTTAAACAGAAAGAACTTAATGCAGAGAACTGATGCAATTCAAAAGATGAGACATTAGAAAATAGTTTGTTTCATATCACCCTGCCACTCTGCTTTGTTTGATATGTGGGTTCTTGTTTTAGAAACTGAGTGAAAAACAGTCATTCAAGACTATTCATCTGAGTTCTCTCAGCCAGACTTAAAACTCTATTACCTTATCTTTCTCACCCATTTCTGGACTTATCTTCCCTTGAATAATTTCACATTTATAAAAATATAGATAAATCATATAGTTGACTTTTTAACAGCAGGTAAAGCTGCCATGCTAAAATACCTGACCTAAACTAACATCTTAGTTCACATTTCTTTTCACAAATTTCCTCTCAAAACTACAGTGTATGTATTTCAAGTGGTTATACTGTACTCTCTCTGTTCTTCTTTTAATGATGTTAGGTACAGTTAGATCAATTTGTTACCCTAACCCCCGCCTCACACCATCTAATCACACAGGCAGCTGAAATTATTTGGCTTAAGCTTTCAGAGGAGTAAGTGAAACTCTTCATTTCCTTTTCAGGAGCACTTTCATGTTCCACTATATTAACAATTTTATGTAACCATGAGGAAAGTAAAAAAGTAAAGCAAATGTGAATTTAGGCAGCAACAAAGAACTACCAAAACAACTGTCTCTACCTACACTATCCAATAATTTTTCAACTTTAGATTTTCTTCCTAAAAGTTTCTGGATGCTTAGGCCAATCTGAATTGAAATTTGGATGGATAGTAACTTGCTGCAAGAAAGGAGAAGAGTTGAACTTTAAAAAAATTTTTTTGAAGTCCAGAGTAAAGGACAGGTGAATCTGCAAAAAGTGCTAAACTTTGAAACATGAATTATCCACAGACTATAGCATCAGTACCATGGAAATTGGGAATGACTATAAGTTTCACTAGAGCTCATCATTTGTACAAGACTGGAAGCTGACAGAAATTAATGTGATCAAAATGTATTGTGATGACCACCGGTGTTTCCATGCCTCAATACTTCCAGGTAAATATTTCTTGCTAACCTGACAGAGTTCAGGCTTGTAACATTATTGCACCATATTTTATGCTCATTTATGGGCAACTTGATACAACTATTTCCAATTTGCATGGGAGTAATTTTGGGTAACAGTATTAATAGCAGTTCTGTAATACCTAGAGGTCAATATCTGAGGAATGTATTTTCCTAATAATCATACTGTTTGTAAAAACAAGCTCTTGCTTCAAATTGTTTATAATCCCAAACAAACAAATGGAGGAAACAAACAATGGACTGAGGAGATTTATCTAATGCCATACAGTTTGTAAGAAGATGAAAAATATTTGCTTGGACATGAAAATATTCCTTACCATTCTTTTTATTGTGGTGGTCTTTTTTTTTTGTGTGTGTGTTTGGGGGGGGGTGTTTTTGTTGGTGTTTTTTTGTTTGTTTGTTTTTTGTTTTGTTTTGGATTGGTTTTGTGTTTTGTTTTGTTTTGTTTTGTTTTCTGATGGCCTTGTCTCATTGTGGCTACATTTCAGATTTTGGAGATCCTGATGAGCCGTGGGTTGAGGCATTGTCAGCGTAAGGTCTGGGAACCATTAGGAAATTCAAGTTTCATGTCTGTTCAGATTTGGCTGGGCTGGAATTGCTTTTATTTCTTTCATTTAGTGCAAATGATCTTGGTTTATTGCACATGATTATGTAGAATGTAATGACTGAGGTTAATATGATGACAACTTTCTGTATAGTCCAAAGTAAAAGAAAGAGGGGAAGGGGAGAGAGAGAAAAAGAGAAGGCTCCGTTTTGCTTTCTTTTATTCTTTTCAGGATAGAAATATCAGCCATATATAACAGTATTTGCAATCATCATAAAAAGGAGAAATAGCAAAAAATTAGCACACTAAAAAGACTATAATGGTCATAGAAATTACACGTTTTTGGCACACAGTTTTAGTTACTCATATTCAGTGTACAGGGAAAATGGATGAACTGTGGGATCAAAACCTGTTGTAGTTAATTGATTGTGGGCATATTTAGCATATTTATTAGAGCAAGGAGTTTATTTGGCAAATTGTTACTTAGTCTATAATTTAAGCCCACACAATTCAGACATTTGGGAAATTTAATGGCATAAGGCGCTGACATGAGAATGTGTTTTAAAGAGAAAATTTTAGAATTTCTGTATTTTTGAATGCTATTTAACTGTGTCTTTTTGTTTTTAAACTATGAGAAGAACATGCAGCAGACACAGAAAGACTCAGAGATACAGCTCCCAGTTTTCTCAAAAAAACAATAACAACAAAGAAAAAGGAATAATTAACTGCAATGTTTGCAAATGCTGTTGTATGCACATCATTGTTTATTGACAAAATTTAGGCAAACATCCAAGCGATATGATTTTTTGCTTACGATAACAGAACAGCAACCCAAAAAAAAAAAAAAACCACACCAAAAACCCTGCCGTAGTAGATGCATTCCTCTTTCAATGTGACTTTCTAAGATTGGTCAGGAAATCATTGCTAAGTTCCTTACAGAGAGGCCTCAGTCTCCTTACCCATACTTTCCCTTTTTACCTACTTCACCTTAAAAAAGTACAGAAAATATTTATATTTCAGCTAACTTACAGGAACTGAAAAGTCTCTCATTTACCTTTCAAATCTTCTGGATAATTGGTATCCCCAGGTGCTTGCTTCTGGTTTTCCTGCAGTGACTCTTGTGGAAGAGGTCAGCAGCTCTCTTGAAGTATGTGTTTTTAAATACTTTTTTCTGACTCACAGTAATGAGTAAGAGTAATTTAAGACAGATCAGACTATATTTTTCTGCTTTTCTTAGAAAAAACGGATAGCTCCTTTCTTTTCTGTCCAAGAAGCTAAAAATATATATGTCTGATTCCACAAAGACTTGACCATGTGAGCTGCATGCAACCTACACCATTCAATAATATGTTTTCATGTATAAGAACCACTGGGTAAAATTTCACAAAATTAAGAAACAACATCCTTTTCTATATGTGGAAAGCCTAGGTATGCATCAAAAAATCTTCACAGACACATATGGAGAATGAAAAAGTCCATTAACTTTCCCTGCAGTAGTTTTACTCAAATCTCTGGGACGGAAGTCTCTATAATTATGCTTATGGGCTATTATTATTAGAGCTGCAGCATGAAATTGTGAAAGAGCTTCCAAAATTATTAACAGTATAATTGTAATTGTATGAATTTGAATTTTAAATATGCTTATTGGTCTAAATCATGAGCTTTATTAGGGCAAGACTGGAACATTTAATTGTAGTAAATGGAGGAAGTCCTTGTCATGTTTGCAAAAAAGTCCCTTAACCCAAGCAGACCGCAGCTGTTTCCATGGCTGCTGGACACAAACTTTTCTATGCCATCAATTCTTATGCCTGTAGGAGCTGATCACTGGTTGGCGATGCTCACCCCTCAGCCCCCAAAAGCTATTGAGGCAAAGCTGTCACCAAAACTGAGAACAATAATAACAGCTTCAGTTCTGCAAACAATCACATATTCTTCCTTTGGACTATGTATTTCATGTATTAAAAGCCAAGTTCCAAAACCATGGTAGAGTGATTGTGATATTTTTACCAATACAATTTTTCTCTATTTGCCTAAAGCATTCCAATGTCAAAAAAAAAAAAAAGGGTGCATTGGGATTCCTGTGTAAAGAGGATACATTAATATATAAAAGTGTGAATATCGTGTAAATATTGATACATAAGTGCTGGGATTTTTTAGTGATAGATATTTTACATCAATTTAAGTAAAATAAACCAGCATAAAGCTTTTTATCATTGATACTTGTGTTTGACTGTGATAACATATCAGCATACCAGAGCTTGTCAAACATACAAAGAGTTTCAAAACTCATTTTTAAAAGCTGGGAAAAAAACCCAAACCATAAATAAAAATGGAAGTATAATAAATGTTAACTGAGGATTTTCTTTTTCCTTTGTCTACTATCATGAGCAAGCAGCCTATTTTTCTTTTTTGTTTTCCTCTAGAAGTCCAGATTGTTTCCATATTTATCACTGCTGGAAGAGAAAGGACGCTGCAGAAAGAAAGACAAAATCCCAAACCACAGAATATCAGAAACAGAGAATCACAGAATGGGTAAGGTTGGAAGAGACACTGAAAGGGTCATCTGGTCCAACCTCTCTGCTCAAGCAGAGTCATCTTACAGCACATGGCACAGAATTGCCTCCAGACAGTTCTTGAGTATCTCTAGCAAGGGAGACTCCACAACCTCTCTGGGCAATATGCTTCTGTGCTTGGCCACTAAGTTCTTCCTCATATTCAGATGGAACTTCTTGTGCATCAGTTTTCGCCTGTTGCCTCTTGTCCTTTTGCTTGGCACCACCAAGCAGAGCCTGGCTGCACTCTTGACAGCCACTCTAGATCTTTATAGACATTGATGCTGTTCAGCCAGTTATCAATCTACTCACTGTCCACTCATCCTCACACTTCCTGAGTTTGCCTATGAGGACACTGTGAGACACAGACCCAAAGAAAAACCAAAAAGACAAAGAGCAATGTAGGCTTATAACTAATAAGAAACAATGTAATTTTCATTCTGAGTTCACTGAGCTTGTCTATGTCTTGCTTTACTCTGAAAGGGAGTATCTACTGAGAGCAATGAAGTTACTTGTGTTTCTTTAACTCCCACCAAAGTGTATTTTATTGAAGTGTTAATCTCTTCTTACTGATGAACTAGATTACATGCTATCATAATTAAGTATTTTAAAACCTGAAAATTGATTGCTATTATGGAAAAGTGGAGGATAATAAGGAGGGTAATAAGGCAGGAAAGAAAGAAGGCAAGAAGGGAGGGATCAAGTGAAGCAGGTCACAATGGAAGAACAATCCTTCAGGAAAATAAATGCAATCAACTAAAGGCCAGTAAAGCTGTTTAGTTACAGTAACCACCTTGGCATTTTCTCTTAGTAAAAGGAAATAATTTTGATGATGATGCCAGTTCTAATAAGTATTTTATGGATGGACATAAAAGCACTGAGTGACATTCAGCTCTTACTGTCCTAATGTAAATCTCAGCCTAAACTTCTAATCATCACAGTATTCTCTGTATATTGAGAACAAAACCAAACCAACAACAAAAGCCACCCCAAAAATGAAGCAACAACAAACCCATCAACCCTCTCCCAACAAAACAAAACAAAACTAAACCCAAAAAATTCACAGAGTTTGAGCTCAGAAATTCTGTCAGGGCCAAAGTGAAGAGTTAATGTTTCTAAGGAGAGCTTGAATAAAACTCAAGACAAGGGGCCAATTAGTAATCAGATGGAGTCAAGATAGTCCATACTCATTCCACCTTACTTTAAGTGCTTTAATGAGTTGTTTCAGAATTTAAATATCTTCCTTTAGATTCTCCCAAAAGAGAAAAAAAATTCCCCCGCCCCAGAAATTACTTAACTCTCATACCCACTCTCTCATATTTGTCTCTATTTCCTGACTGCAGGGCAAGCCTAACTAGATAGATTGAAAAGAAAAAATGGACTGTGTAGAAAACTTTGCCTTGTGATCAAGGGATATACAGCACATCTTTCACCATGATGCTGAGAGGCAGCAGCATTTTTTCTTAGAAGAAAATAGAACCCTCTGTAACAGAGCCAGGAAGTCAGTTAACAAATTAATAAGGTTTAATTCAACAATTTTTCCCCTGAGCTGTCTGTCATTTACTAATACAGTTAAACTGCACTCTAGATTCAACTTATACTCTGAGGGACAACTCCTCAGTCTGAGATAAGTTACAGTTAAAGAAAAATGTTAGTAGTACTCATGGGGCTAAACAAGAAATGAAGGGAGAGCACATACCTAAAAGACATCAAGGGAACTTTACTCAGAAACAAAGAACACTATCTATCTAAAGAAGAATCCTAAAAGAATTGTGCATAGAGGTGGAATATGTGGTGGATGGAGTAATAAAACATTTATGAAATTATCATTGAAGTCACTTACCCTTATTATTTCTGATTTTAACTTGAAGTTCTATGAATAACAGCTAAGCACTTTTCACTGTTTAATTTTTCCCCTCTGTTGGTTTTAATTAAGGTTGTCCTTGTGGCAGACTCTTCCACTTGACAAATTTTAAAATACACCTTTTAAACAAGTGAATTTTTCTTGTAAGAGAACAGATTTTCCTGATATTATATATTTCATATCATGGTCAAGAATAATAATATTTATCTCTTAGCAATATGTTTGCCTACAAGTTAATTCAGGAAAAGTGAGATGATGTGGAGAAAACAATTGAGAAGAAATGGAAACAAAAGATGTAGGTGTTTACTTGGTACTTATGATGCTAATCTCTTAATTGGCTCTGAAAAATATCTGAGAGCATATATTACTTTTGACTAATGTTGGGCTAATTTAAGAAGAATGAGGATAATATCTTTTTGTTAAGGCAGAACTTGAAAATTAAGAGAAAAAACACTAGCTTGCCCATGATACAGAATGTCAGTAATGTAATTAATAAGTCAATTTTCAGAACCGAGAATGCCACAGTGATATTAGGCATCCCCTATCACAACATTCAAAATGACACAGTAAGTTACAAACACAAGGCAATTTTACCTATCACATAGCATTTCTTGTTATCTTAAGAACCTTAATACATTCTGACAGTCTGTCATCAAGCAATCCACTTTCAAGATAGCTTTTCTGCCTTAAGCTTTCACAGCACTGGAGTCCTATATAAGGAACACCCACTGCAGTAAAATCACTATTCTTCCTCTTCATATATTCAAGTGGTTACTATTGTGAAAAGTAGCTACACTTTTTCACTTTTTGAAACCATATTTTAACCTGTCTGATTAAACCATAACATACTGTTTGTATGTTAAAAACCCTGTTTAAAACTAATCTGCTTCATCAGTCCTTACTTTACATTGTGTTCACATCATAGAAAGTCAAGATGTATGTCAAAAACTTAGCTTTCACATATTCTTCATTGTGCTTAAAAATTAATGTAATTAAGAGCTAACTAGAGTGAGTTTGGCATGCTTTTATTTGTCTATTTTTCACACTACCATTCAAAAGCCTTCAGTTTCTGTCTTCTGCCTGCATGTGAACTACAGTTTAAGCAATCAGTCTGGATTCAACTGCAGATTAATAGACCTAATTTTTTTTTTTTTTTTTTACTGACTGTGGGCTAAGGGTCAACATTCCCAGCACAGGTAAATTACATCCAAGACAGTAAAGGAAATCTGCACACCTACTCATCTCACTGTAGGTACAGACATGGAGTCAGCCAATTGCATTAGGCCTTGCATAGGCAAGAATATTACATTTCAGGTAATGTGTGGTGTCTGGGGCATCTTCAGGGACTTGCAGGTATGACAGAGCACCTATAGAAGACCTGTGTGTGGTTGTTGGAAATCAGATGGGAATCTCTATATCATGTACAGCAGCAAGCCTAACCCACGTGAACAACTTGAGCGGCACACTCATTTCAGCCGAGTCTTCTTTGAGCATAATGACAGTGGAAATTTAGGGAAGTTAATATGTAGATAATTGCACCTTCAACCTGAAGCTTTTGTATTCAAGCTGTATTTTACACTAAATTTTAATTTTTAAATTTTGTATTCAAGTTATATTTTAGATAACTTATTATATTGAAGTTAAATGTTCCACATCTTTTTTGTCTCCTTTTAGCTCTTGAAGGCTTACCTCTAAGTAACATCCTTTCCTCCCTCAATCTATTTTCTTAATTTTTAATTTTCCATAATTTTTCCATAACTTTTCTTGCCTACAAATCTCTTATCTCTTGTAATTTGTCTTTTTTTTTTTTTTTAATTACAGAAACATCTGTCTTGAAGAACAATTCCACTACAGTTGTCCCTGATTTCCCCCTTACTTATTTTTTTATTACTTTTTTATTTCTATCCAGACACCCCAATGTACTCTAGGAACTATATACATTGTTACTATATCTGCACAGTTAAATATAAATTAGTTTAACATGATAGGAAAAAGAATACATTCCGTCCTTAAAAGAATTTCTTAGCAGCTCCAGACAGCCTCTACTTCTTAGTCATGCAGTGTGTTTCTGTCTTAAAATAACTGCTTTTGGTTGTTTTTTTTTGTTTTTTTTTTTTTCTGTCCAAAAGCTAAAGGAGATTAAATTACATGGCAAACCTTATGGGGTGGATAATAATACACCAAATTAGATTTTCAAGCAACATATGAAGAGGTTTTGAATCTGTGAATCAGCTATAGCTTTTCATAACAATATTTGCTCTGAGGCAAAGCTACCTAGATGAAATCTAGATTTTGTGAAAGTTTGTTTCTGAATTTAATCTTAGGGACTCAGCCCTGATTCTGTTTTTTTTTTGTTGTTTTTTTTTTTAGGTGGAGCAGAAATCCACTTTTTTCTTCAAGGCAGAAGAGAACAGATGTGGACAACGGTGAAAGAAGCATCCAGACATGAACATCAGTGAAAAGGAGACTATTTACAAAAATGTGCAGAAAGTGCTGCCCTTCTTTAGAACATATAAAAACCTCCAAAGCTTATGAGTATTTGTAAGACTATTTACTATTCACTCAAGCATTTCTTTTTTAATATTGATTGAATTTTCAGGCATTCATCTTGAGGCAATAAAATTGACCAACACACAGTAAATAACTTAATGTCATTTAGCTCAACCATTTGACAAATAGAAAAATTCAGAAAAGTACAGTTGCAGTATGAGCTGGCAACAAAAAAATCACAAAAATATTAATTTTTCATAATATCAAGCACCTTTGATAGCTTTGTGTAAAGAAAAAGGTATGTTATACCAAATACAATTTTTTTTCTTCAAAATGCATATTACTTATGATCAGAATCAAGAAATTATGGACTTATATACATTGGGAGTGACATCTACCCCATCTGGGAGGCCACCTAACCCACCTCTGCACTCAGAGTAAGCCACCTTCAACTCTGGCATCTGTATCAGCAAAAGGGTACAGATCACACAGCAAGAGCTTATATGAATTTTGTAAAGGAAACCTGAAAACTTCTTTGTAATAACAAACTACTATGTAGAATTTAGTCCAAATGCCTAACCATGACACAAACAGCACACACACCTATAAAGCTTAGGTTATAATATGAATTAGCATGAATTTTATGTTTGACTACAGGAATTTTAAAGATGTGTAGGACTTAAGTATATGTATAGCATACAGAACTGGAAATGGTAAATCCATCTCAACTCATATTCCAAGATTCTGCAAGCTTATTTCAAAGAAAAATAATGATCATGTTCAATATAATTATTTTATGGAAATTAAGATAAATTTTTTGATGCCATGCTGATTTTCCCTGTTTTCCTTCAACCAAACCAAACCAAACCAAACCAAACCAAACCAAACCAAACCAAAACAAAACAAAACAAAACACCAGAGGGGTTTTGGGGGTTTTTTTGTTTGTTTTTAAGAGTTTAGATATTAACTTTGAGCAGCACTCTACATTTTCTCTTATCCACAAAAAATGAGAAAGCATCCATGGCCTGCTACCATAAACACAGGAAACAATATCTATTTAGATATATTTTTATTTTAGATATATATTATATCTATCAATGTATATTTGGCTGATATCACAATAGTATCAATAAAGTTCATCTTTGGAAACAGTAAAATCCTTGGAAAAATAGTGGCAAATTCTACTTCCTTGGATATAAAGAGTCTTGGAGGTTCAGAGTGAGATGAATGGGGCAATTCATACATCTCAGAGGCTTTATTCTGGTTTTCTACTTGCCTCAGGCAAAAGACAGTTCATCAGTTTACAGTGTCTTCATGTGTTTGAGGTTATATCTCCTGAAACCATAGAGGATAAAAATGCTATATATATATATATATATAAACTTAGGATCATGGAAAACAATTTTTAGGGAGTGTTTAATTTCAGCATAATGGGAAACACACAGCTCTATTTACACCAGAATATACAGGTATGCTTCTAGGGGATATAAACTTAAAAATTGCTTTATAAGTCTTCCAAAGGGTATAGAGGCATGACAAAAAAACCGCTGAGTTATACTCAGCACCCAATTTTAATCATCTTTTTTGTTACAAATGTATTTCAGCCTCTTTCAACCCATCTATTTCCTTTAATAACTGATTTTTCTTTGATGTAAATTTTTTTTTTAAGATCGTAAAATAAGAAAAAAGAATAATCAAATTTTGTAGAGAAAAAATTACTGAAAAATTTAAAATGCCAGGCAAAAAAACATTTAAGTTTTAAGGACTAAGGAACAGATGCTGTCATTCTGTGACCATATTCAACATAATAGCCTGTGACTTGAAGGTAAGATGCAATGAGTGTGATGCAGAAGTTGTTATGGTTTCAGGGGCTTCTGTGACTTTTACTGACTGTAAAATCCTAACCAAATATGTTAGACCTGATCCTGGAGATATAATTCAGAGAATTACATGGCTTCCCTATATAGTGCAAATATGCATATACATGTACTTTCATGTTAAAATGAAACCCATTTTCCTCCTGTTTAAAGAAAGCTAGTATTTCTGCCTATATGCTTGCAAAAATTCAGAATAACTGTGCCAAAAAAAAAAAAAAAATCATTAGTGCCCACATATATGCAGTGTTATACAGTGGCCACAGGGTTTGGAAAGTTACCTAACTACTCCAATAATAAATGTTTTTGCAAAACAAAAACAAAAACAAAAACAAAAACAAAAACAAAAACAAAAACAAAAACAAAAACAAAAACAAAAACAAAAACAAAAACAAAAACAAAAACAAAAACAAAAACAAAAACAAAAACAAAAACAAAAACAAAAACAAAAACAAAAACAAAAACAAAAACAAAAACAAAAACAAAAACAAAAACAAAAACAAAAACAAAAACAAAAACAAAAACAAAAACAAAAACAAAAACAAAAACAAAAACAAAAACAAAAACAAAAACAAAAACAAAAACAAAAACAAAAACAAAAACAAAAACAAAAACAAAAACAAAAACAAAAACAAAAACAAAAACAAAAACAAAAACAAAAACAAAAACAAAAACAAAAACAAAAACAAAAACAAAAACAAAAACAAAAACAAAAACAAAAACAAAAACAAAAACAAAAACAAAAACAAAAACAAAAACAAAAACAAAAACAAAAACAAAAACAAAAACAAAAACAAAAACAAAAACAAAAACAAAAACAAAAACAAAAACAAAAACAAAAACAAAAACAAAAACAAAAACAAAAACAAAAACAAAAACAAAAACAAAAACAAAAACAAAAACAAAAACAAAAACAAAAACAAACAAACAAAAAAAAATCTGTTTTAAAGTAATATTTCCAAAGTTGGAGACAGCATACATGATATTGATATTCAGTGCAAGTTGGGTGCCTAACTGGCCTTCATGCTTTTGAGTCTCCCTTTCTTTTTTCTTATGGGTATTCTAAGCAAATCAGAATCAGTGGAAAGTTTCTTATTTTGTTCAGGGGTGTTTAGATCAGGTCATAAGGGCCTGAATTTTTCATGCTGGTGACAGCAATAAGATTTATTGGCTTATGGCTTCAGGACAAGTTCCTAAAGTGCCTTCCTTCTCATAACATGCACCATTTCCTTTTTAAACATTAATTTCCCACAAAAAAACTCACAGTTCATATTTGTAGAGTTTACCTGTAAATAAACTAGGCATTTCCTGTGAATTCATAATCAATGTTACCACAGAGTTCTAGATTAATTTAGCATTCTGGTAGTCTTCCTCCAATTTACTAAGTAGATTGTTATAGTGGACAAAATAGTCTTCCCCACCCACCATTCTTCAGCATATGTGTTTGCCATACACTCATGGCATGTTTTTAATAGCTTCCTTTCTCCTAAATATCTTGCATTACACCCTGCAGATAAAGTAAGAATGAAAAACTAAAACATAAATTGAAAAAAACATACAATTAAAATCCATGTTTAACGTTAGGAAGTAACTGAGTCCTTTAAAACAAAAAAGGGCTCCTTTGACTCTTCAATATTGACTGTATGTTCTCGAAATAACAAAAAAAAGGATTATTTTTGAAATTATTGCTATTCTGGACCCTGCCCTCTCCTTGACTTACTGTTCTGTATCAAATTACTTGATTATCTTATCATTCAGGGAAGAAAATGCACAGTTCCAGATGAATAAAAATTATTTTCTTCATGTGATGGCATTATAAGGCTTTATTACTCACAGTAATAAAATTGAGTGAGAGCCTGAATGAAAATGATACCAAAAATATAATTCTGAATTCTTGCTTAAATGTGTTTTTTATAAGCATGTGTTACCTTTTTGGTAAGGGACAACAGTAGCAGCATTTTCTTTCTTGCTACTAGGTCTACATATATGAACTAAAACCGTACTCTCCAAGACATTCAGCAGTTTACAAAACCACTATTTATGATAACCTAAAAATATCTTATCTAGCAAATAAGAACATAAAAACTATGAGCAGTAGCTAAAAAGTAATTACCATTAAAAAGTAAATAGATAATGGGCAATCAGAGGACAAATATTATAGATGTCTCATGTCTGACTCACACGGAATACTATTTTTATATACCTGCCAGCCAGTTGTAAAGAATCAATATTAATCTGTTAGTTATGCTTGCTAGAAGACCTTAACACTCATGAACTTCAGAAATGGGCAGCCCTTTCCTTCCATTCAATTTTATGTTCTTTTTTGAGTTATTCAAAAGAGATGTTACAAGAATTGATTTGTTTATATTGTTATCATTTGGAGAACTAAATTATAGCAGTAAACTGCAGAACTTGGACATGTCAGAAATATGCTTTCTTCCCAGAACTGTCCTGAGAAGCAGAAGATGTCAGTCATATCAAATCTGTGATTTGGTCCTGAATTCAACTTCTGTCCTCAGCCCAATGTGATATGGGATTTTTTCCTCCTTCTACCATTTGTTACACATTTTAAATTGCAAAATTACGGAACATATAAGGTCACAATGGATCTCATGACCTCATATACTCCAGTTATTCTCTCCAAACATAGCACTGATGGCTAAATTCCACCTTGGCTTTACCATGAAAGCATAGCCAACAGTTTAAAAGTGACTTTTACCATACGGTTGTTTAAAAATGGGATATTTCTTCCAGTTTGGGGCTCCCTGGTACAAGAGAGACATTGACAAACTGGAGCAAGCCACTGGAGATCCATGAGATTGTGTAGTGGCTGGACTGGACATGGAACTTAGCATCCTGGTCTAGTCGACAAGGTGGTGATCTGTCAAAGTTGGACATGATGATCTCAGAAGTCTTTTCCAAACCAATTGATTCTGTGATTCTGTGATTACAGAGTATCACAAGGACAGGCTGAGTGCACAGGCTTTGTTTAGTTTAGAGAACAGATTGCTAAGGTGTCAACTGCCTTGCACTATTGAATGTGTGTTTAGAAGACCTAACCTGGTTTTAATGTGTGGCACAGCAAAATAATGAGAAGAATGAATGCAAGATACATCAAAGAAAATTTCCTCTTGCTCTCAAGAAAATGGCAGCAATAAAAAGAAAGCAAACAAGGTGGTCAGACACTGAGCCAACTTTTCCCCATAGATTCTGAAATTCCTTGCTCAGAGATTTCCAGAGCTCTGCTGAATAATGCCTGGAGAAACTTAATTGAAAATAGAAGTTTTCCTTGACTTTGTCATGTGGCTTATGGTCGCTTCCAAATTAGATTGTTCTATCATTTCACAATTTAATATGTATGAAAAATGATGAGGCAGGAAATGTAACCATATCAAGCTCTTCACAGATTCCAGAGATAGAAGGGACAAATTGTACATCCTACTGGGCTGATGACAGTGGTGGGACAAGTTACAGGTAGAAGACAACAACGATACACAGACTCTCTGTGTACTTCTCTCTAACAATTGACCAGGATGACTGCAGTCAGTTTTATGGCAAATCCCAATAGCCTGCCCTGAACAAAATAAAAAGATTTATTAATAGTCTATTTATTTCTTTATGTTCTGGATAATGTCTGGGGTTTTTTGTTTTCTCAATTACTCTGAGTATAGTCCGAAAATTTGAAGGAGTAAAAGTGACTAAGAAAGTAGGAATTACAATAACTTATTTGTAGAATATATATATTTCTATACATGGAGATTTTGACAAGTGATTATTCACCAATAAAGCGAGGTTTGTTTTTTACTTTTTTCCCTTCTACCTTTCTGGCTTTGCCTTCATTGTCTTTCTGTTGCATTTTTCCATGCAGTGGTTCTTCATTAGAGAAAACACTGTTCCTTTTAATTTTTAAGAGCAAATCATAAGTCTATTAGCACTTTTCTATAGAGCCATATGGGTTTCCATATGGCATTTCTTTTGATGACTGTGCCATAGTCAATATCTTACTCATGTGAATGTCTGTGAAATCAAGTGTTTTATCTTTAATTTCCTGCACTGATGAGTACACGATAACTCTGGGTGTATTTCTGTTTTATCTGTCTATCATTAGGTTGGAGGATGGCCCTTTCACACATTTTTTAATTGGGTACTTAACAGGTCTAAGAGAAGACATAACAATATGAAATGTCTTCTGTCATGAGTACTATGAAATTCTTCTCCTTATTATTGATCATTCTATTGCCATAAACAAACAAGTTCAAATTTGTCTTAACAAATTTCGAAAAATAAATTGGAAAAATATGGATATCATGTGAAAAGAACACTAAGGGACATTTTTGATTTCTGAGAGTGTCTACATGACTCAGAAATGTCACAACATGAGAAAGGTATTAGTTTAGAGTGCTATAAGCAGAAGGCATGAGTCTTCTTTGATGAAATAAGCATGACTTCCAACAAGACATTAATAGAAAAATGCAGTCTGAAATACTTTTGAAGATGTAAACCTCATAATGTCAAGTATTGCGGTTCAGCAAAAACTCATTACTTATTTGATACAAGTAGATGGAGTTACGATTTCATATCATGACATTCATCTACCAAACTAAGGAAAAAAAGAAAACTTCTCATTTTCTATGGCTAGGTAAAATTAAAAGGTATAAAATAAATATACATATGTAAATTAGATCCAGAAGTGTTGTCTTATATTTTTAATGCCTACACCCTGTGTATTGAATTGTGGGTTTTTTTTCTAATGAAATTTTTTTACTCCATATTAAAAAACATTCAGGTGTTTGAGGTACACTTTTCTTTTAAAAATTCATTTAAGGAGTATGATTCTTGTTTTGGAATTATTCTACATGCCTACATTTGCTTGCTAGGAAAAACAACTACCATTTTGCAAAATAAAACTAATTATATTAACAGTATTATGGTATCCAAATTCAAGGTCATTATTTTAAAAATCTTATTCTATTAGAGTGGAAAAAATGAGAAATATTTTCATCATTAATATTTTCCTGAGATTCTATAATGATTTAACCATATCCAAGGAAAATGAAAGAGTTAAGAATGACTCATACCCAGCCTTTTGCCTTTTCATTCTGGAGATGTGCAAACTGTGTAGTGCTAGTAGCAGGCAAAAGCTGCTCATCAGACATCTTTTCCTCTGAGGAGGAAACAGTTTCTTTGTGGGACATTAGCATCACAGTTTGATTCAGAGCATAGAAGTTTTGACGTATTTTTGATTTAAGCTTGCTTTCAGAGTCTGAGTAGAAAAAAAAAAATCTGTCCAGTTATAGAAATACATTATTATTTTGAAAATATATTTCAAATTATTGCTTAAAATCTAATTTATGAGGGGCTACTGGGAAGAAAGGAAGATAATATTTTGTCCAATGGAAAAAGAATAAATAAATGGAAAAGAAAAAAGTGAGAGAAATGAAGTGATATTAAAATAAAAGCTTTGGAGAACTGGATTTGGAAATATTAGGAAAACCTCAGGTACATGCACATTTTGTAAAGCTAACTTTTTCATGCATGAAGATTATTTATTGTTCATGTACATACTTGGTAAAGGTTTGTTTATCAGCTTCAGTTCTGTATGCAGTGTGTCATTTTACTGCCCAGTACTGCATTGATCCACACAGCAGTAGTGAATACATATTTATGATGAGAGAAGGCTAATGACCTTCAAAAACTCCCATTTTGCTTTAATCTTCAATTAATTCCATAGCATGTATAATATACAATTTCTTTTATTGTAGGTGAGGTGGGTGGTTTTTGTTTTGTTTTGTTTGTTTTTTTTCTTTTTTCTCTTTGTGTTTATACAAAAACATAGGGAAAAAACTCAACAGTACTTTCTCAAATATAATCCCACTAATATATAAACCTTCATAGTTTTCTATCAAAACCAATAAATTTTTGTCATAATTTAACAGCTAGATAAAATGTCTACTGCAACAAAAGGCATTAGTGGAAGCTATAGTTTCGATCTCTTATCATGAAGCTCTTCCTACTAAATAAAAGCAAAACCACCTATATATATATATCAATCATTTTATAGGCAGAGCTGGAAAGCTTTACTCAAGGGTTTTGATTTTCACATTGTCTTTTCTTTATCTGATTCTGCTCTTCACACAATTTACAAAAACAGATTCAGTAAAGTGTTAGTAAATGTTTGTGTACTGGTTTATATAGAAGCTCATACGTACTAAAAAATGCATACACAGAAAAAGGTATGTCCAATGACTGTAATGATGAAAGAAGCTGAAAAATAAGTCACTTTTTAAATGGAAAAAAAAAAAAATCATTCATACCTCCCTCTGCAGTACTAACCTATGCAGTAGATAATTATTATTGGCATTCTCTACACTGTAGTTATATGACCACACAATTAAGGAGAGATTATAATCTTTTAACACTCTCAGTAGTAAGTAAAAAGTGATATAATTCTGATATAGCTGTTAGTGAAAGGAAAAGAAGAGAGAGAACAAAAAACAACCAACAAAACAAAAACCCACAAAACCATATTGCTTAATCTACACAGCTCAGCAAGCTCTTTGTGTGGTGTTATGTTTTACTAGAATAATTATATCAAAATTATTAATAATTATAGCAAAATTATTTAAAAATATTTAAAATATTGTTCACTCGTACAAAGCAAAAAATTGCAAACCTTGTAACATTTATGTGTATATACTAACTTGAGTAATAATTGTTCTCTATTTCTTTCATAGTGAATTCTATTTAGCCTTTGTGAGAAGGGAAAGACCACAAAAGATGCTTGTGTTGTGTGCATACAAAATGTATAAGCTACCAAAATTCTTTAAAGGACAAAAGACACTCTGAAGCCCTCTTGCTTTCTTTTTCACACTGGCTCTAATGCTTTGCAATTACTTAACCAGTGACAGTGTTCACTTATCCAAGATCTGTAGTCAGTTCTGTTTAAAACGGAAAAAGAAAAAAAGAAAAAGAAAAAGAAAAAGAAAAAAAGAAAAAAACCCAAAAAACCTCCAAACCTGTAAGGTATAGGAATAAGATCAGGTCCAAATACTGAATTTTCTTTTGTTTAGTTTTATAACAAGAAATTACCCTGTATTTCTTTTTACCAGGAGAAAGGAGGGAAAATGGAGGTGAGTAAAGTTCATGAGTATGAGAGAGAAAGAGGTCAGCTGGCGCTAGAAATTTACAAGCTTTTATTCAGCATTTATTGGAAAAAGGGCTGTCCTTACTGCAGTGCTTGCAGCCTGGAATGCACTCCATCATTTCTCCCTGAAACTTCCGATAAGCGCAGGTGTGTGATGGCCTTCGGCTCTAAATCAGGCTCTGCACTTCTAACATGACCTTCCCCTAGGCACCACCACGTCTCTTGCCTTCTTACGCACAGATTGAACCAAGGTAATTTTGGCTTGTCTTCCTTAGCTACTTTACTCATTTTACTTGATATAGGACATCGAAGATTTTTCAATTTCTGATTTACCCATTCCCCAGATTGGATTGTAATGGTAATAATGTGTTTATTCTCTAGATCTGAGCAATGAAAGGGCTAAAACACAACAGAAGAATAAGCATTTAGCATTCCAGACATGGCAACTGAATAAGTAACATGCAAACTTCAGAAAATTCTTTTGCTGCATTTATCATCTCATTCAAGGTACAAAATTAACTCTGATAAAATAGAAGTAGTATGCTATTCTTTCCACAAACTTCTTGATTCTTTTCATTATTTATTGAAATTGTATTTTTATTATACTGAAATATTTTTAAAATTCATAATTGGTGTAGTCCTAGAGAAAGTACTGAGAAAGAAAATATACAGAGTTTACAGGCTGCTGCTTCTTTAGAATCCAAGAACTTTTAAAAATTAGCATTAAAAAAATTAAAACAAGCAATTAATGCCCACATTTAGTTGATTACAAGAGCTCAGTTGAAGCCAAGCACCATGAAATGGTGACTGGAATTTTAAATTTGTATTTTTCAATGGGAAGTAATTTTCACAAACACACTGTTAGTAAGAAACACTCACTGGATCTATAAATACTCCAAACTTGCAAGATGAATGCATGTATAGAAAATAAATTTCTTGAGATTATGACAATCCAGTACTAGATTCATATGCTGATCTCCACCTGAATTTGTAGGAAACATTCTGTGGGAAACGCTGGTTCCTACCACTTTCATCTGGATTGACTTTCCATACCATAATTTGATGCTTGAAGCAATTTAAAATTTTATGTAGTAAATGCTAACAAGAATATTTTCTCACAGAAGCACTGATATATCACTGAAATTTCAGTGACTTCTGTCATTCCAGATTCAGGATAGAAGAGTTAATTAAAAGCTCCTAAAAAGCATCAACTCATTTTGTTTCAAAATTTAGTATATGAGGAGACCTGAAATCACTTAACTAAATACCTAAGTAAAGTCCAGTTTTCATGGTTCTACACAGAAATCAAATTTAATTTTTTTTTTCTTCCTGATTTTAATGACAACCTATTGTGGGAGGTAAACAAAAAAGGCTTCTCAGTCACTTAAGGTGGATTCATGTTTCTTTTGTAAACACTTTTACTGACCAGGCTGCAAAATGACAAATCTTCTCTACACTCTGGTGGGTGGATTCTTAACAATGAAATTAAAAACTCAAAAAAAAAAAGTGTATTTATTCCACATAATACAAGTTGGAATACTTTCTTCAGGAGACAGCAAGTTTGAGCCATTTTTTCTCCTTTCTCTCCTCCTACCTTTCAGGAAAAAAAGCATTCTCAGCTGACTGATTATTCAATCTTTCTCCTTTCTCAGAAGTGGGAAAGTTAAGGAAAAAATTTAGGACAAAAGGAATAAGAAAATCTTTAGTTGACTAGTCTAGTGTCTTCTTTGTCACATGACACTTCAAAAGGTCTTTGCTTTACCTGATGGCAGAGCAAGAACAACTATAAAATTTTACAGATATTGTTCTGTAGAAAAAAGTCTGAAACAATGAGGCAGCAGCAGAATTAGCAGTGGCAACTGGGCAAGCCCAGGGGGGAGGGTTGGATTTGGCTGTACAGGGGCTGCCCCAAGAGACTGCCTGGACTACTCCAGCCCTCTGATTATTACCCACTGCTTGCTGTCCAGATTGACAGAGACAAGGTTGATGAGACAAGTCCTAGGATAATCTAGAGGATGGGTTGAAGGGACAAGAGGGCAGGTAGTGTATTGCCTTATTCCTTTAGTTGCAGGGAAAATGCTGAAAGGAACAGGAGAACCCACCTGATCAACATGTAGCTGAAAAATGGGTGCCACAGACAAAATTTTGTCTATTTTGACGATGGGATGGTTTGCACACAACAAGGCATGATGGAGACAGATGAGGCTCACTGTCTAAAAGGGGGAAAAGAGTTTTGCCCATGAGTTGGCAGGGCTGGTTAAGAGGGCTTTAAATTTGGTTTGAAGAAAGAAGGGGGTAAGACCAGGCTCAAGAGAGATTAGCCTAGTGGTGGCATGCCAGATTTGTGGGTGAAATCTACAGCCCAGCTGAAGTGTGCTGACACCAATGCATATGGTATGGATAACAAACAGGAGCAGCTGGAGACCATTATGCAGTAGGAAAATTGTGATGTAGTCACCCTCACAGAAACATGGTGGGCTGGGGGCAGAGATGCTGGAAAGTGGCCCAGCAGAAAAGGACCTAGGGGTGCTGGCTGACAACTGTCTTGTGCCCAGGGGGCAAAGAATACCAATGGCATCTTGTACTGTATCAAGAATGGTGTGGCCAGCAGGACCAGAGCTGTGATTGTCCCTCTGTACTCGGCACTGGTGAGGCTGCGCCGAAGTCCTGTGCTCGGTTCTGGGCCCCTCACTGCAAGAAAGACATTGAGAAGCTGTAGCATGTTCAGAGAAGGGCAACAGAGCTGATGAAGGGTCTAGAGAGTAAGTTCTGTGAGGAGCAGCTGAGGAAGCTTGGGTTGTTTAGCCTGGAGAAAAGAAGGCTCAGTAGAGATCTTTTTGCACTCTGAAAGAAGATAGAAGCCAGGGTGTTGGTCACCCTCTCCTCCTCTGCAATCAGTGACAGGATGACATGGCATAGCCTCAAGCTGTGTCAAGGGAGGTTTGGGCTGGACATAAGGAGGAATTTCTTCATGGAAAGCCTTAAATATTAGAATGAACTGCCCAGGGAGGTGGTGGAGTCACCATCCTTGCAGTTGCTCAAGAAATGACGGGATGTGAAACTTAGTNGGTGTTGGTCACCCTCTCCTCCTCTGCAATCAGTGACAGGATGACATGGCATAGCCTCAAGCTGTGTCAAGGGAGGTTTGGGCTGGACATAAGGAGGAATTTCTTCATGGAAAGCCTTAAATATTAGAATGAACTGCCCAGGGAGGTGGTGGAGTCACCATCCTTGCAGTTGCTCAAGAAATGACGGGATGTGAAACTTAGTGCCGAGGTCTAATTGACCAAGTTAGTGATCAAAGTCTGGACTCAATCTCAGAGGTGTTTTACAACCTAAATGATTCTGTGTGAACAACATATATTGTCACTCTTTTAATTGCTGCATAAAGCTGTAGAGAGAGTGCAATACAAGGCTGGTCCCTAGTGCCTCCAAATACTGCCTGTTCTATTTGGTTTAGGAGCTTTAGTGTACTCCCTCTATTTCTCAGGGCAGATCAGAGCAAAGGTTTATAACTGTTATCCTAATTTCAGATTATGTCTTACTCCTTCTGAAATAGATTCCTGCCATTTGAGTCCTGTTATGTAAACACTAATAATGAACTTATTGAATATTAGACACTTCAAATTAGACACATAGTTACATATGCAATATAATGTGCGGGAAAGATGAGGTAATTTTTTCATATCCTCATTTATGGCAAATGCTATGACCAAATACTAGAAGATTGTTGCATATATGATTTGGGTACATTCCAAACATTGAACAATGATTTAGTTGTACTTTCCCTATACTAAGATTACTTCTCAAGTTCATATATGATAAAGACACAACAACAGATTTGTTAAAGGTAAGTGATGTGTTTAAACCTGAGAAGTTACATTTTTATTTGAAAATAAATTAAAACAATAAATTTAATGCATGCACAGATGAGCCCAGTCTTTGCACAAAATAATAATTTGGTATTTAATTTTCTTGGGCTGAATTGCTTCATATTTTGATCTGATGAGCTATTTCAGCTATCTTTCCTACCCCCATATGCTTGACATTTTGTTCATTAGGATTGGCTTTCCTGATCGTCACAATACAAGATAAACTGTTATATTAAGAGGAAATGATGGTGTCGCCTCTCCATAATTGAATCTGGAAGATGTATCTGCTGTTCTTTAGAATGACATATTCAGGAAGCCAAACAATCAACCTCAAGGGAACAGTGTTTTGTGCCTGAGAGATTCAGGTTGCCTAATACTTCACGAGTGGTTTTTGCAGAAAATATGAAGCTTTTGTCAAAAGAAGCTGGCTCATCTGATAAATAATCATGTCATATAGAAATATATGTTTTTGCTAAAAATGCTTTAAAAATAAGGTTTAAGGTACTAATTCAGAGAGAATGGGATATAGAATGGTCTATTCATCACTCTCTGTTGTCTTGCAAAGGCTATGTTCCAGGACTGAACTTCAAGTGCTCTTTTCTCTTGCTTTATTTTTCCGTTCGAAGAGATAAGACCATAAAAAAAAATGATACCTGAAATCGGTGCTTAGAAAATAAGTTGTTATGTAAAAAATACAGTGGTATTTCTTTTTTTTTTCAAATGTAGATAAAACATACATTTGTTTTAGCATGTATTTTTTTCTATAGGAAAGGATCAAGGACATCCAGAAAGGATTATTTCCATCCCAAATTCTCCAGCCTTGAAAAAGTATGATGATGTTGCCAACTACAGTAACTGGTAAGAGACGTGTAACACAGTCTTCGCAGAATTAGAGAGAGCAATTATAACTTCTTTTATGTCAATACATCAAAAACTCTAGTAGTTTGTTTTTTTCAAAATCACATTGTTACACAAGAATACGCAATTTTTAGCTATTGTATTCTGAATTTTTTTTTCCTTTCTTTGTAGCAAATTTAAAACTGCAAAAGCCTTAACAATTTTTAATATTTCATGTTTCTTAGTGTCTTTCCTCCAGAATTTCGGTTTCAATATTACTTGTGTAAACAAAGGAAATATGTGTGATTTGATACTGAAATCTGTTTTGACAAAATAAAGCATGAAAAAAGATCTTCATAATCTGTTAATCGATTAAAGAGAAGAGATTCTTGATTCATGAAGAGATTATTCTGAGCTCATGTTGCATCACTATTTTAAATTGAGATCTTCAGAAAGAACCACAACTTTTTTGCTCTCTCATCTCTGGATGGCAATCAAGAGTTAGAAAACTGTCATTTGTGACTAAGGTTTCAGTCTTTACTAATTGCTCTTTTTGATATTGATATATAATATTGAAACTTTCTTTATTTGATATTATGATGGGCATACAATTTAATTTTTCTCACCCTACTTCTCTTTCTCATATCAACAAACTGGATAGTGTGCTAAATAAGTATATCACTCAATCAAAGCACTATAAAAATTTATCTGTGAACTATTTGGAAGGTATTGTTTTTGTTTCACATCTAGAATCTCTGCTAAATTTCATATGCAATCTCTTGCTCTCTCCCTCTTTCTCATTCCAGTGCTTTCCACATAGTTTTTTTCCTATTAATTTTATCCCTTTTGTCATAAAGATATTGTCTTATTATTGTAATTATCCTTTTTAAAAGATCTTGGTTTTCTCATCTTCAAATAGATGATCATTCTTCAGAAATTTCCTCAGAAAGAAATACGATTGGGATAAAAAATCCCAACTTAAATAACTGTTCTTTTGAGCTGAAAACAAAGGAATCCAGTCTTGCAAGGGTCTAGTCATAGACCCACAGATAAAGTTTTTTCAAAGGCGAGAGTGAGCATCTGACATGTCTATAAGACAGAACTCTATGGTACACAACTAATTTTGCCAGCAATTTCATACATTTTAGAGGCTTCCCCTTTCCAGGTTATTTCACAATAATCAGCTGATGATCAGAGGAGTGAGAAAATCCATTACAACATCACAGTCACAGAATCATAAAAAAGGTTGAAGATGGAAGGGAAATCTGCAGAGTCTTCTGGTTAAACTCCTTTCTCAATCAGGGCCACCTGCAGTTTCCCAAGACCATGCTTTCCAATATCTCCAATGATGTACATTCTGCAATCTCCATAGCAACCTATCACTCTCACAGTGAAAAAGTGTTTCCTGATGTTCGGACACAACCTCCTGTGTTTCAGATTTTTCCTATTGCCCCTGGTTCTGTGGATGAGTACCACTAAAAAGTCTGGCTCTGTCTCCTTTGCATCCTCTATTAACATATTTATGCCTGATAGTTCTGTTCTTCAGGCTGAACAGTTCCAAATGTCTCAGACTTTTCTCACAGGAGAGATGCTCGTGTGCCTTTGTCATCTTTGTGGCCCTTTGTTGGACTATTCAGTATCTGCTTATCTCTTTCATTCTGATGAGCTCAGAACTGGATAGAAGATTCAAAGAATGGCCTCATCAGTGCTGAGAAAAGGGAAGGATCACCTACATGGAACTCCTGGCAAACTTTGTCTAATGAACCCAAGCACACCATTGGACTTCTTTGCATCAAGGGCTCCTTGATGGCACCTATTCCATCAGACACCCTTTCAATCAGACAAAACTTCTTTACAAAGCTGCTTGTCACCTCTGTGGCTCCTAGCTTATATATTCATGCTCAGGAATGTTTCTCCCATGTACAGGATTTTGCAGTTCTTGTTGAATTCCATGACATTTCTCTCATCTGGGTTCTCTAGCTTTTTGAGGCCCCTCTGGATGGGAGCATGAACCTTTGGTTTATCAGCCACCTTTCCCAGTTTTGTATCAACAGAAAACTTGCCAAGGTTTCCTCTGCCCCATAATCTATATCAATTAAGGGAGATCTTAAACAGGACTGGACCCAGTACTGATCCTTGGAGTACACTGCTAGTCACCGGCCTCCAGCTAGAGTTTGTGCCCTTGATTGCTTGCCTCTGGGCTTAGGAATTCAGCTCATTTTTAACTCACCCCACTGCTCATCTAGCCCAGACTCCAACAGCTTGTGTATGGGGATTTTATGTGAGACAGTGTCTTAAGCCTTAATGACATGAATGTCTATCCCAGACAGGGATAGACAACCTTCATCACTCTCCCGTCATGCACCAAGCTAATTATTTCATCATATGGGTTTATCAAGGTAGTCAAACATGATGCACCCCTTGGTGAACCCTATCTGCTTTTCTTGCACTTATGAGTCTGGAAGTGTTTTCCAGAATTAGGCCTACATCCCCTTTCCAGTTTTATAGCAGGACTATTTTGAAGAAAAAGCTCATGCTGCCATTTTGAACGACTACCAGTTATAAGCCTCCTATTTTTTTCCCTGACTCCAACAGTGGTGTATTGATTTAAGAAATCCAAATGCTCTCTATATCAGTTTCTATGTCCATGGCATGTAGCTAGATAACAATACAGACAGATACATAGAGCTTCACTGATGACTCAGTTTACAACAAAAGTGAAAAAAAATCTTTCACACAAAATGAGCATTTCAGTGCCATTCTGTTGATAGCAAATCACTTAGATTGAAATCACTGCTTAGAATGCAGCAGATTTTGAATTCATAATTTGCTTCTATGTTGGATAACTTCATGTTCAATACTCCTTCTGGCTCAAAATATGCAAAGGTCTTAAATCAAAACATAAATTTTGAATATTTGGAAATTTATACAAAATAGTATTAAAACATTTTTCATTCTCTGCTTTTAACCAATGAACTTTAAAACATCAAAATGACAGCATTTGTCTTTTCCATAATACCTAAACCTGGAGGCAATGAATCATCTGAAAGGAGGAATGCTTTGCAGAGCTGTTTTCCTACAAAATTTAAAAGCTATTTCTAGTAGAATTATTTTAAGGCACAATTTGCAAGTTCTACTGCATATTTTACACTTTTAGTGTGTTTCATGCCTAAAGACTTTAAAGACTGGTGAAATATGTTGCCTATACCATGTTTCATCATCAGCTTTGTTATCCTCCCAGTATTTTCATGATCTTAAAAGAAAAAGATATTGTTAATGACAATAAAGTGAAAAAAGTGAAAAAGATTCACTCTTTCCAAATTCAAATTATTTTTTTTTTTCTTTAAATGTGTTTCATACATGGAGAAAGTAGGAGTGAAGGAAATGTCTTCACCGACTTTTACATTAGATTATTAAAGAGCCTGGAATAATGACAAAATAAATTGCTTTGGGGTGGGTATGAAAAAGCTAGTCCTATTATTGTGGATGTAGTCTCTTACAAAAAATAATTTTCTGTTTTGTCATAAAAAGTATGATAGTTCATTAATATCCATTCACATCTTTGCCTTTCTGATGCAGTTAGCTTAATGTGTTTGCAGAATTTTCAAATAAGCAGGTTAAAGAGGATAGATATGCTAAATAAGCACTTTCTGAAGGCGACTTTATCCTGTATTTGTTCCAAGTGTTCCAGGTATCTTTTTTTTCTGAAAATTATTGACTATTGTTGGCAACAAGGTATCATAGAATATGTGCCAGTACACTGATTAGTGGCACTGATCTTTAATCTTAAGTTCTTATGAATGTCACGCAAAGCTGAAAGATGTGATGTACTAGGCTTTTTCAATTTCTATGAAATACAAACTCTCTCTGTGTACACTGCCTCTCTTCACATATTAGAGTCCCAGTTTTCTCATGTTTTCAGTCTCACATGACCCAGTTTGATGATATTTCTGTTTAAAGCATGGCATTTTTAAAATATTTTATAGAACTTGTTGAAACTTCAAAAGGAAAAAAAAAAAAAAAAATCAACCAAACAAGAAAACCAATCAAATCAAACACTATATATAATAAAATATTTTCCTAAACCAGTAGATATGAATATTTTCCTAAACCAGTAGATATGATATTTCATATTCAGTAGATATGAAATAAAGTAATTATTATGATATAATAATAAATAATACATGATGTGTCAAGAAAGTAAGGAAAACTAAGAAAACCAAAATACTGCTAGCTTGTTAAATATATGTGTAGAGCTTATTGGAAATGTATGACTTTAACACTGAAACCTTCTGTGATGGGTTGACATTTTCTGGCTGCCAGATCCCTACCAAGCCACTCTCTCACTACCCTTCCTTAAGTGTATAGAAGAAGAAAATAAAATTAAAACTCTTGTGCATCAAGACAAAGACAGGGAAATTCCCTGCCACTTACTGATATGGGCAAACGAGACTCAGCTTAAAGAAAAAATATTTAATTTATCATCAATTAAAGTGTATGTGCATAGTGAAAAAACCAAACAAACAAAAGAAAACAAAACAAAACAAAAATAAAACATCTTCCACTCCTTTTCTAGGTTTGGTTGCACAACGGCAACACTTATTTAAGACATCACTCCAGGCAGCATAAGAATTACTTTAGAAATAAAATATCCTGCCCCTGTTTTAGTTATTTATAGTTATATATTTGCTTTTCTATGTTATAGTTTTATACAGTTATATATTTGCTTTTCTAAGACATTATTTCTTTACTTAATAGATCATAAATATTATCATTGCAGGAAATCTATTTTAAATCCGTATTTCACAGCTGGTATTCTGGGAAGAGTATAGGAAGGCTACCCAGTTTTGTAGGGATGGGATGAGGAAGACCAAGGTGCAGCTGGAGCTGAACTTGACAACGGACACAAAGAATAACAAGGACTTCTACGATTATTTCATCCAGAAAAGGCAGGTCAAAGAAAGTGTTGCCCCACTGATGAGCAAGGCTGACAAATTGATAAGAAGAGACAAGGAAAATGCTGAGGTACTCAACAAAGTTTTTGGTCTGTCTTCACTGGCAACCTCTCTTCCTGCATCTCTTGAGTGGATAGGACAGGGACTGGAGGAGCAAAGTTCCCAACTACATAAGAGAAGATCAGATTTGTGACCACCTGAGGAACCTGAATGTACATAAGTATATGTAACCAGACAAGACACATTCCAGAGTCCTGAGTGTAAGATGGGAAACATGTAAGCTTATGAAAATTCAGGATTTTAGAGTTATATAATATATTTAGGCAGGTGGTGGGGAAAACAGAAAATGTTTAGCAAGCAGATACATTTTGTACCAAGGCAGCAAAGTAGAACATAAGGCATTGTTGAAACCCATAAAGGCAGAACCCAAACCAGCCAGGACCAGGCTCGTGATTTTGGCCAGGAGAGATTGATCTGGAAGAAAACCAAACCTCTACTGCACCTGCCCAGAAGAAAAGGTCAAGCAGCGAATACTGATGAAGACAATGGTTACTTCATCAAGACCCCTACCCAGGGCCACCGGCAGGCAACACCTGAGACTCTGGGTGAGGAATGGGCAGGCAAGGAGGTGTGGGGTTGTAGGATCAATGTGTATAAAAAACCTGTACCCTGCCTCACCCGGTACACGTCATTGGTGGAAATATCCCCCATGCGTCCCAGCTGGAACAAAACATACCAGCTTTACAATTTTGAATTGTAAAGTCCTTAATCTGCAAATCAAGTGAATTGGCTTATGTAGTTGCCAAGCCACTATCCATGATATTTGAAAAGTCGTGAAAGCCAGATGAAGTCCCTGGTGACTGGAGAAAGGGAAATATTGCACACATTTTTAGAAATGGGTAGAAAGTGCAAGGACTTGGCACTTGGCCTCATACTATAACATACTATGCTATGCCATGCCATGCTATACTATACTATACTATTGACCTAGGCCTGACAATCCAGATCACTCTGCCTTTCTGCCCTTCAGCAGATCAACACTCCTGCCCTACTTGGTTTCATCTGCAGCCTGTCTAAAGGTGCACTCAATCTCCTTGTCCAGGTCTCTGATAAAGATATTAAATAGGACCAGTCCCAATATTAAGCCCTGAAGAACACCCCTTGTAACTGGTTGGCAGCAGGATTTAACTCCATTGACCACACTCTCTGGGCTTGGCCATCCAGCCTCCTTTTTAACCCAGATAGGAATACTTCCATCTAATCCTTGAGCAGCCAGTATTCCCAGGAGAATGTGGGAACTGTGGGAAATGGTGTCAAAAATATTGCTGAAGACTAGGTAAACAGCATCCACAGCTTTTCCCTTATAACCTATGTGGGTGGTCTTTTCATAGAAGGAGATCAGGTCAGTCAGCAAGACCTGGGTTTCTCAAACTCATGTTGACTGGGCCTGTGCTATGATCCAATTAGGGAGAAATGTCTCTGCTGGAATTAAGGAGAAAATGAGATCATACACCAAAGTGAATAATATGGATATATATATAATATATATATTATCTCTTTCATTTAAGAGATATAATGAAATAGAAAAGGGGGGCAGGGAGAGAGATATCAAGCAGAAGATAATCACCACCCATTAACCCAGCAGTGTCCAGTTGGTCCTTTTTCACCCTGGGCTTTTCGGTGGTGGGGGTCCTAGAGCTGTTCTTTTGGAGGTACCACCTTTATACAGTCCAAATTCCAGGTACCCACAGGGCATAGATTATGTTCCCATAATTTGGGGTGATATATGTATGAGCAGTAGCTTTCTTTCCCACTTTGCTACAGTGAGAATTTTTGTCCAGATGCATTAACCGTGATGTGCTAACCAGACCTTACTCCCATCATGCCTGGAATTAGCACTTTCCTGTTGCAAATTTCTACCTTCTGAGCTTATTTTAAGTTCCCACTGCAGTGGTTTATTTTATGGCAAGTTCCTTCTGTGGCTTTGACAGTGCTTTGACACAGGTATCTGTGTTCTTTTAGCCTGATCTCCTGTTTGTCCTGTGATGGAACTAAACTGATCTGCTCCATAGCCTTCCCCAGCACTGAAGTCAGATTGACACACCTGTAGCTCCCCAGATCCTCCTTTCAGCCCTTCNGGCCATCCAGCCTCCTTTTTAACCCAGATAGGAATACTTCCATCTAATCCTTGAGCAGCCAGTATTCCCAGGAGAATGTGGGAACTGTGGGAAATGGTGTCAAAAATATTGCTGAAGACTAGGTAAACAGCATCCACAGCTTTTCCCTTATAACCTATGTGGGTGGTCTTTTCATAGAAGGAGATCAGGTCAGTCAGCAAGACCTGGGTTTCTCAAACTCATGTTGACTGGGCCTGTGCTATGATCCAATTAGGGAGAAATGTCTCTGCTGGAATTAAGGAGAAAATGAGATCATACACCAAAGTGAATAATATGGATATATATATAATATATATATTATCTCTTTCATTTAAGAGATATAATGAAATAGAAAAGGGGGGCAGGGAGAGAGATATCAAGCAGAAGATAATCACCACCCATTAACCCAGCAGTGTCCAGTTGGTCCTTTTTCACCCTGGGCTTTTCGGTGGTGGGGGTCCTAGAGCTGTTCTTTTGGAGGTACCACCTTTATACAGTCCAAATTCCAGGTACCCACAGGGCATAGATTATGTTCCCATAATTTGGGGTGATATATGTATGAGCAGTAGCTTTCTTTCCCACTTTGCTACAGTGAGAATTTTTGTCCAGATGCATTAACCGTGATGTGCTAACCAGACCTTACTCCCATCATGCCTGGAATTAGCACTTTCCTGTTGCAAATTTCTACCTTCTGAGCTTATTTCAAGTTCCCACTGCAGTGGTTTATTTTATGGCAAGTTCCTTCTGTGGCTTTGACAGTGCTTTGACACAGGTATCTGTGTTCTTTTAGCCTGATCTCCTGTTTGTCCTGTGATGGAACTAAACTGATCTGCTCCATAGCCTTCCCCAGCACTGAAGTCAGATTGACACACCTGTAGCTCCCCAGATCCTCCTTTCAGCCCTTCTTGTAAAATTCACCGTGCAGACAATGACAAAGGGCTGTCAAATATAAATGTCAGTAGTAAGTGTAATTTTCTGCTGGAGTAATAATAAGTAGTACTCCCTTTTTTTAGTAAGGAATTACTCATTCCTCACCTCATCTACTTCCTAAGTGCCTACACCAAAGCAGGAACTACTAGGGAAAAACTCTATATCCTTGTTACCAACCTGGGCTTGCAATACATATCCAGATGGGGTGGAAAAGAACATGTAATAGTCTTTATTCATCCACTTGGGAACTGTGAAGAACAAGTTCCCAACAGCACATATTTTGAGAAAGAAATTACTTTGTTATTTCTGGTTTAATAAACTCTCAAAATCTTTTAACCTGGCTGCATCTTTAGCTTTGATCTTCATGAAGTAATGCTTTTAAATTTAATTTTCTATCTTCATTTAAACATTCTTGTAGTGTATAGATCATTTTAGCATCTGAAAACTTCATTTGTGTTTTAATAATCTATATTGGTTCTTGGCATCTCCGTAGCAAGATCATGCTGTGAAATCTTAATTCTTATACTATTATGAAAAACTTGTTTTGTTCACTCAAAAAAAATCTCATTTTGTTTCTTTATAAATGTTTTTTGCTTTAATCACTGAAAGATCTCCAGGCAGATTTGCCAAATTGCCTTACTGTTCTCACTAACAAAGGCAAAGAACGACTAAAATGGTACACTATTTATTTATATTATATCCTATGGAAAAACATTTAACACCTTCAAAACAGAATTAAGGGAAAAAGCAATGGAGCGAATGATGTTAGAAAAATATGCACACTAAATCTACATTACACAAAGTTAAATAATATAAGTTTGATATCTGATGCATTTTAAAGAGTGTTCTGCCAAGCTTTCAGCTGAAGGAAGTGTACTGAATCTGTGTACTGTTCAATGCATTAGATATTAAGAACAGTTTGCAGCACACAAAGAAATTGAAAAAAAGTAGCGTTCATCACTCAAGAAAACATTCTATCAATCAAATTTGTAGACTGACTTCTTATCAGAAATATACATATCATTCTACATGATCTTAAACTAAGATTGTGCACAATATTATCTTGCAATAAAAAATGCAATAAAAAAACATAAAAAGATCAGTCAGCAAATATTTTGATCAATACAGAAGTTAGGAGAGGAAATTAAATATGAATCTCTTCCAGTTACAAGTGAGTTCCTCAGAAAAAAACCTTCTAAGCAGTTACATTACTATAAGAAGCGATCTAAATTCACAAGGTGTGAAATCACAATCTAAAGCCAAAAATCGGCTAGATATGCTAATGTTGAGTTCTTCACTAAATAAACATTTTAAAGCTAATGAAAGGCTGAGGTTTTACTTCCTAAGTCATTGCTTAGGATGCAAGAAGCAATTTTTCATTAGTTATATTGTACCTTCAGTGTAATGTCTTTGTCATAATAGTGAGAAATAAATAAAAGATAAAGTTCAACATTAACATTCAGTCCAAAAAAAAAAAAAAAAAAAAAAGAGGTAGCATCTGGAAAAGCTGTTTTTTTACTGATGAAAAATCTGAAAGGAATATTTGCCATTTTTATTAGTCAGACTCTATGTATGGAGATTTAATTTAATTTATTATTTGTATCTTGGGGAGATCACACAAGCTTGATCAAGGACTAACATGTCCTTGCCATAAGAATAGCATAATTAATTATAAGGAAGATAGTACTTATCAAAAAGTTTACAGTTGAACAAAATGAGTAGAACAACTGAAAATAGGCAAGAAAAAAAGAAAAGAACAAGATGAACAGCATATCTTGCCCTGGTAAGAGTCCTAAAGTATATTAGAATATGAATACTCAGTTTCACTGATACTGAAACAAGAAATTTGAATTGGGATTCATCTCAATTGATAGCACCACTAGAAGAGATATTGAAGCTAGTTAGGGATCTGAAAAACTAGCAAGTCTCTGCTAATCAAGGTCTTACTCATAATCAACAGAACAAGAGGGGTCATCAGCTTTGAGGGTTGAGTCATGCCATCTCTGAATTCTTTTTCCTGCCTTTTTTTTCCTCATAAACCACAAAAAGAATCTGGGTGATTAGTTTTCTTTTTAAGGTTTTAACTTTTAAATAGCTATTGATAAAGGCAATGAATCTTATCCCTTCCATTTTTTGAATAATTATCCTCTAACTGGCTAATTTACTGGTGCTTTCATTGCATTAGATCTATTTTAACCAAAGAATTTCAAAACCATAGAAGACATTGATCTCTAGAGGTCAATAGGATCCAGTTTGACTGTAATCCAAATTTTGTCATCATAGTATCGATATCCTATTTTATTTGTTTTGTATTGTATCGTGTATTTTAGATTTTAATAAGGGTGGGGGGGTTCACTTTAATTGTTGTTTGTATTGAGTGCAGGTGTCTGGGTGTTTGCAGTAGGGGGCTGCAGGGGTGACCTCTGTGAGAGATGCCTGGAGCTGTCCCATGCTGCACACAGCCAGTTCCAGGCAGCTCCAGCAAACCCACTGCAGGGTACAGCTGAGCCCCACAGCTCCAAGCCAAGGTGGTAGCACCTCAGGATAAACACATTTGAGAAAGGGGAAAACACTGTAAGGCAGTGAGGGGTGGGGACAAATGTGTGAGAAAGAACCTTGTGGACACCAAGGTCAGAGAAGAAGGAGGAGAAAGTACTCCAAACACTGGAGCAGACATTACTCTGCAGCCTCTGGAGGGGAACAAAGTAGAGCAGTTATTCCCCTGCAGACCATGGAGTATCCCATGCTGGAGAAGTTTGACAGTTTCTGAATGACTGCTGCCTGTGGGCAGGACCCATATTGGAGCAAGGAAAACATATTAGGAGATAGGAGCAGCAGACTGCTGCTGACCCCAACCCCATTCCCCATCCTGCCAGCACTGCCCATAGAGAAGGAGGTGGAGGAGTTGGGAAATAGTGAAGCTAGGCCTGGAAAAGAGGTAGGGGAAAGGTGTTGTTTTACTTTTGTCTTTGTTTCTCACAGTCCTACAGTTTTAACTGGCAAAAAATTTTCACCAAGTCAGTTTTTGTGATGACACATCTGTGTGATGATGCGCCCGTATGGAAGGCAGTCTCCCTCTGTTTAAGTAAACCCAAGAGTTTTTAATCCTTTCTTTCCCTGTTCAGTCAAGGATGTGGAGTGAGAGAACATCTGGGTAGGCATCAGGAATCCAGTCAAGGTTAATCCAACACAATGCTAAAAAGAACAGACAGAAAATAGGGACTATCAAAACATTTATTTTCTCAGTTTACTTTTCTTTCTTGCTGTTTTTTTTTTTTTTTTCTTGAGGATCTAACCTAAAGAAAGCAAGACAGATAAATTAAATTGAGCAACTTCTATATTAATCTGTTTGCTAACATAGAAAAATAGAAAAGAAATTACCTAGAAATATCTATGTAGTGTGAACTTTCAAAGCTTCTGTTAAGGCATTGAGTCTAAATTAATTTAGTTGTAGCCTTGGACAACCTTTGATTTTTACAGCAAATTTTCTCAACGGTTCACTCTTTGAAGCTATACTGTTATTTAAGTATGTTTGCAATGTTCTTTGAAATAAGTAACTTTTATAGACCCTACTAGACAGAATGAAACACAATACTGCATAGTGTTACATGGGTATCGTTTATTACAACCCACCCCTCAACGTACAGAATCAGTATTGTATTCTCTGAGAAATACTTCAAGGTAAAGTTCAAACTAGGCTGTAACTTACAGGGTGGCAAGTTCATAAGTTTACTTGCTGCGAGTGCCATACTGTTTAACCATGATATATCCTTAACATAGTTATTTTCCTCCAAACATCCAAGGATTTTCTAGATTTTTTTTTTATTTGTACTGTGCTATTTAGGAGAACTAAGAGAAGAAAAAGCATAAAGAAGAAATTTACCTGGCTGCATTCCAAATCTCTGCCTTTGCAAAAACTAATAATAAAAATTTTTGATAACAAAAAATATGTATATCATCAGTGCATATAAAATCTAAATATCATCTCCCTCGGTATTCTTCACAACATTTGGACAAACTAAATGGGATATCAAGGATTCAGCATGTGTGCAATTTAATTTAATAAGAGCCATACTGACTTAGATCTAAACTGTTGTTCTGAGAAATCTCAAAAAATGCTTCCTCAGAAACATACATGACCAACTTCAGCACCATTTAAGCTCCTTGATGGCAGTTACAGTGTACAAATTTGGAAAAATACATTTTAAGAAGGGCAGTTGTTTTTTATTTAGATTCATAAATAGTTCAATTTGATGGATTAATCAAAGTGGTTTAAAATGTAAAATTTCCCTTAGAACTAAGTACAATGCAGAGATAAGAAATATGTAGATTCAGTAATTTAAAGGTCAAACCCATTATATGGCAGCAATCTGAATGTCAAATCTACCTTTTCCTCAAGTTTTTCCTATCTTTTTCCTCCTAATTGTGTTTGTCCAGTGTTTCACTTTGGCCTTTTTGTTCATTGCAATATGACTTCTCCATGGTTTGTTACTTTTCCATCTTCTATCACTTTTTTGCAGTAGTAGAAAGACAATAAGACCTCTCTTTTTTGGTTTATTATTCTTCCCCTTATTTTTTCCCTGTTTCTTGCAGGAATGAGAAGTACAGTCTAAACAGAATACAGTCAAGTATTTCTTTGCCTTTCCTGGAGTCATCCAAGGTATTTTTCATTTTTAGTCTCTGTTCTCATTTGTACATATATTAAGTAGCTTATGTTCTCATTTGCTCTTTTACTTGTTTCGTACTTTTCCTTATTTTTCAGTATGCTTTCCCATTGTTTCAGATTTTTTAATTTTCCTTCATTTTTCTTGATCCAGAAAAAAATTCCAAGTCCTGCAGGTGAGACAGACGAACTTGCACCAGTACAGAGTAAGCATGGATGTCGTTGCACTGTGAGTCAGACGTGAGTCAGCGATGCATCCTTTTGGTAGTAATCAGGCCTTTCTCACTGTGATGTGACTGAAAACAGCTGTTTGTGGAGTTTCCTTCCTTGCAGTTATTGAAAAGCCATCTGAACATGGTCCTGGGTACGCACTTAGGAGCCTAGGTGACTTTTCTTAAACAGGAGGTTAAACCTGGTGACCCACCAGGAGTCCCTTCAAGCCTCAATAGGTCTGTGTTTCTACAGTCTTAGCCTCAAAATCAGGGCAGTAAGAACTTTTATAACTTTTTATGTGTAAAGCAGTGTAAATTGTGAAAAAAAAAACCCCAACATTATTTGTAGTTTGTGTTGTGTTGATTGGGAGATATATTGGAGTGGTTGAAGCTGGATGGGTTGGAGATGCATTGCTAGTGAGTCTAGAAACTTGTAGCCAGAAAAAATGGGAAGGATGTTATGATTGCCAAGGAACACAGGTGTAATTTAGAAAGAATGAACTGAATTGTCTAATTGTGATTTTGTATTTGAAACAACCAAGATTTCACTCTCAGTGTGCGATTTACAAATATACCTTCTCTCCATTTCTGTATTTCTCAGGTTGACTTTCAGTCAGTTATTCTTCATTCAGGAAATAATTTCCTTCCAGGCTAAGAAAGGGTTGGGTAATGACATAAAAGTCTTTCTTTCAATCTCACATTTCTTTCTGAATGGAAATATTGAATGCAGTCCAAGTCAACACACACACTGAGTTCAAACTAATGTCTGTAGAGTGTGGATAGTCAAGAGATGAGACAGCTGTGGGAAGACAAAGGTCAAAGCAATATCAAAGATTTGGTTGAATTTATGGTGGAAGTCATATGTATACTATGGTATACAACATGGACCTGGGCTGAAACACTTCCCAGTTGTCTTGCTGAAGACATTGATTAAACCTGCAAGTGCACCTTATTTTGAAAACAGCCTCTGAGAGCCACTGGGCAGGAGCCTTTGGAAAGGAACCATATTGTACCCTGTCTAGATGATGAGAGAACCAAAACCGTAAGAAAAAATTAACACACTTTTTCCACAGTATGAACACAAATCATGACCAAAGAAAAAAACCATCAAACATTATTAATGTTTTCATTTTAATGTGATACATTTCTTAAATGAGCCAGCAATCACAAAATCAAATATTGCTGAGGGATCCACAAACATAAAACCTTATGAGTGCCCGCTGTTTATTGACAGGATGACTCATCTCTAAATATCATTGACCTTTTTTCTCTGAACTCTGATCATGTTGAGTCCTAAGTATTAGCTTCAGTATTAGAAGTATCTTAACTCATAACTTTGCTTATAGTTAAGCAGTTTTTCAATTAAGTGTTATTTAGCTTTCTCAGGATCTTCAACGATGGCTGAATTGTGTCATGTTAAAACCATGAAGAGAATGGAATGAGACTTTTAGTGTCTTGGAAAGTGGTGCAACTTCTCTATATATGACTGAAAATAATGCTTATTGAGATTTTTTTTTAAATCATGGAGTTTTTTATTACTTTTTTTCTTAAGAAAGATAATTTGTATTTATCACATGGTTACTGCTAACTTAAAACATGGTCAGATGTTTATTTGAAGTCTTTTTTAACTCTCTACTTGCTTTTGTAAAATGGAGGATGCCTGCTGAATCATAAAGCAAAACAATTACATTTCTATCCTATCTGCTCCTTCCTCATATAAGCCCTCTTCCATTTCTCTGAGTTCTCAGAAAGGAGGAGGAAAATGAGTAAAGGAGTTCAGACAAATAGTTAAATCTACCACTGAATAAAAAGTAAAAAAAATTCCTATGTTAAAATTGTCATGTGTTCCAACATGTCGTATCAACATCTCTTTAAACTGGCTATATTTTTGTTTTGGTTTTAGTTGTTGCTTTTTAATTTCAATTTATTCTAATTGGCCAGAGTCACACCATCATGAAAATTGCCTTTGACTACCATTATTTTCTTGGCAAGACAGGTGTTCTTGCACAGTGTGCAACAGAGCAAGAGATGCAATTCCAAAGTGAATTTCAAGTGACTAATTCCATGATATAAAAAGCAAAGGAGGAATTACATCAAATGAAATGATGACAAAATTAAATTTTGTTTTCAAGTTAGAGTGGAAATATAATAGAATACAGAGCAGCCAAACATACATACTGAGCTCACAAAGAAATATATTACTTTATGAGTAAATTATAGGCATTTGTATTTTCAACAAGTAATGGTGTTAATTGATATGAATTAACAAGAAATTTAAGTAGGTGTCATGGAAATTCTTTTTATTTCACATCTTCATTCCTGTTCTTGTCATGTATTCTGTAAACTGCAAAGATCTCATTTCATGTAGCAGTTCAGACTGTACAAAAGGTTCAGAGTCCTGCTTTGCAAGTGATTGTCAAATATTTGTCAAAAATCTACTGATGTGTATTTTCTGGAATTAGGTGACACACTTAGAATTAAACCCTTGATGACATTGTGCATTTTTTCAAGCCAGTGTATTCTTAATAAAGATTTGAAATGGAAATTTTTTTTTGAACATTGTCTTCTTAATGTTTATTGAATGGCACAATTCCTCATCCCTTTCTATCAGTATATCACACAGCCCTTCTTAGCTGTTCATTGCCAGTTGCCAACTGTCCCTTGGTTTGTCACTCCATTCTACTGGAAAAAAACCCAAACAAAACCTTTGTGTCACATGGTAAACTAGGGATAGCATAAAAGGGAGGGAGGATATACTTCAAAAGGGCATGAATAGATATGCAAGAAGCATGTATGAAACCACAAGCACAAAGTTCTGATATGATCCATGCTTCCATCAGGCTCTCATGCCCTTTAGACATTTCAAACAGACTAATATGGCTCTAAAATATTATATTAAAAAGGGATAGTACTTCTAATACTCTTTTCATAGAGGAAAATAAGAGTTTGAAAGTGAAATACAAAGGCACAAGGTCACCTGTAGAAATTTTACTTCCTCATATGTCATCTTGCAGCCCAGCTTTTTGGGACAAGTTCTGCAAGCCATATTGACAAAAATCTGTTTCTGAATATCCTGGCCAGGAGCTGTTGTCATAAGCATTTCCAAATTACTGTATCTACAAAGCACTGAATTAATTGGGCATAATGTATTTTTGGCATGTGACTTCATAAAATGTAGCATAATGTCATGAAACCTACCAGCCTGAACTTCACTGTTTGTAGAGGTGACAGTCTCATGGGAATATTTTCAGCTCTGAATGCATCCAATTTGCCTTGAAAGTAAACTGCTGGCTCTTACTAATGCAGCTTGTTCTCTATCCCTCCTTTTCAGTAGCCAAGCCCGATAAGATGGAATTTTTTTCTTTTTTTTTTTTTTTTCATTAAGATCACACTTTCCTCACAATTTAATTAGAAAGAAGCAATTAAGAATGTCCCATCGAAACTCACAACACCCAAGTAAAAGATCTGGAAAAGAATCTGAAATAGCTGCAGTACAATAACAGCTAGATTTCAAATACCAAAAGAATATATGTATATATACTTCCGTGTCTATATGTTTAGATTTCACATATAGAGATTTGTGTTCATGCAAATGTGTTCTTTCTCCTCTTTATGGGCTTGCTGAAATACTTAAGGCATAAACATTTTTATGAAACAAATGACTGCGGACAATGGTTAAAGAAAGGATCTAGCTTGTTTCAGAGCATAGTTTATAGTGCTAAGAATTGCCCTTTCAAGATGGTGATCCCAACAACATCAACCCTGTAATTTGAAAACCAATTTTGCAACTGATGAGTTACTTCAGACAGTGACTCTATTACCACTGTACAGAATCAATAGTTTATTTAACTGAAGTATTAAATTTCACACTAGTTCTTCTGTAAAACTTTATATTAAAAACATAATTCCTGAGACAGATATGCAGATAGATGTTCAATTCAAGAAAATAAGCATTTTCTCCAAATGGATTACCTAAGTTAATAAATTATTTTTTAAACCTAAATAATTTATTAAACCTAAGTTTAATAAATTATTTTTTATTTTAATTATGATTTAATCTGATTTTTATTCATTATATAGCATTATAATCAGAAAATTTATTTTGAAGAAAAATATTCATTTTGAATACTTCCAGGAAATAACATTATTAAAGCAAATTGTTTTATTATCCCAATTTGAAATGCCAAATATTACATTTTGAGGAAGCAAAAATGCATTACTTAATGGTATAATTTCACATTATTTTACATAGTAGGAAAAGTCTAATATTCTATGCATCATGGTTTTTACCATATTCTAATATTTAAGGATAAAATGTAAATAATTCATGTTTTAAGATTAGACAAATGTTGAAGCAATGACATTTTTTCTAAAGAATGTTATTTTGTTTTCTTACTAAGTTGTATACTTTCCTTCTTCTAAACTATAGCTATGCCAACACTTGAAAAGCATCAAGGTGAATCAAATTTTCTGTCATAGTTGGAATCATTCTAAACAATGAGTTTCATAAAGTCACTGTTTCTGTTTTTTTTTTGTTGTTTTTTTTTGTTTGTTTGTTTTTGTTGTTGTTGTTTTTTTGTACTGCTGCTGTTATAATTGTAAGGAATGAGGAGTAACCACACATGACAAAATGATGAGCTTTGCAAGAATAGAATAAGGGAGGGAGAGACACCAGCTCAACAGTTTTACACAAGTAAATCATTTGATACCACTGTATAGCATGTTATAGTCTAGGTTAGTAATAGTCTTATTAGGTCCACTTCCTATTCTATTCACTGCCAAGGTTTTCATGTGTCTCTTAACAATTCTTTTTGTTACACATTATAATAAACTGTCTCAGAGGGCATGTGCAGACATTTCAGTGAACAACAAATGAAAACAGCAGCTAATGAGAGAGTAATAAAGGCTGGCTTAATTTTTCACAGCAAAGGTAAGTGTTGACGCCTTGATCCCATACGGCACACTACCCATTTCCCTCAATGCAGTTTGCCTGCAATGTATTGGAGAACAAGAAGACAAAAGAAGCCCATGTCTAAGAAGTACTGTAAAGAAAATAATATAAAATTTAATGCATTTATAGACTGAGGAATTGTCAGGGCTAAAGAAAAAGAACAGCTGTTGTAGACAAAGTACTTGATGATTTTAGCTGTATGAAAGAAGAAAATCTATCTTACAATTGTTACAAATGTAGAATGTGTAATGAATGTAGAAAGCGTAGACTCATGTGAAATGTGTAAATCCAGAATAATAATCGGGTCATATATTTTTCACAGTATCCAAGCTTTTTGTGAGGTGAATTACAGTTCTTTACAGTTACTAGAACTGCAGTGGGAATTAGTGCTTATTTCTATACATGCAACATCCAAAAGTTACAATATATCCCACCGGATGACAGTGTTGCTGGATTCGAAATTTTAACATCGTTTGAAAATGTAAAAATCTACTTTCTAGTAGACATCAAGACAAAACACTCTTTGTCAAACTGGTAATGTAAAAGAAACTCTGCAGGGAGCTTCCTATAGGGAGACTCAGCCATGTTGTTTCTGTCCTACAGCCACACAGCTGCCATGGCCTGACAGTCCCACCTCTTTGTGGGTAAAACACCTTTTTTGTATGGTTTTGTTATCAATATTGCACTTGTTACTGTGCATTTCTCACCCCATTGCTTTTAGGTTTCAGTAAATTGCTATCTCAACCATAGTCTGTAGTCTCTACAGTCTCTGCTTTTGTCCCTCTGTTATCAGAAAGGGTGGGAGTGGCCTCTTTGGAGTTTAATTTCCAGCTGGTGTTACACAATGTGTAACTGCTAAAGGACTCAGGCATTTAAAAAGAAAAAAAAAAAAAAGATAAAAAGTAGAGTGCCTGTTCCTTCTAAATTAAAAGCTTTTGTCACAGTTACGAACAGGCAGGGAGAGAGAAGAAATACAATGCCACATTTGATGAAAAGGTATATTGTAGTCAGGATGAACCATCCAACCTTAGACCTACTCTAAAAATTATACTGATTCACTGTATATATATGCTACCCATTATTTATTATTTAAAAACAAGGTTAGAGATTCAATTGTATACAGAATATTATACATAAGTTTAAAACCTTTTCTAAAGGCTATTTTTTTTCAGGTAATACCTGTAGGCACATTATCATTATTACTAAGAAAATATTGAAATTTGAGACATTTTCATTTTTAAATGTGGGTATCAAAAGGAAGGGTCCTTTCCAGTGTGTGTTGCAAGCAAAAAGCTAGTTGAGTCCTAAGGAGGCTGAAGAGGAGGAAGGAGTGGGAATGGAACAAATTGCTGGCTGTTAGTGTGAGTAGACCAGGGAAGAAGGAAATTGTTTATAGGTGGGAAAAAGAGAAAAGCTCAGGTTTTCAAATGCTAAATCTTGACAATTAAAAGGGCAATCCAGATAATGTATCAGGAGAAGTAGGGTATGAAAATTAAATCAAGACTGAGGAAAGAGATTTGTGAGTCACCATGGTAGATGACATATAACTTAATATGGTGATAAGGCAGAGAGAACTAAAAATGAAGCTCTGAAGGACAAAATCTTCATAAAAGAGAGATAAGTGGAAAACGATAGCCAAAGGATATTTTGAAGGAGAAGCTGGAAAGGGTGGGGGGAAATCCACAAGAAAATAGGGAAACAGAAGCTTAATGTTAATTAATTAATATTTTCACTGTTTTGCTAAGATTCTTTTGTTGGCTAGTATATTTGAATGAAATCTGGTTTTAACAGGCTGGAATTCACAGGTTTACCAAGTTAATGAGTTTAATATTGACATAAATCTGGACAAAAAAATGTTGTGAGGAATGTTGAGTTGGCAAGATGGGAATGGACTGCTGTTTCTGTCTAAAGACAATAAGTTTGTTAAATATTGTTTTTCTTGGTTTTTCTTGATTTTAATGTACGTAGCTATCGACTCATTGAAATCTCATTTTTCTGCTGCCACGTGCTGACCACTGCTACATGGATTCACTTTTGTTATGTGCTCTGCCAGATATTAAGTGGTTGCTCCTATTTTATGCACTTGTTGCGGTTTGAAAATGAATTGATTGCATGGAGATTAACTAGACTTGGCTGCTGAAGCACATTCAGTCACAGATACACTTGATGTGTACATGACCTCTCTGCTTCACATCACTCATGGGGAAGATATAGTTGGCTTAAACTCCCACGGTGCCTGGCAATTGGATGTGGCTGTCACTGTGGCAATCACTTTATCATTAACGGGCTAGTTGTAGGGAGCCATTTAAGCATAAAGAGTTTAACCAGGCCCAGCCCTCTGCCAAAATACTGCTGTGGCTTGTCTCACGCTGCGTGGCATATCTGCCAAGGCCAGGACTCTGTTCTGGTATGGTATTGATCATTTGTCTTCATGTCTCTCTCCTATTCAGCTTTTTTATATCTTGCCCATTTACAATACCCATTGTCTACAACTGCTGTAAGGGTCTGATTTTTGAATGTGATAGGTTAATTCTCTTTATTTTTAAACTCAATTGAGATTTTAAAGGAAAGTTTAGAGAGCTAGTAATGGTTTTGCATATGCCTATGTCTATATATTCTTTAAAGCAAAAAGATATACTTTTCCTGTTAAAGGCTTGTAATGGGATTCATATTTCTGTCTTCTCTCCTTATAGTTTTTAAGCTCTGATCTGAATAATTCTTTGCAGTCCTTTTGTTTTAATTATTGTTTTAATCATATTTCTACTTAAATCAGCATGAGAACTTAAACTAGCAAAGAATGTGCTTCGAAAACTCACCACCTAAAGTTACACATAGATTTAAAGCTCCGTAAGAAAACCATTATTAAGAGAGCTTATGAAGAAAAAAATAAAGAAAAACCTTCTAAAAATTACTGCTGAGGAGACTTGTAAAGATCATGCTGAGTGATAGGTCAAAAAACCCAACCCATTGACAACTGCTGGAGTCAGGAAATTCACTTATCCTGGTAGGCAGCTACTTCTCTTCACTTACCCCTTTTGACACTTCTTTTATGTCATTTGGACATATTCAGTAAGGTGATACAAGGGGCAGACTTTTCCTGTGCTTATCTGGAAGCAGTGGAGGTGTGGGGACTTGTTACTGCTTAATAGGCTACTTGCACTCAGCATCATCTAAAGCGAAGTGCAAGGTGAGAAGGGAGTCATGCCACACCAGGTAAATTCTGTTTAGAATACTTGACTTGACTGGTAATCCACTGCAAATACTTGATATCTAGCTGAATCCAGGTGAGAGTCCATGTAAAGAATCAATAGCCTAAAGGCCAGCAACACATGTTCAAATACTGACAAAACTTGTCCATTGTAGTTTTTAGACATAAAGAAAGAAGAGTAATTTAAGCTCTGGATCTGACTTTTTAATGCAGGCAGGGTCAAAATGAGCATATATATTCTTGCAAGCATAATTGATATAAAACTTTGTAAGAAGACTAATCCAAGGTTAAGATAGAGACATCATGTATTCATGTCTTTCCTTTGAATTCAGTGGAGATAGTGAGATTAACTGTGTAATGTGCTAAAGAACTGAGGCCTAATATAGTTATATAATTTAATAGCTCATAATCATTGACCTGAATGTGCCCATATTAAGTAAGCCCATATTTTCATGTTGCTACTGATTTTGTCTAAGTTCTCAGAGGTGCCTGTGTGGCTGCACAACTTCTGTGTGTACTGGATCACAACCTGTTAAGAGACTGGGTTTGCTTACAGCTGTGGCACTACTTAAAAGGCTTAAAAAACCACAAACAAACAAGGAAAAGAAAAGAAAAGAAAAGAAAAGAAAAGAAAAGAAAAGAAAAGAAAAGAAAAGAAAAGAAAAGAAAAGAAAAGAAAAGAAAAGAAAAGAAAAGAAAAGAACTTTCTTAAATAGGGAGATACTATAGAAGTGAGATTTGGAGGTAGATTTTGCAGCTACAGAGCTGGCAGTGTGTCCTTTATTTTGTGATATGCATAGCAGCACAGGACCTGGAAGGTGTATGTGCCCTTCTCACATTATTTTAAAGCTGTATTATCAATCCAACTGTATTCAACAATTATAGTATTAATTGAGCTCAAAGTGAACAAGCTCATTCTTGTTTCATTAAAGAATTAACTTTTCCAATTAAAGTTTAGCTTTATTTAACTCATTTGTGTAGACATTGTCCTAAAGCAAATAGAAGAACAATTTTATCATCATTAGAGGTTTCTGAAGCATGATCACAATGAGCTTATAGAGTGTCAGAGTTACTGAAATAGAACTATCATAACAAAATTAATGTGACAGACTTAAGGAAAAAAAAATTAGCAGTATTTGTATAATGAGATACTCAATAGTCAAGATACAAGTGTAGTCACTATAATGTTGATCTTACAATAGTCATGGTCTAGGAAAGACAAGTGCATATATATATATAAATTGAATTTTGTTACAGAGTACATACCTTGTGTGCCTTTGTGAAAAACACTAAGATCTCAGCTATTCTGCATTTATGCTGCTGATAATTAAAGACTAAATATGGATAAACATTTTTGACTTATAATTTCCATAAAATCTTCACCTTTCCCAATTAAAGAGGAAACGACGGTGGTGCCAAGTGCAGACCTCTGAGTAATAAGCCACAAAATGCAAACTGTGGGTCACAAATATTGCTTTAGGGTTCTGTAAAAGCTTTCAAGGCTCTAAGCTATACCAAATAAAGGGTTTACTCAGTGAAAGGTGCTTTATCTTATTTATTTATCTTTGGCACATACAAGAGCATGAAATTTATCAGACAGTGATGTATTTTGGAGAATCCAAGTGGGAACAGTGATACTGAGCAGTTACAGTAGAAATGCTCTATTCTGCAATCCTTAGCTATCTATCTTTATATTACCCCATCACAATAACATCTGAATGCCACAGAACACTTAGCTGTATAGTGCCCTTGTGAAGTGTTCAATAGTCTCATTTTCAAGCTGGATGGAAACAAGAGACAGAAAAATATTTTTTTTGTCTTGAATTACTTAGGCAAAATATGGCAGTCGGTTATATTGAATTTTTGTCTCCTATGGCTTCATTTTATAACTTAACTGGAAGTTCATCCTTCCTTTTATCATTATTTATAATTAAATATAAAACAAAGCATAAATGAGACAGTTGAAAGTGAGGCTGTTTTTTCAGTCTGTAGAAAGGCTAAATAAAGTATTCTTGCAGCAGGTTCAACAACTATAATTTGGATCTGCTATAGATCTATGAAAAGTGCTCTCAACTTCATTAATGTGGGTCACAGTCAAATCCCTTCAATGTTCAATGTCTAACTTAGAAATTACAACTGAATCTGAAGAGATGGAGCTTGGAAAAATCTCCCATCCCTCCTGTTTTTTTTTTGTTTTGTTTCCTTTTTCCCTTCTGAAAAGCTTTGAAATTTCTTATTCTGAAAAATAATCTTTGTTTTTGCTAACACATTCATATTTCTTTCAGATTACCTCTCTGCTTCCATTTTTTCTCCAGGTGTTCTGCATTTCAATACAAAGAAATCTTCAGCTTTTCTGACATAATTTTTGAAGTTTCAATAAAATCTGAACGTTTGAAAAGGTCTAGTATTTTCCCAGGGTGGCAATTCTTCCAGTCCCAGATCATGACATTAAAATTCACCTTTGTTTTGACAACTTGTCATGCTTTAACCTCAGCCAGCAGCGAAGAATATTGGCACTTGGTCAATTTCCCCGGGTGGGATAGGGGAGAGAATCAGAAAAGTGAGAAAACTCACGGGCTGAGGTAAAAATCATCTTTGTTGCCCTGCACTGGATCTGCTCCAGTATCTCCATGTCTCTCTTGTGCTGAGGAGCCCAGAACTGGACACGGCACTCCAGCTGTGGCTTTACGTGGGCAGATTAAAGGGAGGGGATCACTTTCCTCCACCTGCTGGCAATGCTCTTCTTAGTGCACCACAGAAGACCTTTGTCCTTCTTGGGCACAGTGCTGGTTCATAAACAGATTGTTATCCACCAAGACCACCAGTCCTTCATCACGAGCTATTTTACAGAGTTGGTTCCCAGTCTGTACGGACAAACAAAGCACTAATACAGAACAAAACACTAAACCAGAATGCAATAATAAATGGAAGATGATTTTCATTCTGGACATCTAAAATTTCAGCATGTAAATCTGAACTATTGCCCTAGGCTTCATATATCATACTGAATAAACAGCAAGCACATCAGCCACATCAGCAGAGCTTGTATCCACCTACTTTTGATTTCAACAGGCTATGAGTTGTACCTTGAGAATACCTACTTTGCTTTAGTGAAAATAGATGATTTTTGGAAAATAAACTCAGTATTTGGAGTCATACATTTAGGTGACTAAGACAATGGGTTGTGTGCCAGCCTAAATGTGAAGTTCACTCTGAGAACGGGTCAATGTCCTAGCATAAGTAGTTTTGTGTATATTAGTAATTCCTGCAATGAATCTCTTTTCTTCTCTAAATCTTTCCTCAATAAACCAAAACTAAATCCAAACAAAGAAATAAACAAACAAACCAACAAAAACTAAACCAGAAACAAAATCACAGAATTCTAGTAAGTCATTAACACTGACAAACAAGTGAGAAGTGCTGTATGCAATCTCACATAACCAAAAATCCACAAGTGTTATCAAAGTTCAGTTACTAGGTCCCACATTCACTTAGCAAGGTTTAGAAATTTGGCTGGAGCTCCTTAAACCTTAATATTTGTATCACATTTTTCTCTTGTAATTATCTATATATGATTGAAGCTTCTTGTTTTGCCATCCTGTTACCACAAATTCAAAACAGAGAAGAAAAAGTCTTCAGATGTTATTCAGACCAGCTAAACTCTTAAGCAATTTTGTAGATGAGCCCTTTTCTCTTTCTACTGACTACAGAAAAAGAGTTAAGGAAACTGCAATCTCAGCTTATAGTGAGTCACATGTCCTTTATCATAGGTTTTCAGAAGTTAGATTTTAGACCTGAGATAATCAAACCAGAGTCTTCTCTAGCCACTGTAGTGCCCTGTGTCCATCCTTTAATTGAATTAGTCTTATACAAAAAAAGGAAATCTAAAATGATTGTGACAACTCAATCTCTTAACATGCCTTTTTCTTCTCACTGAATATGAGGGAAGCCTATGGTGACTAACCTAAAATACTGTTCATATAGAAAATTGCATGGAATTAATTGACCCTCTGTTATATGACTAAAACCATGTAAGATAAATTGCCATATTGCACCTGTCTGGAATGGAGTTAACTTCCCCCTCTTCACCATATAGTTCTGTGGTTTGCAATTGTATCCAGAAAGGTGTTGATAACACTCCAGTGTTTTGGCTACTGCTGAGCAGGGCTGGCACAGTATCAAGGCTCTCTCCAGTCTGGGACTGTTAGATTGAGAGTGAGAAAAAGGCTGGGGCAGGGGCACAGTCAGGACATCCAGTCCAAACTGACCAAAGAGATGCTGGATGACATAATGCTCAGCAACAAAGACAAGGAAAACAGTGGAACAGGGAGGCATTTGTTACTAAGACATTTCCCTTCTGAACTAACTTCTGTGTGTACTGAGGTCCTGGTCCTAGGAAGTGGCTGAACATGTCTGCTAGAGGGAAGTAGAGAATTTTTTTTCTTTACTTCCATGTGAAAGTTTTGCTTTTCTTTATTAAACTGTCTTTATCTCAACCCGTGAGTTTTTCTTCTTATTTTGGAGAAAATTTCCTCCAAGGAAGAGGAGTGACAGAGAAGGTAGGTAGGTAACTAGGTCAACACCCCACAATTGCCACCCAAAATATTTTTCCAGCTGCCTTTAAAGTGAATTTAAATCTCTTCACTGCCTTCAGTAATTCTCAAGTCTGGTATCAAAGTATGTAAATATTATTCATTGTGATGCTTTTACACTGCTGACTGCAGATGCAGTTGCACCTGCATTTAATGTGCAGAAGCACATTGTGCTTGTGCTTTACCTAATAGCTCACACACTTGTAGCAGTTAGGCTGACCATGTAACTGCAATTAAGGAAGGTTATTATAATGCATTGTCATTACTCTCTGATAGCCACTGTAAACCACATAAAAATAAAAGTCACATATTATTGAAACATTTATCATCAACATTGCTAGATAAAGGGGAAAAGTATTCACTGTTTATGTTTAAGAGACTGAGAAGATACAGCAAAATTAGTATTAGTAACAATAAAGACAGCATCAGGTAAATTTTTTGTTAGAAAGTTGAATTAGCACTGGTGGGAATATATAGTATGGAAGTTTGTTTTCTAGTAACATTTTCAGTCAGTTTATCTTATTTTTAGATATATCAGAATCAGAAGGCTGAGCTATAGCAATGCGAACTACTATAATAAAGGAATGAACTAAAGTGTAGAATGCATTCATCACAAGTTTGAATTAAAATCAGTGAAAATATTTTTTAGATGTGCAATAGTGTGTTCCTTCCTTTCTTGTTAAGATCTCTTAGTTTTGCATTGTTCTGTGCTACATACTTTAGCTTGGAACATAAGTAAAATGGAAGCACTGTCAAGAGATATTAAAAAGTACAAAAGAATATTTCTGGCTTTCCTACACATACAGGAACACTTCGGAGAATTTGAATAAGTTTCAGATAAGCAGCCATATTTTTGGGTGCTCATTAGAGCTTGGTGAATAATTTATAACAAATAATTTAGTTGATGAATTTTAACTCTCTTCAGCTCACAAATTGTCCATGAACAGATTGTGATTTTCCTAAATTAGCTCATTATTCACAATCATCCAGTGAATAATTCCTGTGACTAATTCTCTGTAGCTAGTTTGTGGCCAGTTGTAAGCAGTTAACTTTCAAGATGTTTTGGTCTGACAACTAAATACTTTAGAATATTTCTGCTTAACCAAAAATTTATCAGGAATAATAAAAATAAAAATAATAATAATAATAGCAATAGTAACAAAATCCTATAAGATGCATGCACTTCCAACCTAAGTTTCAATTCTGTGTACATCACTGTAATATATAAGAAATGTTCTGAAAAAGGTAATTAATTTTCTTATACATCCAAAGGGAGACCAATCCTCATATAATCAAAAGATCTTGAGAAGTTTCTGAAAATTTTCATTCCTTGGCTGCCTTTAATTCACTGTTTTCCCATTCAATATAAGTGGGCTACATCAGAGACAATCATCATGACATTTGAAAACAAAGGAATTATACTTGCAGTAGCAGAATTATTTTTACATTTTTAAGGATGGAGTAATTTTCCAAGTTCAAATAATAAATTGGATAAAAGTTTTTGAGTTTTACTTGTCTTTCGTAATCTTGGTTTTATATTTTGTCATACAAGGCCAAAGTGAAATGAATAATTCATTTTAAATTTTGAAAAAAAATTAGGTCAGGACATAAATCACTTATTTTGGGACTAGAAGAGGAGCAGCAGATGTATGCTTCTTACTTATGGCCTTGTATTTTCTTTATGTTCTCAACTCCCAATTAAAATGTTTAAATTAAACCTTTTAGTTTTATGAGTTCATGACCATTATTATTCTAATATTTTCTTAGGCTGATGGAAAAAACTATTCTTTTCATTATATTCTTTGTTCTTATTTCCATTATTCCTTTATAACTCTTTATTTTGAATGCTTTGTCAAAATGTTGCCACATTCCAGCATTTTCTTAATGAGGAGAAATTATGAAAACTACGATATGTTTTTAAATGAATCAGCATTTATCTTTATTTGCAATGAATGCTCAAGGTGAATTCTCTAATCACAGGCGTTATCATGCAAGAGGAAGTAGTTCCACAGCAAGAGGACTCTAAGCAAATAATCAATTAAAATCCCTCTTTCTTAGCTTCTTTCAGGAGCATTGGTTGTTTTGATTTTTCCTTCCTGCATTTTGTATTCACTTTTGTCTGAAAGACACCAAGAAAAATTATCATTTTTCAAATACTAGAATCTTAACTTTCTATGTGCTTACCCTGGAGAAATGGCAGAGGTCAGAAGATTGGGGTTATATTCAAGTCTCTCTCTCTGTTCTCTGGATCTCCAATTGGTTTAGATGTTGCATTACATTGAAAAGTTTAATAAATGAAAGCTTCTCAAATAAATTAGCTTTTTGGAAATTATTGCACACTCTAGCAGATTCCACACCTCTATCCAGATTTTTCCAAGGTTTGATTCCTGCAATCCACTAGGCTTTTATTTGACTAACAATTGCAAGATCATCTTCATTTGTAGGTGATATTTTGCATATAACAGGCTCTCCAACCATTGCAATATTCAACATAGAATCACCTAAGTATGCCAAACAGTATGTATAAAGACGTACGTATTAATTTGCACATATTTATTTTCACATCCAACAAGTTCATGTGGTACATTAGTTCATGTATCTACTGTCTTCAGAAAACTCAGGCAGTGGTGCAGCTTTCACTGTCATTTCCTATTACCTCCAACTGCTTTCTTTGTTTTCCTTGAAGAAGCTTTATGGAGTTTTCATAATACTGCTTCTAGTAAAAGCTATATTTTAGCATATGTTATCAACTGGAAATTTTCATTAAGTTTTTGCACAAAGCTTTCATGAAGTCCTTTATCCAAAAAAAGAGTTTATTTTTTTTCAAGAAAGCATCAGCAATCCTAGAAAAACCTGAATCACTAAATAAATTAAATAAGATAAGGAATTCACTAGGCCTATAAAATAATAATAAGAAGATGGATTTTTGAGAAATCATGTTAAGCTAATTTTCTTGAAATAAATTGTCTAAATTTTATATTTCATGTTGAATATTTGTATTTCATTATTACTAGTCTTCTTACCTATATTTCTATGAGACATGTCCCCTAGGTTCCTAAGCTGAAAATAATGTCTAAAATCTTTTTTTTTTAATGAGAATTCTGGTGCAGGATCCTGAATTGCAATGATGTGAACTACGAAGTCCCAGATTTCTGTACAGGTTATGCTCAAAACAGTGTTCCCTAAAGAATAGAAATTCCACTTAATTGTGAATAAATATATGGTGAGGGTCCTAAACCCTCACTGACACAGCTTGAAGGAAAGGAAGTTAGAAAGTGTATTAAGGTGAGGGGGAAAAAAAGAAAATATGCAAGCAAATAGAGTCTTGGTGAGAGCAACACATATATATCCACTTAGAAATATAAGCCTATGGAGTCCCTCTATAAAGCTTGCTTTATATAGAACTATTTCTTTAGCATGAGAAAGGGCACATATTTTTAAAACATGCACTGAAGGGATGACAGGAAGTCAACGAGTTTGTAAGTAGTATACTTAAGTAAGAATTTACATACCCTGAAGTCAACAAATATTTCAAATAATGAATGAGTGTGTATTCCACTCTTGTCTTATTGTAAAAGGGGGAAAATAAGAACATGAAGAAAAATTAATTGTCAGGTTAGTTCCCAGGGCATGGAAAGCAGTGATTTGTTTTGTGCTTTTGCCTTGAATCTTTTAGCAGAAACACTTGCTTTCTCCCTATGAATTGGAGTTAGATGGTGTTATTGACATATCCACAGGAAAGCTGTAATTTAAAAAACATATAGTACTTGGAAATGAGTTTATTTGGAGGAACTTTTAAATGTCAAGCATATTTGAGACAGTTTTCTCATTTTAGGCTGTAGAATTTCAAAACATGAAAACCTGGGAATAGACATACATTTGGTGGGGGGTGTTTGTTTGTTGGCTTAGGGGTTTGAGATGTTTTTGCAAAATGCACAATAGACTTATTTATTTTTCTTTATTAAATTGCTGTGCCTAATAGTATTCAGCATACCTGTCCTCAGAAACTCTGGAAAGTAAAAAAACTTACATTGCCCTTACTTTTCCTGTGGAGGACACACACATTGACCTGTATCTGCAAGGTCAAGAGGTACTCCTGTGAACCATTCCTCCTATGTATCTTCTTGAGGGTACAACAGCAGCACTATAGGAACAATATACAGGGGAAGTACTATGGCAGAGCAAATATCTGTGTAAAACCAAGAAGTTTACTTTCCCTCTCTGTTTTTCCCCCATGTAACTCTGATGAGAAAATTTGGTCATGTGGTCATTTTAATGAGTTTCTACAAGAATGCTTATGGAGAGGCTAAGTTACTGAGTAAGGAATAATAAAATGTCCATCTAAGATGGTAGTATTTATTCCATGATGTACTAAGTATGTAGATAACCCTAAGAATCTCATGATTTTCACTTTATGTGTCTGTGTAGAAGTGTTTGCCTTTGTCTTCTTTTTTATTTGATAAATCAACTTTCTCTTGCATAAAGAAACTGTGAATTTGCTTTCATCAAAGTATTCCATAGAGATGAATGAAAATAAAGAAAATCTTCATGAAACATTGAGAAATTTAAGCTGATTATATTTTCACTGTTTGAAGTTGATTGAAGTTGTTTGAAGGAATCAATAATTCTCTGATTTATCGACATTCTTCTTTCAATTTTCCTCTGTTTTACCACAGAGCAAATGATAATAAATGATACACAGAATTTGTTAACTCACTTATCAGTAAGGATAATTTCTACTGTTAAAATGCCTAAACTTTCTGCAGTATTGTAAAATCAAAAAAGCTGAAAATAAAAAATAAAGCCCACACAAAAAGGAACAAAAAAAAATACATGCTAGTATTTGCAGATTATGATTTCTCTTTCATTGAATGTGTGAAAGAAATGAAGAGGAAATGAATTAATAAAGGTTTGGTGAATTGTTATTTTCTTTTGTCACCATTCAAACATGCCAGATTTTCAAGTAGCTTCAACAGTTCCAAATGAAGTTAAGTGCTAATTCTATTTTGCTGAACTAATAATTACAGGTTTAGAATCATTTGGAGGTTTGCTTATTACTTCAGAATATGGTATAATGACACCAAACTTTCAGACTGGATTTTTGTTTAGCAAGGACAAAAAGACGGAACTCTTTATAATTTTTTTTTTTCAAAGAAGAGAGGAAACAAGAAAAGACACTTCATTGTGCCTGAATAAAACATTTCAGAAAGAAATCTTTTGATAACGTCTACATTAATATTCTTAATATTCTGTAATAGATATATTTCATGTAACCCCTTCTCTTACTATGATAACTAATCTTAATTCTGGATAACCTCCTTTTCTACCACACTTGTACTTATCTATCTTGCTCTTCTCCAGTGGGTAGTAATTTTTACTAATGACCATCAGTTTCTGAGTAAGAACATAATTCATTTTGCATAGGGCACTGAAGAACTATCAAACTGTAATGATTTCCAGTCGCTGCGGAGCTGGGCCAGATTCAAGCTTAGCGACTCAGTGATGAAAGCCCCTGAATACTATTAACAATTCCCTGAACTGTTCAGTGCCCATTAAATAAATGCACAATATATTTGTCATTTGGGCTCCTATCTTCTCATTCTAATTCTTCATGTCAGAAGCTGTTGGTCTAAAAATAAAAATGCATTTTCATCCATCAGGTAATTTTTCCTTTAGCTGCAATGCTACCTTAGTATGTCCACAGCTATGGTCACTTAACTTTTCCACTGAAAATGAGTGGTTGGAGGATTCCTATCTTCACTATTTTGCTCAAAATTCTAAGTGGTTTCTAGGTGTGATATTCACTCCATGAGAAAACATATTACAAAAATAAAAAAAAAAAAATCCCATATTTTTTTACATGATCCAGTAAGAAAGATAGCAATAACAGTCCAAAATAATTACAGTCAAGGGATTATCTGATATTTCTTTTCATAGAATTATAAAATATCCCAAGTTAGAAAGAACCCACAGAGATCATCAGGTCCAAGGAGTTCTTGTGGGTCAGCATCCTTTTCTGAGCTCTGTAAATAAAAAATATATCTTAGCTGTTTTAGCTAACAAAGGCACAGAAGCTGTTAGCCAGATGCATTGTTTTGTAAAAAAAAAAGAATAAAAGTTAAAATAAATTAAAATCTTAATTATTTAGGCCATTGTTTAATGACCATATAACTATAAAATAATTACCTAGTTATTTTTCCATATAAACTGAAAGTCTTATTACAGAACCCAAAATCAAGTTATAAGGTAATTGCTTTTGAACTACTTGGTAACTTCAGGTATAATTTCTAAGTAATTTGCAAAATATGTAATTACCATGGGCCATATGTTCCTATGTCTTGTGTTCTTCACAGTGTAGAAGCGTGCCACTAAAGTGACTCAGGACACCTAAAACAAGGTAAGAATACATCAGCAGTTTTAATAGTAAAGTACTATGAAGAGAATCCACAGTACTTAAACACAATCCACAGTACTTTCACTGATAAGCTGCAGCAGTCATTGCTATTGGAAAGGTGGGAGGAGCTAGCTAGGAAGTATTTTGTACCATATGTCTGCTTCACAACCCACTGAAGAAGTGTCAGAAGAACATTGCAAGTTAATATTGCCTGAGACAGTGATAACTTACAATACACTGACAACACAGATTGCAGATGGCCAAATTACCACTACAAACACCTTCTGGCACCTGACAGCTCAGCAGATGCTGGTGGGTGTCATTTGCTACTTAATCATGTACCTGAGGAGAGATTATGGAGATCCTATCCAGGATCCTGTGGTATCCATGTTGGTAAACAATCAATGGTCCTGATGCAGGAATTCATCACAGTGCCAGTGTAAATAGTGTAATGTATGTGTGTGGATACCCTGATGAATTTCTCCAACTGCCTTACAGAGCAAATGCCAAGTCTGACTTAACTGATTGCTTTGCATTGGTAATCTTATTAATAATAAAGTTAGAGAAAGCTCAAATAGCAAANATATATATATATATATATATATATATATATATATATATATATATAAAGTTGCAGAACCGAAAATCAAAAGCTTCTCCCACATTGGTTTCTGGAAATATCCCTGTAAGTTGGAGAATTCTATTCCTTCTATCCAGAAACAGTCTTAGTGTATTTGCATGTGGCCATGTAATTGGGGTTGTTTGTCAGCTTTAGATTTTTAATGTACACAAATTCTGACTACTGAATAAATATTCTTCTAAAAACCTGAGAGTGAGAATATATCCAAAGTATCCTGGGAGTTATCTGTGTTTGCTTTTCCTTTTCCATTTTAATACTTTATACAACCTTCTAAAAATTATTTTAATCCTGTTTCCCCGTTGTGAACCTATTCAAGATTTTGTCTGTCTTTAGCCATAAAATAAAATTTTAAAAAAGTTTCTGCAGACTTCATAGAAACCAAATCACATAGGAACAGATCACCAAGGTTTTCATGAGCCTTAATGTTTTCAATACGTACTCTCTACTGACTTCATTTTATAGGTATTTACAAAAACTATTTTAATACATGTCTTAAAAGCCTTCAAAATTATTATTCATCTTTCAGGGCAGTAATTCATAATGAGCTCTCAAGAATTTAGTAATATACATTTTTGTCAGTCGCAGATTCTGTTTCCTTCTCCCACGCGGTTTCCTAAGTGGCCATTATATTCCTTTCATTTGCCTAACATTGAACAGAACAAGGGAAAGCTGGGATCCTAGAATTGATGCTTTACTAGCTGCCAGACGAGAAATTGGGAACAAAAGTTGTAACTAGTGATGTATAGAATATATGACTTATATTTATTTTGTTATAGTATTAATATAGACCCCAGTAAGACAGCCTGAAAGATGAAAAAAAAAAAACAGGAAGAAGTCTCAAGTGATAGTCAAATGCAAAAAGTGGGAAGTTGGTGTCATGGAGGACATGACAGAACCCCTGACTGGACATCAGATATTGATTTCACTTAGCAAATGGGAACCTATATAGAATAAAAGATGAGGGTATGGGAGTGGAAATAAAAATGGAAGAAGGGGCTCCTCTAGTAACAGCAAGAAACTACACCAAAGCTAGGAAAGAGCACAAGGACTCAGACTCCACTGCAATTACACACAATATTTAAATAGCTTTGTTTGTTTGTAGGTTTTCATATTTAAATTTTTCACAAATTTAGTACAACCTGTACTTTTATGTATTAAAATCATACACTGCTGACCCAGTGTCACCGAATTTGCTCTTTAGAATACCATTTTTAACTGAAATCATGATATATTCTCATTGTGAATATGTACCTGCCTAGCTATTTTAAGCTACCGATAGCTGAATGTATAAGTGAAGTGAATGGTGAGTGGATTGAAAGTGTTGCCTCAGTCATCTAGTGTTTATTAGGTGACAAGCTGTCTGCCAGACAGTCAGGGCTGGCCCAGCTGGTGACTGGTGAGCTTTTGCACAACTGACGGCCCAGGTTACTAGTAGCGCTTGATTGATTTATATCAAAAGATAACCCAAATCTTTTGTCAGGGTAACTAAGTTTTGTAAACATATTATGTTTAATCATAGAGAAGGCCACACAACATAGAGGTGATTAAAATTCTCATGAAAAATTCAGTGAAATAATCTAAAGTTATGAGCAGGAGAAAAAATTAAGAGGAAAATATATTTAGTCATGGATCTGCACCTTAAATACTTCATGCTCTTTCTGTCAGCTCATTTTTAGTTCATCTAGAACTAAAACTTGCACAAAATGCAGTAAAGAACATCTGGAGTGTGAGAGATTCCATTTGAAGAAAAAACTGATATTACAATTGCTCATCATCTGAAGCAGGTAAATGAAAAGAGTAGATGTAATCTAATCAAGAATGGCACTGAGAAGATGAATTTGAAATAACCATTCTGAATTTGTGATAACTGCAGAACTAGGAATACCATGTATAGTTTTTAGTCAGAATGCTTAGAAACTCCTTCTGCAAAACCCTGAAATATAATTATAACATTTACTTTCCAAAGAAATAAAAGCATTCTTGTGTTCAGTGGGGAGATAAAAAAAATAGCTGAGAGATCAGTCTATAGATTACACACTAACATGCAGATGAAACCTTGGTCTTTTGAAGTTCCTACATCACTGACTGCAAAAAAAGTAAAGAGAGGGAAGCCATCATTTAATATTTACCCTGCTTCTTTCACCCTTTCTGTAACCACCTGTTCCAAGCTGCTGCTGGATATGTTATACTTGGCTAGGAGGGCCTTCAGCCTCATCCAGTGCAGCTGTTCTTACATTCTTTTGTATTTATATACATGGTTGGTGTTGAATAATGAGTAACAAGGGGACAAATATATGGTGGAACTCAGCAGATGTCCAGATTTAAACTGATTGTTCATTAACTGTTAACAGATTCATAGTTTCTAAGGCCTGGAAGACTATTTTATGGAGTTAGGAAACCAAAACCAGTTTTTCACAAAATCTCTGTTGCTACTATTAACCAGTAAATGGTGATGATGATGATGTGATGATGATGATGATGATGATGATGATGATGATGATGATGATGATGATGATGATGTGTAAAGATGTCTTCTCCCACGACATGATACATTTCATAATTGTTTTTTAATAGTTGACCACATATTAGTGTACCAAAAAAAATACTGGGTTTGTTTTTTATTATGTGGCCTAATCTAATGTAGATAGTGCACTTTTATAGACTATATCTGTTTGAATCTGATTTAGAGTAAGAATGGGTTTGGCTGTTGCAGTCTGAACAAGGTAGAGAACCTTGGCAGAGACACAGAAAGGCTGAAGCTGGAAAGAACCTCTGGAGGTCATCTGGTCCAACTCTCCTTTTCAAGCAGGACCACCTAGAGCCAGGTGCTCAAGACCATGCCCAGACAGATTTTCAATATCTCCAAGTAGGAAGACTCCATACATCTTTGCAAAACCTGTGCCAGCCCTCTTGTTTCTATCAGAGTAAAATGTGTTTTCTGGTGTTCTGTGTTTCAGTTTGGGCCCATTGCCTCTGGTTCTGTCACTGGGCACTACTAAAGAGAGCCTGACTGTCGTGTTTTCATCCATTTATAAATATTAATAATATTCCCCTGAGAATTCACTTCTCTAGACTGAAAAAGTCCAGCCCCCTCAGAGTTTTTGTATATACGAGCTATTCTTGTAGCCTTCGTTGCACTCTCATCAGAATGTCTATGTCTCTTTGCCGGTTTGTTCTGTGTCTACAAATGGGATGGGGACTGCTAGAAGATGCAGACTTAGGACTTTTTATTCTGTCATTTTTGTCTCATACACTCTAAAGCCAGAGATACAGGAGATGACAAAGTTCATGCACACCAGCAGAGTTAAGTTTAGCCTGGTTACAGAGCCTTTTCAATGAATTTACTTAGCCAATAGAATAATGAAAAAGCATAAGAGACATTTTACTTCAGCAAATCATAGAAGAGCACACGTGGGATTATTTTTGACAAAAGGCTTCTTCTACACCCTAAGAAACAATACACAATAATCCGTTATTAAGCTTAAAACCTTCTCTTATCTCTGCAAAGCATACATCTAGACCTTTTCACATCCTGACTTTATTTACCATATAAAATTCTTGTTCTTTTGGCCTTGTTGCAGATATAACTGTATCCTCTATAACTAGGAAGCTTCTTAATTCACACAGCAGGGTTTTTAGATTCCCAGCTTTTCTCTGCCTTCTGGGGTCTTTTTGCTTTCTAGATTTCCCACATTTCCCCCTCTCCTTTCAGCCACAAGGAAATCCTCTTTGACTTATCGGTTATTTACTACCTTGTGTTACATAGCTTTACTACTACATATATTTTCTAACCTAATAGAATAACGTTGTAGATTTTCTACACAAAAGCACTTCTTAAGTTTGCTTTAAGCTCTGTTACTTTAAATCAAAGAAATCTCAATGCTGTGTGAGATCAGGTTTGGTATATACATCAGGTTTTGATAGATCTCGTGCTTTCTAAGGCCTTAATTCAAAGGCTAGATTGTTGAGTGATTCTGAATCCATCGCCTCTGTGAGATTTTGTGAACTCCTTGTGATCTCTCTCTCTTCTGTACCGAGGAGTACAAGATCGGACATGGGACCCCAAGTGTGATCTCTCCAGTACTGAATAAATGTGAAGGATCATCTCCCCCCACCTGCTGGCAATAATTTGCCTAATGCAGCCTGGCATGTCATTGAAATTCTTTTCAGTAATGAATATTGCTGCCTCATGTTTAACCTGGTGTCGACCAAGACACACAGGTTATTTTCTGTCAAGTCACTTTCCTCCTGGCCAGCACCCAGTGTGCACTGATGCACGGAGCTTTTCCTCCCCAAGTGCAAGACTTTGTTCTTCTACTTGTTGACCTTCATGAGTATCCTTGCAGCCCACTTCTTCTTACTGTTGAGGTTCCTCTGTACGGCTGCCTCTGTATGGCAGTTTATATGCTCCAGGGTATAAACCACTCCTCCTAGTTTTGTTTGATCAGCAAACCTGCTGAGGTTTACTCTGCTTCATCATCCACATCAATAAAGATGTAACACAGGGCTGGACCCAGCACTGATATCCCTAGGGAAAACCACTAGTCACTTGCCTCCAACTAGACTCCCTACCACTGACTGCCACCCTCTAGGCCTGGCTACTCAGTTGTTTTCTACCCCACCTCACTGTCTTCTCATCCATCACATAAGCAGTCAGCTTGTCCATGGAAGTCTTGTGGAAGTCAGTGCCAAAGGCTTCACGGAAGTTCAGGTAGACAATATCCACTGCTCTCCCCTCATACTCCTAGCCAGTCATACCTTGTTTGCAGGTTACTGGATCAGTTGCAGAAACAAACAGTTTGTAGTGGAACTGAAAAGACAGGTGGCTAATGCCTTTGATTTCCTTTTTCTCACTCTTTCTTCAGACCTATAAGCATTTAGTGGTTGGGTCTTATGGAGTTTTTATTGAGCCAGATTATCCAGCTTTAGAGGGCAGCGTTTAAAAGCTCTAGTTTCTCTGACAGACAAAACTGACAGATTTCACAGCTCTGCAGTAAACCTTGTGAGACTTTTGCTGCTCTGTTCACCTGATACAGTAAGCTGCATTCCTTCACAGCAGCAGAGCTCTGAGTGCTACCACATTCTCTCTAACTGCCTCAGTGAAAACCAGTAAAAACAGTGAGCATTAAACCCACCATTTTTTATTCACTTAACAATCTTGTAATTGAAATATTGAACTTATCATTATGCCTACTGCAACTTCTTGACTATTAAATTTCATTTCTTTCTTCTGTCTTCCTTTGTACATCTTTAACTATATTTTTTCTGACTGGCTTTTTTATAAATTTCACAGAACTAAATAACCAAACAAGCAAACAAATATATAAATAAATAAATATCCATATTAGAGAAAAATATAGTATAGTATATTGTTTAGGTTGGAAGTGACCTATTAAATTAATCTAGTCTGACTCTCCCTGTTCAAAGCAGAGTCCTGCTAGAGCAGGTTGTTTGGGACCACGTCCAGTTAAGTCTCCAAGGATGGAGACTTTGTACCCTGTTTAGAATGTTTGACCACCCTCACAAAAGTAAAAAAAAAAAAAGGTTTTTATGTTCAGATGGAATTTTGTGTCTTTTAATTGGCGTCCATTGCCTGTATCCTGTCAATAAGCACTACTGAGAAATGTCTGGCTCCCTTTTCGTCATTCCATTCCTTCAGGTATGCATGTAACATTGATGAGACCTCCCTGAACCTTCTCCAGGCTGAAAAATCCTGTCTCTCTCAGCCTTTCCTTTTATGAAAGGTGCTCCGATCACTAAATCAATTTTTCTGGAGTATTACTTGATCTGTTAAGTCTATATCTTTCTTGTAGTGGGAGCTGAGAACTGAACACAATCCTGCAGGTGCAGTCTCACTAGTACTGAGCAGAGGAAGGCTCACCTCACTCAAATTGCTGGCAACACTCCTAGTGCAACCAAGGAGGTTGGTGGACTCCTTTGCTCTGAGGGTGCCTTGCTGGCCTGTTGTCTGCTAGAGTCCTAAGATCCTTTTTGGCAAAGCTGCTTTTCACATGGTTGCACTCCTGAATAAACTGGTGCGTCAATTTTTTCTTCCCCAGATGCAGGATTTGGCATTTACCCTCACTGACACCCACCCAGCCTACTGAGCTTCCTCTGAATGGTGGCACAACTGCATCTTGTATAAACCACTCCACCTAGTTTTGTATTGTCTGCAAACTTGCTGAGACGTCATCCTTATCTGAGTCTTAATAAAGATGTTGAAGAACATTAGAGCACGGACAGACCTCTGAGCTAGACTGCTAGAAACTGTCTCCAACAGGACTTGGTGCCATCAATCACAGTCCTCTAGGACCAATCATTCAGCTCATCTTTTATCAAGCTCACTGTCCCCTTACCTAAACTTTACTTTGTCAGTTTCTCTGTGATGATGTTTTGTGAGACAGTGTCAGAAGCTTTGTGAAGTCAAGGTAAATAATATCTGTTGCTCTGTTCTCATCCACCATCCATCAGCTATTCCCATCATTGTAGAAATCTATCAAGTTGAACCAGCATGATTTCACCCTTGAAAATCCATGCTAATTATTCCTAGCTGACTCCTTGGCTTTCATGTGTCTAGAAAATATTTCCACAAGGTTTTTCACCATCACCTGTCTAAAGTGATGCTGACTGGACTGTAGTTCCCCAAATTTTCCTTCTATCCTTCTTGAATATAGGAGCAATATTTTTTCCTTTATAGTCTTCATGTACTTTTCCCAGACACTATGACTATTCAAAGGTATTCAAGAGTAGCGTTGCAATGACATTAGCCAGCTTCCATCAGTATCCATTGCCTTCTGTACATACATTTTATTTAAGTATTCTATGTCTTGGTCATCCTCTGTTGACAATAAATCTTCATATTTATCATAGTAGCAACAGCATAGATAAATCTTTGTGACCATACAATATAATATTTACAACTTCTTTCTTCTTACCAACACATATGTATCCTTCTGGTATTTCTTTCACAAAGGTAGAACTTCTGAGTTCTTTCCATTATCATAAACTATCACAAGATTATAAATATTCTGTGTGGTTCTTCTCAGAGTTGCTTCTATTTTCTTCTGAGAATGCCCATGCCTATATTAGCAACCTTGAAAGTTCCATAGTTATTTTGATATTATCTAAATGCAATATGTTATAAAGAATCTGAAGCAAAACATTTATGAAGCAGGAAACATGATACCTGGCACAGTGTCAGAAAATGTCAAAGGGAAGAGTCTAGAGCAGAGCAAGAGGAGAGCAAGAAACAACTACTACATTCAGAGTCAAAACCAAACCCAAAGATTTACGTACCATAGCCAAGAGCTTTTGAATACATCTGGTATGCAACATCTGACCTGCTATGATTATGGCCAAATAGCTATCCCAAGAAATCAATCTTTCTTTATTAGTGTGAAGTGTGGCAGGTGTTTAATTCACTACAGTTCTCTAATCAGAGACTGGAAAATATTTTTTTCTAGTAATTGGTACTCAGTGTTTGCAGTTATGATCAGAGCTCTGTTATCTGTATTCCTTGCCTAATGTAGTTAGTATGTTACTTCTGTGGAAATTTGTGTCAAAAATAAATGAATAAATAAATAAGTTAGAAAATAACATTTTGCCTCTTTCTGGGTCCGTTAGCCAGCTGAATTAATATTTCTAATTACACTTGGATTCCTATCTCATGCTCAGATGACCTGGACTTCACTGAGTTTTTGATTTCTTTGACAAAATGAGTGATTTTCCTGTAAAAGGACTTTAATGCTTAACAAATTAAGAGACTTCTAAAGAAAAAAAAAAAAAATCTAAATTTTACTGTGAAATCTTCACCATTGGAAGGTTCAAGTTAAAGTCTTCCTCAGTGTTTAATGAGTGCATTGAACCCTGTGAAGCCTGAGATCTTTTAGGAATTTGTTTCTGAATCCTAACTTGTCATTTTTCTGAGAAGACTCTCACTTGAGAGGGATTCATTTGGACTTGATTTATAAGGTGGTGTGATGAGAGAGGCTTGACAGAAAGATGAGTTGAAAAGTTAAGCCCTTAGTCTCAAATTTCATCCTTGTCACTCCCTGCTCTAAAGAGCAGCTTTTACTTTCCAAAAGGTACTTTTTGCGGAATAATTCCATTTAGCTTTTCTTTAGTTTATAATTTCAAACACAAGGCACTAACCTCTGAACAGATCTTTCTCTGTGACATGTATTTTCTGTCTCTTTCACACTTATCTATATCTGAGTCTCATACACTTGTTTTCTGATACACCCTGGAAAACAGAGACTGCCAACCAACAGAGAAAGCAAAAGATGGTGTCCCTAACAAAGCCTACCTCAATTGAAAGAATTTGTCTTGCTGCAACATAAGGGGAGTAAGTTTTGGAAGTGAGCATTTGGAATCTATTCTTAAAATATATTAACAGCTAATCCTCAGTGGATGTTTATAGATCTCTTAATCTCTATAGAGGTATTTTCCTTTCCTACTTTCCCACTGTAGGAGAATTTTAGGAATTGAAAGAACAGAATGCACTAATAATTGTTTGACCTTACCTTCCTTTTAGCAGCTATATGCTCCATTGTTTACCTTTTACATGTCATATATGAGCTCAGTAAATTTCAGATGTTTTCAGAAATTGAATGTAGTCAAAAAATTTGTGGCTTTAATACTCAAAGGTAGCTATTTCAGTCATATTTATTTAGAGCTCATGTAAAACCTCTTGATATACAGAAGTAGCCATCATCAACATTCTCTTATTGACTCATGTTTATGTGGTTAATATCCTGTTGTGGAGGAGTCAGATCTTTAAAGGTAGATATACATATAAACCATTGTTAGAGATTTGAAAAAATTAGATAAGACACAAGGTCATCAAATGGAAAATCATAAACCTCAGAAGAGAAAGGATAAAACCATTCAGCAATATTAAATTTTTTAATAGAAATTCTTCCTTATATTAAGCTGCCAGTATTATAAAAAGTTTTTTTAAAAACCAATGTAAGCAGTAAAAGCAAGGTATGAAATCCTATTTAGTTCATGTCTTCTTCCATTCCATTTCTAATACATCAATCATAAAGTACAGTCCTATCAGTAAGGTACTAATCAAGCACTTTTTTTGTTCTCTCTGGGGTGAAAATGATGCTATTTTCCCCGGTCGCATCCTCTTCTCCTGAAGTCTCTGCTAGCCTGTCTCCCGTTTCTTTCTGACTCTTGGAAGGAAGTTTACCCACCAAAGCCTCTCATATGAGGATGGGCCACACTGAGCTGGCCTTACATTTGCTTTGTGCAATACCAAACAGAGGGACAGGCATCAGAAGCTTAAAGAAAACACAGAGCTTTGCTTCATGACACTCTTTGAGCAGTCCTGGGAACTTGGCTATGGGTGGAACCAGTTGAGCTGCCTTTCAAACCCACTGCCAGCGTGTCATAGGAGGCTTAGTGTCTGAAGTTTCTTCCAGACGCTCCAGCACATTTTCTCTTACTTTCAATTAACTCTTACAGTTAATATTGCTTGCAGATACAGGAATGTGTGCGTCTAGTCACAGTTAGGGAATTGCTTATGAAGAATCCCAGCATCCTCCACAGGACGGACTGTGCACAACACATCCTATTTGGATTGTGCTAGCTGTGAAGATGTCCTGTTAATGTTAGTTAGTGCCAGGACCAAGTGGAGACAAGCAGTAGGACATCAAATTCAGAGACAGAACCCTACAACATCTAATATTACTTTGCTACCTACCTCTCATCTCACATATCATTATGAAATAGGTGTGAAGAATTTAGGAAAAAAAAATTCAAGATAGGTTTAGGATATGATATTTCCCTGACTCATAGAACTTGCAATCTATCAGGAAATGCACAGTGCTTCATTTACAGCCTCTTCCCATTCCACATGCAGCTCATTAAATCCCACTCAAAATAGTACATTTTTAACTCCACATACTGATCTTGCCGTCTTACAGAGCATTTGAGGAAGCACCAAACGCTAGTCCTGCCTAAAAACAGAGCAAAGCTCAACAGCCCAAATAGTCTACGTGAAAAGTTAGCATTCAGCAGATCCTGTACAGGATTGTTGCTTGACAGAGGTGAGTGATTTCTCTTTGGCCTTTTTGCCCTGTGCACAGGCAAAGACAATGTCAATGTTCACCTATCAAGTGGAGTGTCCTTTGCTTTCCTGCAGACTAATTTCCTGCAGACTTCTGTATTTTTAAATTTCTAAGTGCATTCTGAACTCTGCACTGTAGTTTCTGTGTCTTAGTTCCTCATATGCAAACTGGGATGAGAATGCATTGCTGTCTCTCAGAGGTATTTAGTGGATAAATACTATGAAGATTTAGAGGTGTTAAGACAAGTTTTGAAGGATTTGGTAGTAACACTCTTATTTTGACCTTGCAAAAGAGGCAGGATTTCCACAGTTTGGTAGTACAGAATAATATTACTAATAGATTTTTGTCTCGTTTTCTCATTCCCTCTGAAAGGCTTCTACTTAGGAGATCTAAACATCTTCTTCATGGTGCTAGTTTTCTTCTTAATATAGTAACAAGATCAGAGCTTGAAGAATATATATATATTAAAAAAAACACCACTCTTCATATGAATTTTTAAAATAATTCACTTTGACTCATTTTGAATCCCTACAGTCTGTGCTTTCCACATATATTTTAACAAATAGGTTAACAGGAAGACATATCCAGGAAAACAGGTAATTTTTAGGAACAGTTTTAGAATGTATAAGGAAAATGGATCAGAAGTTCACAGTTGTTCAAACAAGAAACAATTGTACATTGGCTATAAATATTATGCTTATCCAATAAGGATACAGAATATTTATGATGTGAACTCCTGAGGTTATCTGTTAGATCTAGAGCACTTCATGAATATTGCTGTTGTATACTTCCCATTAAGTTCAGTACTTCAGGATTTCAGTAAATTGATAAAATATTGTGTGAGATATCAATGACTACCTCTGGGAAAAAAAATATATTTCTGATTCCTCTTAACTTACTATTAAGGTGAGTACTATTAACGACATTTACATCTATTTTAAGACCTCTTCTAAATTCAGAGTCATAGACAATGACAATAGTATAAATGAGATTTGAATAATGACACACAAAGCTTAAGTTAGTTCCTGAATCCTGGAAAGGGCTCAGGTGTGTTATATGTTGAGAATGGGTAAATTATACATTTATAGCCCTTTGAGGCCTGCATGCAAAATTGTTTCTAGTTTATTCAAAATTCATGCTATTCAGTTTTTGCTTATTCCAAGTGTGTTTAGTAAACAAGAGTCACTTGTGAATGATATGTTCTAAAATCAAATTTAAGGGTAAACTTAATTATGTTCACAGATGGTGAAGCATAATTGATGACAGTATGTCAATGTAAACTAGAACTAGCTGTGTCTAAAAACATATCATCACTATCAACAACATAACATTATGAATATTTTAAATGACTACTTTATAAAAAGGATGAGCTGGTTAATTCTGGTTGTCTCCATACATGGCCTAGTATATGTCAACTATTTTTGTTTATGTGAGCTTCTATTTCATTTGTTGCTACACATCTTGCTTTTTATTATTGCTGCAAAAAATCAACAGGGAAAATATTTTCTTAGCAAAAGGAAAATACATAGACTACACTTTTCATGAAACAATAATTGGGGCACTGCCACCTGAATTTCATGGGAATTTAGTAAGAAAAATAGGAGAACATAACATTCCTTCTGCTTGATTTACCATCACCAATAGTGAAATTCTATGGTTTTATTATTTCATTTGATAGAAGCCACTTCCCATTTACATAAAACAGAGTGAATCCAACTGTAGAAGAGCACTGGCACCTCCAAAGGAAAGATAGAGCATTTGTGCATTATATGACCACAGTTCTTACAGGTGAAATTGCATTTCAGTGGTCTGACCATTACGTATGATTACCAAGTTTACATGTTTCTAAAAAAACTTTCCCTATTTTGTTAATTAAGATTTGAAACTTGGAAAGATATATTTCTATCCAGTTTTGTTTTGTTTTCTTTGTCTTAAATACCGATTTCTTTTCTACAGTGAATGTATTTTAGTATTTGACCGAAGACTGGTAGAGGATGAGAACACTGATTCTCAGATAGTTTTCTGTAGGACTAGTGGAGTGTGCTCATGGTCTAGGGTGCCTGTGAAGGAACTTAAATGTCACCCTACCCTACCTCTCTACGAATAGAATTAGAGTCTTAAATATACTTAATCTAAGATTATTATTTTCTGCTTAGGAGATGCTTGAAAAAAACAATTAGACGTTTATGATATTTGTATAAAATCCCTTCTAATTCAGAGAAATCAAATGGGAAATAAAACCTGCTTATTACAATAGATTTTTAAAATATTATTATTATTATTAACATCATCATCAATTATTAAATCATTGCAAATATGATGTTACTTTTTCACATTTTCTTGTAGAAATAATTGAAAAAAGCAGCTATTTCCTCTGTAAGGAACCCACAAAAAGGAAGTCCATAAGAGTGGCACAGAGTGGAAAACATGAAGTACAAGAAAAAGACAAGGTTGTGCTCCTATCTTTGAAAATCTATCTATCTCCATCACTTCTCCCCAGGCTTCCTTATAATTGGACCTACTGTCAATACAAAAGATGTTTGTTAGTATTAAAGTGTCAGTGCTTTGGTGCTGTGTAGCTCTGAACCAGCTGTTGATGTTCCCAGGTGGACAGTACGGTACATGACGGGGAAAATGTTGCCGAGGAGGCGTTGTCTGTAAGCTGCTATTTCCCTTGCAAGTTGTTACAAACAACTGATTAACACAGTGGCATTCCTTCACCCCTGCATTTCCATTTGCTGGGGCTTTATCTTCACTGACAATGGAACAGAAGATTTTTTGTGGATTCTCTGGCATACAGCAAGGTTTCAATAGTTGCCTTCTCCAAATGCCGAAGACACAGTGGGATTTGCCTGTGGAAGTTATGCATAAGTGTGCTTAGAGAAAGAATGTTTTAATTTAAATAGAATTTATTATTTTTTATTATTATTAATGCAAGCTTTTCTTTACATTATGCTTCTTTCCTGACAGAGGAAAATTTAGATTTCATGAAGCAATTACAAGAAACACTCAGGCAGAAATAGGTTAACAACAAAATGGAACAACTTTACAACACTGAATAACTAAATAATAAAACAGAAAATAAAGGAAATTAATAGTACTTGTGCCATTAAAATATAAGAACTCTGGGAAAATCATTGAAGAAAACATTTCACTACAAGAAGAAATTCAATAGGCTAGTGCAATTTTCTCTGAAGAAACCATGTCCAATGAATGCTATGCCTATTAAAGCATATCCCTGAGACTTCTGTGAGTATAAGTTTATGCGTCTTTGTTGAAATGGATTTTTTTCTAGGGCTGCAGAATAGCAGCAAAGCATCTATCTCATATGTTCTACTGTGTTATACTATGACTGTATCAATTGTGACTTGAAAAAAGTCCATTATGAAATCTATGTTTAAAACAAACATAGACACCATGACATAACAGGTCTAGATCTATTTATATTACCTTACATTACACATTTAATGGATATAGTTGTTTGATGCTAAGCTATGTCAGAAGTAGAGCAATAAGATTTGTTCTAAAGTAAAGATTAAAGAATGTTTTCAAATGTTTATGGATGCATTGGATTTGAGTCAAGGTTTTGGTAGCAGGGGGAGTCGTAAGGTGTCCTCTATGAGAAGAGGCCAGGAGTTGCCATCATGTCCAACAGAGATGACCACTGCTGGCCAAAGCTGAGCTGGTGGAGCTTTTATGATAACATATTTAACAGTAAAAATTATGCATAGCAGCTGTGAGAGAGAGGACTAAGAAAAATATGATGGAAACAACCATCAAGGAAGAGGAAGAAAGTTCTCCAGGCACCAGATCAGAGGTTCCCCTGCAGCTGCAGCCCATGGTGAAGACCACAGTAATGCATATTGTCCTTCTGCAGGCGGTAGGGGACTGAGGTGAAGCACATTGCAGCTTCTGGAAGATCCCACACCAGAGTAGGTGGAGATGACCTGAAGAAAGCTGCGGCCTAAGGATAGCCCCAAGAGTGAGGTCCTGGCAGAAGGGAAAGCAGCCCATATTAGAGCAGGTTTTCTGTCAAGACCTGTGGCTTTATAGGGGATCCATGCTCTAGACACCTGTTGCTGAAGGATTCTATCTTTGGAGAATCACATGCTGGAGGAGATCATTAAAACCTACAGCCTATGGAATGACCCCACATGCAACCAGTGGAAAAATGTGAAGAAGAAGCAACAGAGATGAAGTGTTACATGATGACAACCCCCGTGCTCCATCCTGCCTGCATCACTCAACGGGAGAGGGAAACAGAAGAGTCAGGAACAGGAACAAAGGAGTAAAGACTGAGGGCTGAGGACAAAGGCTAGGAGTGAAGAGAAGGTATTGTTAGCATTGTCCTTGTTTTCTCACTATCCCACTGTATTTTTAATTGCAATAGATTACATTAGTTGTCCCCAAACCAAGACTGCTTTTCCCATGATGGTATTTGGCAAGTGATCACCTGCTATTATTTCAGCCCACAAGCTTTTCATCTTATTTTTCCTATGGACCTTTCTTATGAAGACAGTGTGAGACAGCTGGTGTTCTTCAACCTGGAGAAGAGAAGGCTCCAAGGACGTACCATAGAAGCCTTGCAGTACCTAAAGGGGCATATAAGAGATCTAGAGAGGGACTATTGACAAGGGGCTGTACGGGTAGGACGAGGTCTAATGGCTAAACACTGAAGGAGGGTAGATTTGTAATAGATATTAGAAATAAATTCTTTATTTGTAAGGCACTGGAAGGGGTTTCCCAGAGAAGCCGTGGATGACACATCCCTGGAAGTGTTCAAGGGCAGGTTGGATGAGGCTTTGAGCAACCTGATCTTGTGGAAGATTACACCCTTGTCTATAGTGGGTGGGATGATTTTTAAGGCCACTTCCAACACAAAGAGTTTTGTGATTCTATGATTCTTTCCATGTCCAGCTGAGGAGAGGGAGTTAGAGGTTGGTTTGGTGGTCATATGGCAGCCAGCCAAGTTTAATGCATAATGGATCATCTTTTGACAGCAATATCTCTGATACAAAGTATATGATCAAATAATCTACTGTGGTTTTTCTTCACTGTCTCTGTAAATTCATGTCACTTTATGTATTGGGATTGGCTAAGTTACCTCTGGAGCTTCTTAGAACTCTATTGACTTTACAGGGCACCTACAGTGATGAGTTTTTAAATTATTGAAGTTGCAAAGAAAATTTGATGAGTCTTATAGTTTCTTTGTAGAAATGAACAGAATAATTTTGATATTACTACTTTCTCTTAGGAGACTGTTGGACTCTTCTCTAAATGGCTGTCTTCTAGTGGGTGCTGTAGTGTTTTAGTCTTTCAGATCTCTTTTTTTTTTTTTTTTTTGCCTGACAGTCAAAGGCATTCTGCTCAGAATGTCAAGAGATGGGAATTTGAGTACCAGCTTAGTGACAATCAATTAAAACAGAAGTTTAGGGAAGAAAATTTCATACCTGTGTATGAGACATCATATACAACACTCATGATAAGGATTTGAAATAAAAAGTCAAGCTCATTTTATCTTTCACGACTGCTTCTGAATGTTCATTCATCAATGTGAGTTCACCTTGGAGCTCTTTACTATCTTTACATCCAACAAGTTGAGTGCTCTATACTTTGTGTGCTTCAGGTAAGGCATGAGAGACAATATGGTCCACTGAAGTTAGAGCAGGGTTAGGAGTTCCTGACACCAAATTGTAGCTCTTTTAAAGGATTGTTTTGTGTCCTGCAACAATGTGCTTAACATACTGTCAATATGTTAGGAATCAACAGGAATCTTCTCTGAAAAGGCTGGCAACAATTTTTTTTCTCTTTCCGAGAGCCACGTGAGGATCTATCACTTGCAATTTGCAAAGAGTTCTGGAACTAAAAATTGATGCTTTAGAGTACGGTACTATGACTGTTAGCATTACTGCTAAAACTAGTAGTATTTTATCCCTTTTTAATGAATACACTAACAGAAATCTGAATTTTGCTGAGATCTCATCTATCCAGTTTTGCAGACTCTGAGGTAAGTGTCAGAATACTGAGAGAAATTTTCATTACTAGGTTCTTATACGTAGGTAAAATCAAGTTATTCTATGTAAAACTTTTGAGTGGATTTAAGCAAGTTAAAAAAGAAGAGAATAAACATACAAAGAAGTTCTTTGGTGAATCATTATTTGTGATACTGGGGAAAAACAAAAAAGTTTTTGCAATGTGAGAAACTAAACAGGCAAATCTTAAAAAATTGTCCAAAATTTCATGAACTTTCCAAGATTCTGTTGCATTATTTAAAAACATACAGGTTTTGAAGTGCTTATTTTTTGCCTTTGGTATCTGAGATAGCCAAATATAATTTATAGCTATGACTGACTATGGCAATCCTGCTTCATTTACAAGACATTATGTAAGAGCTGTTTTTTGATAAAGTGTCATTTCATGCTTTTCTGAGATAACTGGAGTAACTGACAAAGAAAAAGGAGACAGAACACTATCATCCTATGTGATGAATACATTCTGTACTTCAAGCACAGAGGCAGCAACAAATAAAAGCACAGGAAGAAAGGTTTATTTTCCAATTCCAGTAATTTAAATAGACTAATGTATTAGAATATTGTAACTGAAGCCTACCAACTAAATTCTAAGTCGATTATGAAATATGGTAAAGCCAAAGAACATTTTGAACACCTGAGTTTTCCTCCATTTTATGAGCATTGAATGTATAGGCCTGGTCACTTGCTAGGATAACTTTGTTAGAAAATATTGTGTTTATACTATTAATTTCTATCCTATACAAATCCCTTAGAAATTTACTCAGAAAACAATAGCATTGCTAGCCAGTCAAGGGAGGAGATTATCTCTTTCTGCTCTGCAATGGTGCAGCCTCGTGTGCAGTTTTTGTCAGCACAAATAAGAAAAATATGAAGCTATTAGAAAATCAAAAGGAGGGCTGCAAAGGTGGTAGATGGCCTTGAGGGGAAGCCGTATGAGGAGCAGCTGAAGTCCCTTGGTCTGTTGGGCTCTGAAGAAGAGACTCAGGGGAGATCTCACTGCAGTTACAGCTTCCTCATGAGGGGAAGAGGAGGGGCAAGCACTGATCTCTTCTCTGTGGTGACAGTGACAGGACCCGAGGGAATGGCCTGAAGCTGTGTCAGGGGATATTTAGGATACTAAGAGAAGGTTTTTCACCCAGAGAGTGGTTGGGCACTGGAGCAGGCTCCCCACAGAAGTGGTGGCAACCTGACAAAGATCAAGAAACTTTTGGACAATTTCAAAAATGCTCTTGGGTACATAGTGTGACCCTTGGGTCCTCTGCACGACCAGGAGTTGGACTCAATGATTCTTTTGGGTCCCTTCCAATCCGGCATATTCTGTGGTTCTGTGATTATAACTAAAGATTCCTTTTGATTAAACTATATAATTTATTTTAAGCAAATTTCATCTATCCAATCAAAGGCAAATACAATTTGCACAGTTTATCTTGTGTGACCTGCAACCGACTTGCATGAATCCAGAGTGAAATGGACAGTATTTTAACCAACAGCACTGTCCCATCTTTTCTGGCAGATGTGTTCTATTTTTCTGGTTCATCTATTACTGTTCTATTCTGAGTTCATGACTGCCTTTTATGTTCAATACAAAAGCTAATTATTGTGCTAAGCAGCTTTTCTAAAGGCTTTGCTGTTGCATCTTTGATGCTTCATGAACAGAATGGCAAATTAAAACATAGATAAATGATCTAAAATTGAAAACAATTGTTCTACTTATCATTTAATAATAGACACAAGGCTTTTTTAGGAGAACATATATATACAAAGACATTTACAAGTCTGCTATTCTACAACTCATGCATCACCTCCTCTCCGATTTTTTTTGCAGTAACAGCTATGTAATGAGTCTGTTTAGGATACATCTTACTAAATGGTTCTAATCTATATAGGTTCTCACTCCACACTCATCACCATAGTATCCGAGCAAATTCCAGTACTGCATTAAGCAATGTGACTAACATCTGTCACATATTTTGGTCTCTCATCATTTCCCCAGGGGTAGATCTATGTGCAGTGAAGTGTTTTTTTTGTATTTATTTATTTTTCAAGTGGTCCATGACTTGGGGTTTAATTAGTCCACAAAGTAAAGATTACTGTGAATCATAGAAAAATGTAAATAGGGAAATACTTGTCCTGAATTGAGGTACTCAAATTTATACCCCAAATATTAAGGTATATGTCTTGATAATTTTTCACCTGCACATACCTAAAATTTTTTTCTGCAGTGTCTTCTTAAAAATTTTTACAGTATCTTTCTCCTAGAAGTGTATGAAACCAAATCTCTGACACTAAGCAAACCACAATATACACCTGGAGCTTTTTTATTTCACATCTGAGAGCTGATCTTGACAGTTCATTTGTGTCTTGCCTAAAAATAACTTGCAATAAACTTAAGCAGCTACTTTGATTATACTGGAAAGGTAGGGACCCAAGTCAGAACCTCACTGACAGAGTGTTTTATGTTTCTTTTCATCCAGGACCACATATAAACTTAACTATTGGCTTTCTCATTTGAAGACAATAAACGTAAAACAGATGCCTGCAAGTAAGCATGTGTTTAAGTACTCTCTTGTTTCCATGAATCAGAGCATAAAGACAGTAAAAGACCTATTTAGATCCTTTATCCCATTTCTCAGACCATGTGCAGTTCACATATGCTTCCCTTATGGCAGATTTGATAAGATTTTTTTCTTCTCCAGTTGTTTGAAGTGGTTCAAAGTAAGGTTCATTTGCTTCAAAGCACAATTGCATAGCTTAGCCAACCTTAGCTGACTGGCTATTCCCTCTGAGTTACTTTTTTTTTTTTTTGGTCTCTTCTAATTTTTCCTCAGTGATAAAGCAACAAATTCTTAAAACCATATGTTATTTTTCCATATCAGGGTGCGGAGGGAAGTTTAAAGTGAGGAGACATTTTAATGTATATGTTAGAAGGCTAAGCTCTTGACATCATTCTATGTCACCAGGCATCAGGCAGGGCAGGAGTTACCTTTAGTGCTGTGTGCTTCCAAGGTCTAATCAGGGTATCAGAGGATGTGAGTTAAAATTGCTCAGAACTGCCCTAAAGCCCACTAGACAATCTGTTTACTGCTTTACTCTTGAGTGATAAAAACATTTTTCGGTTTATGTATTTCATTTGTTTTAAAAGAACACATAATTTATTCCCTCCCTTTCCCCTGGCTAATCTGATACTTCATTTGCAAATGGCTTTCTCACCACCGCGTTCCCTCTTTAAGTACTCTGAAGTCAAATATGGTGCTAATAACAGGGAAGTTGTGGATTCAATCCCTGCATGGGCCTTTCACTTTAGAGTAGGTCTTGATGATCCTTGTGGGTCTGTTTCAACTCAGAATACTCTCTGTGATTTTGTGTGAAATATCTGATTCTCTTCCTAAGTGCTATTGAGCCTTTGTAATTTCTAAACCGTAGAAGGGCAGAATAAAGGGCAGAGACGGCTTCTAGTGTAATGCTTGTTTGAAAAGATATTTGGTAAATTTCTGGACATGTATACAGCAAATTAAAATAGTCAAGAAAATAGAGTCTTTTCAATCTAATGATTATTTAAGATGTGCTCCATTGTGCATGCTAATAAAGCATCATTGTTTGTATTAATTTAAGTAAAATTTATGGCATCACTGATGATATTTATCAGCATGATATTGCTATGGAAATTTAGCTAATAAGAAAAATAATGAACTCCTGTGCAGTTTCAAATTGCTTAGTAGAAAAGATTTATTACAAAATTTCAAATTTGTTTTCAAGTAATATAATGAAAAATGTATAAAATATTTTTATGCTGATTTGTACTTTTAAGCTTGAGTTATGTGTATTGGAAAATCCAGAATTATTACTAGTTTATTTAAATTGGTAAAAAAGAACCAAAATTAATTAATGTCATTAATCTAAATAAACCGTGTAAGTACCGATATCAAAGAAAGCCATCAAGAGCTGAAGCTGGGATACCTAAGAAATCTGGAGTGAATTAGACATGTTCAGGAAGGTGTCTACTTCAGCTGTCTTTACTACAGGTTTTTTCAAATGAAATCCAATTTGATCAAAGCTATCCAGAATGGCATTTTGACATAATGTGAAGTGCTTAAAAAGATGGAATTGGAATATTCCATAAGCATTGAAGGATAGTGTCAGCTTGCCAGGATGAAGGCCTCTAAGAAGTGGACAAAAGCCTCAAGAGAGTGACAGAACTCTGCCAAACACAACAGAGGTACCGTATATCCATGTGAAGGGAGGGACACTAGAGAGGGAAAGAGAGCAAATCCTCAGAAACACTTTGTGCAGTGCAAATTAGTCATATAAAATCATCCCCATTTGTATGTTAAGTATACTATATGTATATATATATATATGTACATGTGTACAAGTGCACATGTACATATATACATGCTCATATGCACGTATATGTGTACACATACACCAGGTTATATACTAAACTTGTTTAGAGATATCACCAAAAATCCCCTTTTGAATGGGATGAATGATACCTCCTAAGGGAATTTCATTTTTGTCCTTGCTCATGACTGTCTCAGCATTATTTTAACAGCCATAAATTTAAATATTTTAGTACTTTTAATAAAGTATATTTTATAATTTTTATAAAAGTACTAGCTTTGAGATGATTATTCACATAGTTACAGTTGGTGAGAACAGAAATAAATTCTTTTCAATTCCTTGATTATGCTTAATCAAGCTTTAAACTCAATTGTGGTCTGCAGTGTTTTCACTAAGGGTTGGTGTGGTGTAAGAAAAGTGTGTTTCTGGAGTAAAATTCAATATTATTTGAAGGTTCTTGGTTTGCTATATATGTCCTGCAATATTTATACCATCACACAGTTCAAAACTAGTGTTATAACTTCATACATGCAATGATGATGCACAAACAACCTGAGGTTTTTCAGCCAACCTTATCCAAACAGAGCAAATTAATATTAGAAAATACAAGTATTTATATTTACTGCATAGTTTTACATTTAAACTACTGCATTTTGATTTATTTCAAAGTAGTTTATCAATGTTTGATTTTTCAACTTAATCATGGGAAAAGAAAAAGGTTTTGCTGCAATATTAGCCTCTTAGCAAATTTGCTATGCTTTCTCGAGTGTTTATAATTACACTAGAAGGGATCATAGGTCCTATACTAAGGTCCAAATGTATAATTTTCCATATGCACCTGATTTCTTGAATGTTACAACAAAAATAAAGGTAGAATAATGAAGTTTAGATTTACAGATCTAAAGCAATGTCATTTTTAACATAAAAGCAATTTCAACTGCACAAATTTTACACAGAAGTTCAGAAAAATTCAGGGTTTATCAGGAAAACCAAAAAAAAAACCAAACCAAACCAACCAACTAAAAAAACAAAACAAACAAAACAAACTAAAAAACCCAAAACAAAAAAAAAAAACACCCAAACAAACAAAAAACAAACAACAAAAAACCAAAACAAAACAAAACAAAAAACCAGTTTCATTTTCAGCATATAATAGATTCATAGAATATTGAGTTGGAAGGTACCCCAAGGATCATCTGCTTCAACAATTATTGTCAAAACACGGCGTAAACGGCATGACTCACAGCCCTGTCCAGCTGAATCTGAAGGGACCTCTGTTGGGAGAATCCACCACTTCTAGGGGAGAGTATTTCAATGGCTCGTTCTCATTATGAAAATGTTCCTCTTGTATACAATCAGAATCTCTGTAGGAGTAACTTGTACCCATTACCTCTCCTCTTTGCGTTGTAAAAAGGGAGTCCTACCTTTAGCCATCTTTTAAATATTGGAACACGATGATAAGATCTTCTTCAAGCCTTCTTTTCTCTAGGCTGAACAAACCCAGTTCTCTCTGCGTTTCCTCCTGTCAGGCTTCCCAGTCCTTTTAATCATCTTCGGGGCTCTTATTTGGACCATGTCTTTTCTTTTTTTTTACAAGGCTAGTAATCAGCAATAGCTGAGCAAATTTTAAACTTCATTCTCATTATTTGACTTAAGAATGTTGCAAAAATGCTGTCTCGTGAAGATTCAGCAACAAAAAATGTTCCTGGCAAACAGTTTTCTACTAGTCTGTACATTCTCAGTTTCCATCTTTGGTACTGTTGGTATTACTAGGATATGCAAGGACGCCTTTCTTATCTCAGGTAATGTTCAGCACTCCACTTTAAAGAGATTTCTGATGCCTTTCTATTTATACAATAAATCTTTCCTTCTATCTTGCACCTCAAAGTGTGAGGCTGACAAGAAATATTGTGTATGACTAAGTAATTTCATACCTCTAGGAGCCCATGACACATTCTCTGTACAAAACAACAACAACAAAACAGCAGCAACAAAACCATAACAAAATTTTTTAAAAAAGGAAAAACCAACCTTCTTTCCTCATAAAACAGATGTTTCTCTTATGAAAATACTTCATTGTTAACATGATACCCAGCAAACAGGAATTAAAACATTTGTTAAAGTTTATGCATTGCTATTCTAAACCAAGCACAGTTTCTTGACAATATTGTTGTATACAAAAAAGGATCTAATAAGACAGAGATTACAAGTAACTTATTTATTCTCTCCTGGAATATGCAAGGTTAGGGTAGTTTCCTTGAGATTCTGTCTGCTGTGGTCCTATCCTTTAGTGTTTCCGTAAAATAAGGAATAGACTGTATTTTTGTTCCCTTCCTTGTTCTGTGTGGCTCACCAAGCAAAATGACAATATGGGAACAAGCATCATCAAAACAATCTGAAACTTGAATAAAAAATCCACCCTATAATAAGGTGTAACAGTAAGTACATTCTTCCTGCTAGGGAGTTAAGTGTGGGATTCAGTTTCTCTGAGGCAGTCTTCCTATCCACCCATGGCATGACCAGATGCATGACTTGGTTAAGTTCCAGATGGTATACCTTGGAAGTCTCTGCATTTTGTCATTCTTCTTACATTCACTTGCCTTCCTATGTTCACTTTTCATCTTTCCTTTTTCTTTTGCTACTTTATTCTATTTTTGTCCCATCCTGTTAACATGCTATTAGTGCATAACTTGGTGGAATGGTACTGACACTTAGTGACTTCTTGTATTTTGGATGACCCAAGAGGAAAATTTTCGGTTTAGTGGTTGGTTAACATGTTTTTTTTCCAGAATGGAGAACTTTGCACAGTTTTATACAGCTATTGAATGAGCTAATTCTGGAACAAGTTTATGAAGAGCAATTAATTTAATACAACTCAGTACAGTATCAGAATTATGACTGGCAAAGTTTACAAGCTGAGATATTGGACTATGTTATGACAGACACATATTTTCTGTAGTAAGATACACTGCACCATAAGTTTGAAAAAGTCTTTACAAATTCTGAATCAGAGATATCTGTTTCATGCACTGTCTCAGTAGCCAGTATTCTGTGGCATTCATCAGTCTGCCTCTTCAAAACATGTTAGTCTTTACTGCTGCAAGAATGATAATCTTCATGCCATTCACTTGTGTGAATTTCTTCTGGGCATAGGTGTTTCTTTTCCTCTTTTTTCCTATGTGCCAGGCTTCTGCATAGGTATTCAAATGTTACCATGACACTGTGAAATTTGTTAGCTCACCCTGAAGAAAAACTTTGTGGATTTTCTCTGTGAAATTACTTCCTGTATGCACGTGCATAGATAGGTAGTTTTCTTTTTTTTTTGGGGGGGGTATGCGTTTACTTCCCTATTGTTGTGAGGAGCCGTTAGTCGTCCTGCTGAATTATGGCAAGGATCCAATATAGATGCTGAAGTTTACAAAGCCCAGGTGGCATGTTGACAGATGAATTGTGATGGCAGCTTGAGGGCTTGGTATATTAAACATGATGAGCGGGTGGGTGAGGAATGAGGGTCTCTGTTATTTGCACATCCTTCATCTAATCCCTTAAGCTTTATAAGAGCAAAATTCATTAAGGAGATTAAGCACAAGACCAAATGTCTGATGTGACAAGAGAGTGCAGTTGAATTTTTTCCCATTTCCCCAGCTCTGATAACACAATATTAAATTGATTAGGTCATAGAAATGGCCTTACAGAACTTGTGAAATATTTAAAGCTCCAGCTTGGGCACAGGGTAGTCAGTACTGACACATCAGACAGTCTTCACAAGATCAGTCTCCACCTGCTAAAGTACCACTTGTCTAGTAACACAAAATTTCGAAGGGTGCTTGTTTAAATGGCCTATGTAGTACATGCTACATAATTATCTTTTTAATCTGTTTGAAATAAGACTGCAGCACCAGATCCTGCACAAGTCTTGAGTCTTCTGAACCCCCTCAAGGTTGTTTCCACACAGTGTGATTCTAATTAGTGGATTAAAAGTAAATAAAACAGCAAGGTTTTCAAAGTATTCTGCTCTTCCTGTTCTATTCCATATGCACCTCAGCTTAAATACAATCTGCAAGATTTCACAACTCTAGACAGGTATATCAAGTGTGGGATAGATTCAACATCTGCCTTGAAAATATTAGCAATGATGAGACCAATCTCTTGTTTCTAGAAGGCAATCTGTAAGTCTGTGTTCTGTTTATACATGCTTAGGATATATTTAATCTGTGTTTGTTCATCTGACTTTTTCACAGGCTAGGTAATGGAATGCATTGAGTTTGATCCTGAGCATGATATGTCATATTTCTCTCTTTCCTAATTGTATCCTCTATGGATCTTTAACAATGTACTATATCTTTGAAGCGGGTTAGTTTCCTGGAGATAAAACAACTCTTCATATCTTCTCTGAAGGAAGAAATTATATAGACGTGTTTCATCTTTACGGGAAGCACTATTATGTTAGGCTAGATATGCATGGCTTTTATGCAAGAATAATTGGAGATAAAACTCATGTAAGGGCACTGAGCATTTCAGATGTGAAAGAAAAAAAATCACATCAAAAGAAAAAAGAAACCTGTAGTCTGTGGAAAGCATGATGGCAATGAATAGTTTCCAAGGTTGTTGGCTCATTCTAGTTTTCATTTATTAGAGACTAAGATTCATTTGACTCAGGTTTAATAGATTTCCAACCACAGGAGCACAGAGGAATCACCTTCTGAGGTGCTTACTGAGGTCATCAGTGAGACCTTTGAAGAGGGTGTCTTAAATTACAAGTGCTACCTGCAGCACTGAAATCAAAAGGGTGGTAGTGAATGTAGATACTGAGAGGTTCTTATCAAAGCCAAGTAAAAGATGAAAGAGGAGACCAAAGACATTAACCCGTGTGACAGGAGAGACTGTGACAATTGAGATGCTCAAGATTATATTGGCACATATTTAATAAGTCATGTGAGAAGCAGTAAAACAGCTCAGCTTTACAAAGTGCGTGGCTTCAGTATCAAAGAAACATGGACCATTTGCTATTTCTTTTGTATTGCATTGAAGACAAAAGGAAGGAAAAAATGTCAGAGCAGTGTCAGTCTTATTTACCTTCTTATTCTTTTATCATTATCCTGCTCTTTGGAGCAGCCAGTGGGGTACACTGCCTAGATCTTATTTAATAACTAGGATAGAGTTACTGTGGAGGAAGAGAGTTTTGATCCCCTTTCTTGGTAGTGTTTTATGTGATCTGCTCTTTTCTTTGGTGAAGTTATAAGTCCTCTATGTTAGAATATTTTAAGTTACAATTTAGTTTTTTAACAATTTCTATTAGTTTGTCTCTACTTGTGTAAGACCTCTGAATGTTTCAATCATTTGAAATAAGAATAATTTGAAAAAAGAATAGACAACTGGTAGAGCTCTATCTAAGTTATGAAAGAGGGACTTTCCAGCTCTGAGTACAGAATACAAACTGGGTGACTGGCTTCTGACACACTAATCAGTCTGAGTAGTGATAATATATGCCAACAAGGTTCAAGCAGATTAGTGTCTGCTCCCAATGATATCATGCAGAGTGATATTTTCCCTTGCTTCACATGACACTTCAAATTTGGATAGCAGACATATCTGTATCTGTGTAGCCATTCATCTGGTGAACACATTAAACATTATTTTGGTTAATATCTATTCGGTATTTCTAAAAGTGTCCAATACACTTTCAACAGTACCTACACTACTCAGACTCCTTGATAGACAAAGAAGTTTAGCTGTTAAGGGATTTCAGCTAAGAATTAAAATTCATTAATAGGTTTATACTTTTTCTCTGTCTTGTTCAGTTGACAAGACTGAAGGAAGCTAATTTATCTCCAGTAAAGAAACCCCACTATCTCAGAAGACTAGCACACCTTTTGAAATCATAAACTTACTTGAATGTGATGGTATTTTCACATAACTGAATTCTGTTTCTTCAGTCACTTCATTCTCGTGTCTAAGTAGTTTTATCAGGTTGCTGACTGTTGTAAACATATTCTTTTTACCCTGCATGGAAAAGAGCAGTGGGGCAGAGGACAATGCTCTTTAGATACAGCCCAGGGCAACATAAAGATATTTATTCAATCACCAAAGAATTTGAATGACTTGTTTTAGTATTAAAAGCATGCTGTACTTAGGCAATCAAACTTTTAGTTTATTTGCAAACTCTCCACAGCTTCAGAAGTGGAACACAAATTTAAAACGCATAAATTACTCTTCTGAAAATTAAGAAATATATAGTTTGCCATAAATCCTGAGTGTAGAACAGCCTCAAAAACAGTCAAAAATATGTATTTCTTTGCTTCCCACTTACCTCTAGTCTACACAACTACTACTAGATATTTAGGTATACTCAGCAGCCCCTTAAGTCACATACAGGACATATATCCTATTTACGTAGAGGCCATGTGGTCTTGAACAGCTATGAATCACACAACTTTGGTGTGCAGTATTCAGTATACCTCAAAGCTTCCCTCATTACACAGTATAGAGAAAAAATTCAAACCACTCTCCCTGAAAGACCAGACACATTTTGGTTTTAGTTCTTTTATGATCAATTTTACTAGAATAATAACGGCACCACACAGCAGAAAAGAATATGGTCAGCTGAAGATTCAAAAGCTTTAAATTTCTTTTGAAAAAATGGGGAGGGGACCTACGTCCAAGACATATTTGCTCAATACTTACAAATAAACTGCTGCAGGGTTTGCTTTGTATTTACTACATGTTAGGAGTCTGACTTTTTTACTCTGCAGAAGGGACCTGTTGATAACGATCATCAGTCTTTCTATCTGAAAGTTGCACATCTTGTGCTAGTCGATGAATTTAGAGTACTGAGATAACAATAAAACACACCTCTATACATTACTCATTTGCTTCTGAATTGTCACAGTTAAAGAATTTATGTGATTATTTGAGCAAAAGTAGGAATCTGAGCAAAATTCCTTTTAAAATGCACCTTCTTCATGTTAAGGATTAAAAAGTACTTCTTATGAAATTTTAATTTCTAGAAACAGGGATAGTAGTAAAGAACCTCATATGCTGACTTAACTTACTGACAATGATTTAAACCTCAGTCATTTAAAAGCTCTGGGATGAACACTAGACCTCTTGTTACTCTGGCCCTGTTGTTTCTTTGAAATAGAGAATAGGGAATCTTGTGAATTGTCATCTGCTATAACTTATAGATTTATTTAATCTCTCAAAACACAGTCATTAACCCAAAAAAGTGGTGATGATTATAATTAAATACTGTTAACAACCAGTCACAAGTGGTGTCTTCCAGGGCTCAGTTTTCGGGCCGATTCTATTTAAACATTACCAATGACCTGGAAGAGGGGATTGAGTGGACCCTCAATACTTTTTCAGATGGCACTGATTTGGGTGGGAATGTTGATCTGCTGAAGGGTAGGAAGGTTCTACAGAGGGATCAGACAAGCTGGATCAATGCACCAAGGACAACAAAAAACTAGTGTTGTTTAACCAGGAGAAAAGAATGAAGTGAGACTTTAGTTCTCGCTTCACAGCAACTGAAAGGAGGTTGTAACAAGGTGGTATTGGGCTCTTCTCCTAAGTAAGAAGAATAAGACAAGAGGAAATGGTGTCAAATTGCATCAGGGTAGTTTTAGTTTGGATATTAGGAAACTATTTCCCTGCAAGGACTGCCAAGCACTGGAAAAGGCTGCTCAGGGAAGTAATTGAGTTACCGTCCTTGGAGGTTTTTAAAAGATGTGAAGACATGGTCATCCAGGACATGGTTTAGTGGTGGACTTGGCACTGTTAGATTAATAGAGGGATTTGATGTTCTTAAAGGCATTTTCCGACTTCCACTATTCTGTGTTTCTAAGATTTAATATTTCTGAATTTAAATGCATGTATATTACACTTCCAATATTTCCACTGGCCATAGCAGAAGTTCAGAAACCTATCTCATATGTAAATATGAATATGAAAGTGCCTTGAACTGAATCCCACACAAAGAGACTTAAATTATGTAGTCCCCAGCTACTTTGGAACTTCAAATTTTCCTCAAGAAGAGGAAAACATAGCTGAAAAACCAGGAAGCAAAATCACTTGAAAAAACAATTTCATACTAAAGAACATTTTAGCAATTAATTCCTCTTTAGAAACCTGAGTCAATAATCTTTGTTTACCTTTAAAAACACATATACATGCCCCCTATGCAGCATTCTTCATTAATATATTTGAAGTGCTCTGTTGGCTAAAGCCTTCATTGAAATATGACACTTCTACTTGCAAAGCAAAGACAGATTTGGAACTACCACAGCCTTTTCTGTTATGTTTGTCTATGCAGAATCTGAAGGCAGGCCTCCTCTGTCTAAATGTCGACATCTCCTTGTGAATATCTATGCCAAAACTAATTTTCCCAAGCATTCTTAATATATTCCTTTATGCTCCTAGAGACAGAGAAAGAGCCAACTGTAGGGAACAATTAATCTCAGCTTAAAATAGAACAAACAAATTGCTTCCTAAAAATGCCTCTTTGCTTCACTTGGAGGAACTATAAAGAGATTTTAGGGAGCGTGTCTCAGATGTAGACTTCCACATTAGAGACAACTCAAGTTGGGTAAGATGATTTTCACTTTAAGTATCAATATAAATAGCTGCATCATCATTTATATGAATAGCTGTGAGCAAGGAGCCAGTATACTTAAGTTTAGGTACACTAAAGACCTGCATAATGAAATTATAGCATTTAGATGAGAAAGTTATGGCAATTTCATAGCAAAGCAACTTTCTAAATTACTTTGATGTAAAGTAGTAAAAGTACAGTTTTGGTTCTAATCCTGGATTTTTTTTCCTTTCACAACCCACACTGTTTATAGCTCTCACAGAGAAAGATAAGGGTGGAATGTCAGTTCAGTGACTTTTCAGAATTTAATAGCCACTCAGTCCTAATCTTCAGCTAAATACATACATATATAACATTCCAAGACAATACTTAACTACAGTGCAGAGACCTCACCTATAAATCCTTAATTACTTAAAATGAAGGCTTTGAGAAGACATTAGAGGCATAATCAATGACAGAAGAGAAACTAATAATATTGAAAGGACAAAATTATTGGTTTTTTAGAAATATTGAACAGTTATGATTATCTGAATTATTTCAAATTTTTAACTAATTTCTGAATATTTTGTGTGCTAATCTTTCTCCTGCCCCTCATCAACCTTTTTCCTCTCTCTGTCTTTCCCTCCCTCCCTGTATGTTTTTTTGTACAGAATTCACTGAGGATCAGAGAATCATAGAATGGTTTGGGGTGAAATGTGCCCCATTTAGTTCCAATTCTCCTGGCATGGGCAGGGAAGATCATCCACTTGGCCATATTGCTCAAAGCCCCATTCCACCTATCTCGAATACTCCCAGGAATGAGTCATTATCTTGGGTTTGCATAGCAAGAGTTCGGTAGCAGGGTGGTGCTACAGGAGTGACTTCTGTGAGAATCTGCCAGAAGTTTCTCCCATGAGTGACAAAGCCAATGCCAGCCAGCTCCAAGACAGACCCACCACTGGCCAAGGCCAAGCCAATCAGAGATGTAGTAGTGCCTCTGTGATGACATATTTAAGAACGAAAAAAGTAATTGGGCAGAAGTAATTGCAACAGAGAATAGAGGAGTGAGAATATGTGAAAGAAAAAACTTTGTAAACACCAAGATGAATGAAGCAGGAGAGATAGAATGTGCCCCTGGTGCTAGAGATGAGATTGTCAGTGGTGCAGACAGTGGTGGGGCAGAAGGTTGCCATGAAGAACGTGGAGGTCCATGTGGAACCAGAGATCTACCTTCAGACCAAGCGGGAGACCCAAAAGAGCAGCATGCTGTAGCAGGTGGATGCTCGAAAGAAAGCTGTGACCCCATGGGAACTCCAGGCTAGAGAAGTTTCCCTACGGGACCTGCAGAATCACGGGGAGAGTGTTGGAGAAGTTTTGCTGGTAGGACTTGTAGCCCTGTGAGGAACCTACATTGAAGCACTTGAAGGATTGTATCCTGTGAAATGACCCACACTGGAGTAGTTCATGAATGATTGTTTCCTGTGGGAGAAATCCCACACTAGAGCAAGGGAAGAACAACTCAGCCTGCGGGGGAAGAAGAAGCAGCAGAAAACAACATGTGATGAACTGACCCTAAACCCTATTCCCCATCTCACTTGGAGGTTGAGAAGATAAAGAGTTAGGAACGATGTTAAGCCCAGGAAGAAGGGAGAAGCAGTGTGAAGGTGTTTCTGATTTTTTATTTATTTTTTTTTTNCAGCCTGCGGGGGAAGAAGAAGCAGCAGAAAACAACATGTGATGAACTGACCCTAAACCCTATTCCCCATCTCACTTGGAGGTTGAGAAGATAAAGAGTTAGGAACGATGTTAAGCCCAGGAAGAAGGGAGAAGCAGTGTGAAGGTGTTTCTGATTTTTTATTTATGTTTTTTTTTTACTTCTTATTATCCTACTCTAATTTTAATCGGTAATAAATTCAATTAACTTCTCCAAGTCAGGTCTGTTTTGCTTGTGACAGTAACTGGTGAATGATCTCTCCCTGTCCTTGTCTCAACTCATAAGCTTTGTTTTATATTTTCTCTGTCCAGTTAAGGATGGAAATGATGGAGCAACTTTAGTGGGCACATGTCAGCCAGCCAGAGTCAAACCACCACAAGCATCCACAACTTCTCTGAGCAACATGTTCCACTGCCTCATGATCCTCACAGGAAGGAATTTTTTCCTGACGTAAACCTACCCTCTTTCAGTTTAAAGCTCTTATACATTGTACTGTTACTACACGGCCTTGTGAAATGTCTCTCTTCAGCTCTCTTGAAGCCCTCTTTAGGTACTGGAAGGCTGCTATAAGGTCTCCCAACTCTTTCAGCCTGTCTTCACAGGAGAGGTGTTCCAGCCTTCTGAGCATCTTTGTGACCTCCTCTGGACTCACTCTGTCAGCTCTTCATCCTTCTAATGTTGGAAACCCCAGAGCTGGATGAAGCACTCCAGGTGGAGAGGTCTCACAAGAGTGGAATAGAGGTGTAGAATCACCTCACTTGTCCTTCTGGCACCATTTCTTTTGATACAGCCCAGGATACAACTGGAAAATTTTGATCATGTTAAACCTTTATGTCACATTCCTTAAATATAATCATATTTTACTTTTATCTGTATTTAGCTGTGTAGAAATTTGAAAGTGGGCCCATGCCTTCTAAGTACTAGCCATTCTAGCATGACATTAATTTGTTGTCAGAACTTTCAGTGAGTTTCCTATAACCATTCTCTCCTCATGGTTTCTTGCAAGACCACTGGTCTTGTCCTCAAGGCAAAAAAGAAAATGAAACAGATGGTATCCAGTTTTATTGTTTGACATTATCCTTCTCTTTTGCTATTTTTTTTTCTCATTTTCTTTTTTTAATCTTACTAAGGTTTATCTTTTTAATTCTTCGTCCAAATTCTGTTGTTCTTATTCTGCTTGCAGTTGTTTTTTTTTTTTTCTTGGTTTGTTTTGTGTCTTAATGTTTCTATGTATTATTTTGTTGTGATTTTCTTTATGTGATCTCCACATATGAATTGAAATTTTTTATTACTTTGAGCATATAAACATGAATTGAATAATTTCTTCAATAAGCAGAAGAAGTTAAAGTGAATTCTCCATCAAAGCAAGGATACCTATGTAGGTTATGTTAATATTTATGCAGGTATTATGTAGGCATTATGTTAATGATTATTATAAACACATTTTTAATCCAGAACTCCCTGCATATTAATAGATAGAGGGTTCTGTACCACTATAAACTGATGAGTTTTGTATTTCAAAGTGTCTTTTGCGTATTTCACTACTGCTGTTCCGACCACAAGAAGACTTGTCATAAATAAAGACAGGCACAAAGCTATGAAGTGTATCTCATTTGAAAGACTACCATTCCTCAGAATCTGTGCATCAAAATACTGTAAAACATTTTAGAGCAATACACAGACTCAGCTGCCAAAAACACATTTTTGTAGGTACTGCTCTAATCCACTGCCCTGCCACACTGACCAATGATGTATCGTGCTTTTTCTTGGAGGTACAGAAATCCTGCAAAATGGCACAATGACATACTGAGTAACTCTTCAGCAAGTAGCACATAGTCAGTTTTACTTGTCCTTGAAGCAACAGATTCACTGTGCCTGTGACATAGAACCATATTGTACAGGCACAGCATATTGCACAAGTATAAAACATTTTCAGCTTAGTGTGCTTCCAGCAGATTTGTGATGACGTGCATTGAATCAACTCCTTGAAAGCCCTGTATTCACCACAGGTTGTATATTTTTTTGCTACTATTGTTCTTAAAATGTAAGGAATTTAAGTAATCCAACAATATTTATGTAGGTTAATGTCAAATAAAATTCCTGATGGTGATGGAGTTTAATTTTGAATCATGGTTTATCTCTATCCCAAGGATGATTAGTTTTGATGACACTAAACAGCTCATAATCAAAAAAAAAAAAAGTGTGAGCTTTATTTTGGTTGTGAAGTTTACAGTATTAAGCTGAACACATGAATGTTCACCTGAAGATACCTGGCATAAGAGAGATAGGATGCAAATGTGAAAAGTGTAATAGTCAAAGAATGGAAAACATCCAATGAACTGCTCCTCTCCTGACACTACATGCCTACATCTCAGGTTTGCAGATAGGTGTTTCTGTGGGGGGGAAAAAAAAATCATCCACTTTTAGAAAAAAAAAACTGCAATTTTTCTTTAAAAACATGTCTTGCCTCCTCCACAATAACTGTCTGTTTTATCCAATTACTGTTTGGGGTAAAATTCATAAACAGCTCAGGAACCAGAGTACTGATCTTTTCCCTCACCAAAAAGACAGCACTGTTTTCCAATTTTGACAGTTGGGTCCCTTCTAATCAGTTGTCCTTCCTGCCCTGTGATTTTATTGCTTTCTTCTCTGAGGTTTTTAAATTTGATTCTTTTACCTTATGTTGTAGGGAGCAAACAAATAAAACAGGATACACATCTTTTAAAATGCTTTCTTTTTCAGCTGCTCTGCTTTTCACAGAGTAATTAAAAGATCACAGGTTTAGAGAGAGGGAAAATAAATGTCACTCTATAATCTCATGGCACATGACTATAGTCCTGCTTCCAGATTCATTTTCAGTGGAGATTAAGGGCTTTTGAAAATACTGTTGGAGACTCTCTAATATTTTAGGCATTTACCTACACTTTAAAATCTAACTTGTTTCTCAGTTTCACTTAAACAAGAGCTGGGATTCTGATATTACAGATTTTTCAGAAAAGGCTACATGAAAGTGTAGTAGAGTAGAGTTAGGTAAGTTAGCAATGAAATAAGGATAAATTGTAACCACAGTCATGGTGATATAAATCTACAGTGGTTCTATTGTATAATTATGTTTTTCTGAATTTAAGGTGGTGCTTCTTTTATTTTTCTTTTTTTTACTTTTATGCCTTCTGAAATAATTGTTTTCTAAAAATACCAAAAGTTTTATATTACAGCAATATCAGATGAATAAGAGACCAATAACATTTTTTTTTTCAGAGAAGACATTCAACCTTACCTGCGCAGCTACTTTTTACTGAAGTTAGATTTCTTGTGGAAGCAACACATGTCAATGTGACAGTAAGAACATTATTTGCATCTTTAACATATTAAGGGAAGAATTAAAATGCTTACGTTGATATCTTAGAATAAATAGATGATAGAACTATGCACGTTCATTATTTTTACCCCTAATTACATTTTTAAATGTTATATCTTAATGTTGACTTAATATCTAACATAGAGGGAATTTCAATGTAAAAGTACATGACTTTTCATAGCACCACACATATCTTACAGTATGGATTAAAAGCTCTTTCTAAGCATCAAGGAAAATATGTCAGTGCATTGGCTGTGGAAAGAAATTTCTACTGTACAAGAGTGAACTGACAAGGAAAAAAAGTTATGGTAGGCAGAAAGAATCACAGCTGTCTTGAACATTCAAATTATCCCCTTAGCAGTGGAATGATTTCCATGGAACATCACTGTTGCTGCAGATACATTTTTCTTCCACTTTTACTTTTTTTTTTTTTTTTTTTTTTAATTTTTAATTACTAACTGGAACTGGGGTTTGACTCTTTGTTGACATGGAATCTGATTCTAGAAAGACAAGAGCAAGCTACAGCTGGCAGAAATTGAGAGTGTAAAGGTCTGCACGGAGAAAGGGAGTGCATTAGAGTTGAACTGGGCAAAACTTATTTTCTACCATTTTCAACATATTGAAAATAGAATGGAACCTGATTTAAACCACACTGTTCCACTTTTCTGCCAGTGAAAGTGCACTACACTTAAAGTTTGAATAATAGAGTGATGAATCAGACCTTTCAATGCTAGAAATAAAACAAGTGCAGAAGGCCTGTGACTTCTAAATTTATGAACAGCTATATACATCGAACTTGACAGTTATCCCATACTGAACATGCAACAGCACACCTGTGACTTGAGAACAAGTGTAAGCACACTGTTCTCAAAAATAACCAGAAGAATATAAAGAAGAGCAGACTTATGCATTAATGCAAAAAACAATCTATAAACATGGGGAAGATTAATTTCCTTCAGAATTTTTTTTTAAATAAAAGCTAAAGTGCTGTTATTGAAGTAGGCTGAAATGAAAGGCAAGTATATGACATGGCTTCAATCAGAGTTAGCATGGGAATTTTACACAAATGGCCAAGTATGTCTCTGATCAGTGGAAAAGCTATTAAACATAGTCTGATGTTTTAAAAGCTTGGTTTAGGTCTCACTGAAACAAGTGGAAATGGAAAATTTAAATAAGCCATGGAATTCAATAATTCATTCCAGTAGTGTTCAGAGTTACCTACAACTTCAGGTGATAAAGTTATGACTGTTAACACATCTTGACAGTTAAAAATACCTGGTCTTTAGGAAGGTGCCTCTATGAAGCGTGGTGATATGAAATAATTTCAAAATATGAATGCCACCTGAACATTTCTGGCATCTCCCAGCTTGTTAGCAGGTGAGGTTTTCATAATGCTTTTACTCCTGTAATGATCATCCACTGCTCTCTTAATTTCCAGGACAGAGATCTCATAGTATTTATCAAATCTAATGAATATACGCACTGGGAAGCTCAAGTATACCTTGCACAAAAATGTATATGACCTGGGAAATTCAAGTGTTTCATGCACTAAAATTTATATGACAATCTCTAGCAACATGTTTTGTGGTTATGTACTTTGGCTTGCATTTATGCAGTTAGCATCTGTTTTCCCACTTTTTTTCAATCCAATTGCAGCATATTGATAGGATAGTGTTGTTCTTTAAAATATCCATAATCTTCAGTTTTGCTGCCCAACATTTTTTAGAAATTGTGGTCCAGTTGAATAAAAAGTCAAAAGTAACATTTTGATATACAGCTGACAAAAGGAAAATTACAGTGCCATGTTCATGCACAGCAAAACATCCGAGTCCCTTCTTTAAGAAGAAAAATTAGCTCAGCCTGAACAACAGAATGCAATAACTTCTAAAATGTTTATATTAAATTTTTAAAAGAGAACAAATTTTATTATGTTCCTATCCTTTGGGGAATATGAATCATGACTGTATCTGAAGGCTGGAATAGCCTGAAGATTGTAATTTTTTCTTGCATTCAGTTTTTTTTTTTATGCCCAAAACAATATCCCCCTTGTAGCAAGTATGATGTAGTCTGAGTCATACATCCACCTAAGGTCTCTCAGTGGTGCAGTATTGAAAAGAAATAGGTCAGGAGGGAAGCTGAGGGTGAGAACTGGTCCTAGTGATTTATGTTTCAGTCACTGTTGCTGTGAAGTGTTTCAGTTGGGGAAGACAAGATACTATTTTCTGGATGTGTCAGACCAATAATTACCATTTAATACTCCTTTCCCCAAGGTCTCCTCTGTGGAACAAAGGGCACTGACTGTTGTGAACGTTAATAATCGATATGGTTTATTCTATTCACAGCAATTTCAGTGGCTAATAAGGTTACTGCTATCGGTATTTCAGTACTGGGTTTGCCTGTGTAAGTAACATTTAGCTACATGATTAAACAAGCCCTTTGTTTGCTTCCCTCTCTCCAGATGGGAACTCGGCTCAGTATGACCCAAAAACAATTAGGTAAGTGATGTTGCTCTGCTGTTTACATCTGACCTTAGATGTCAGATATCCTGTTTGCCAACACTGAGCTCAGATAAGCCTATACGCATTGTGCGTGGACCCTGAACTCTCTCAACTACACTTCTGATTTCCCCTATGGAATAACTAAAGTCCTGTTTCCTCTGTCAAATCATTTAGTTTTGCTGCCAGACATGACTTTTACATGCTTGTGAAGAACTCCTAGGGAAGGTGATAAGGTTCTGCTCTGAGAACATGGGAGGTTCACATGAAGGTTCTGGTTAATTGAACCAAAACCTCTAATTGAATCTGCAAGAGCTGGATCACTGACAACTAAAGTGAAGCCAGCTGCCAGGTTTAATTCAGCAGTCTCTTATGAACCACTCACTTCACGTGTGCAGCTCCTACACAGGAAAGTGAGAGAAATTGTTTCATTGAGGCTTTGTGATCTAGAAAATATTGTCTACAAGAACCATAAACCAAGTGCAGGTTTTCAAACAATTGAAAAGGAAACAATTTAAATCTACAGTGACAAATTCTAGAAGTGTAACTTTATATTCAACTTTGGAGCCACTCCCTTAGGAACAGCAGACCTTAAAATTTGGGAAGTGCCTCAAAGCCTTTGACTTTCGTGAAAAACTTTAATCTATGAAAATCATACTACAGATCTTTCTTCCTTAAAATGTACTTTGATCTAATATTTTAATTTGGTTTTCCTTGTAGTTATAATACCTTCATGCATGATGTATACCATTTTCTTGTCTTTTTTCCTTTATTTGACTTCATACTCTTTTTCTGTGAATCCTCATTCTGTCACCAACTAAAACATAGTTCAGTTACGGTATTGAGTAAAGGATGCTAGAAACCTCTACATTACAGTCTACTAATGTTCACATCCCTCTTTAATTACTCTGCTGTAACATCAAATTTAACAGCAACAAGCTCCAATATCTATGTTGAGTATGTTACTTATCTTCTGTTGAATGAAAGACTGCATAATAAGGAAAATGGCTGTTATCTCTGTAAGTGAAAATTTTCTTATACCAAGGCCAATGTTAAACAATATATGATCTATTGTACAGAGGTTTTTTTTTTCCACCACAGATTATAATGCTTCCATTTCTGTAAGAGACGAGGAAGTCAAATAAATAAAAGCTTTTTCAGTCATTGTCATGGTTTGGCACTGGCCCAATGCCAGTGCGCCCATGAAAATATATTTTCTTTAACTAACTACTGTGAGATGTGACCAGGAACAGAGCAGAGCAGGCTCAAACTTTGAAAGAGAGGGAAAAAATAAACTTCATTAACCTACACTAAAATCAGAAACACACAGGAAACAGAATGAAAACCTTCTAAACATTCCTCCTCCTCCCACCCAATTTCCACCAAACCACAGTGAGACAAAAATCTTGGAGTCCTGATTAAGTTACCCTCACTCAAGTAATCAATTCTCAGTCCATCAGGGGAGAGAGGAGTCTCTCTTTTACCACAGTCCTCCCCACAAAACACAGTTGAAACTTCCCATGTTTCCATGTCACACATGGCACTGCTCGGAGAAAATCTGCTATTGTGACATCCTCCTTCCATGTACAGTGCTCTCACCACCGTCCATGGACCGAAACTGCTCATAGGGTTCTTCAAGGATGCTTTGCCAAGTGCCAAAAAAACAACCATGTCTCATTTTTGGGACAACAGTCCCCCC